>CM022483.1:9869278-9903844 GCA_011952105.1 Coreoperca whiteheadi
ATCATTAAAAAGATTAAGTGTAGTGTCTAGGGCTATTTGCGACATAATGCAACAACGACATTAAAAAATGTAGAGGGGAAAAAATAAAAAAAAAAAAAAAAAAAAAAAAGGGTGTGTAATTTCCTAAAACAGCTGGGCTCTGTAGTTCTTAGAAGTAAGGAGTAATAATATTCAGCGAGGATCAATACATATTTGGTGCTCTAGGGATGGACTCAAAATAAACTACAGGGGCCATGTTGATCCCAATGAAGGGACATGTCACATGTTGTGGCTCATTCACCACTACAGCAGGACCCCACAAGTGTAGTGTTGTTGGCTTAACATATACACACTTGTCAATGTACAGTAGGTTTTTTTTTTGCCGCAGCCAGGAGCACTTATAATTCAGTTTCAAAGAGTTTGTGTCTTCTGAGATTAAAATAGCACCACTGTATTCGATTTGTCGAACTCCGATTCATGTGCAGCTAGCCTTATTTGCATGACAGCTGATGGTAAATCACTCACTAAACTTGAAACTGTTGCAGGGGTTAATTTTGTTGTAGCGTGCTGCTGATTTGTATGCGTCAAAGTGAATATGGGCGTTGTGCAATGAACAGACCAGCAGCTGCCTGTATCATTAAAACAGCTTCACAAAGAGCTAAAAAGTTCAGCTGAAGAAGGATCAGCCGCCCCTGACTGGGACATGTGTGTGTGAATATGAATATCTTATTATGCACACAGTTTGACAATGCATTGTTATTCATATTAGCATTCAAGGTCTAGCTCGACAAAGGGTCTTAGGTTGACAAGGGTGAGAACCTTTACAAGCCTGAGCATGGCAGCGATGCTATTTTAGGATATTGCATCAGAAAACAGAGAGACTGTTTGTGCAAGTGTGTGTGTGTGTGTGTGTCAGAAGTTAATTAACAAGGGCAAAAAAGGACAAAGGGAGCTGCTTACTTTTTTCCCTGGGGGCACAAGGTTCTGGTTGGTTTTGAGGATGTGTGTCAGAGCCTTCTTGATGTTTTTCTCCTTCATGCTGGACAGCACGGCGGGAGGCAGGAACAGCGACAGACCCCACTCCTTTCTGTTGAGAGGAGATTGATTTCAGCATAGCAAAGTCACCCTACTGCCACCAGACCTTGGTTAAATACCTGCAGTCCAAAGCTAGAAATTGGATGACGTTTACTCTCAGACAAGATGTCACTTACAGAACAGAAGAGCTCTCTCTGTGGAAAGTGCTTCCTCAACAGGACCACATTTACAAAATGTACTACTACTGAACTATTTAAGTTTCTGTGCTGACATGCTAATAAAGGCACAAAATCTAAAAAACGCTCCGTAAATTGGCAAGCCATGTTGATAATGTTGCATTATATTTGTTATTTCTACATCATAATTAAGACAAACGAGTGTTTTTCCCTCTTGTGGCGACAGGCAGACTGCGTACATGACTCTTATGAGAGGTCTGGACCACTCGTGAGTTTTTCTCAAACATAAGAAATTCTAAATACGAGAAAATCAGTGCACGACACAGATTCTCTGAAATCACTCGTTTGTGCAACTTAATTAGAAATTTGTTCGCAGCAGTGGTTCTTGCCTGAAGGCCAATGTATGGCAGCCTTGATCATCACAGGTGATATGATTTGATTGTTTAACCAAAAAACTATGGTTTGCAAATGAGCTCTCCAACCAAGGAGGGACAATGAATTCACCTATCCCTGATAAACTTCTGTAAACCCATCAAAAAGGCTGTACAACACTAACATTACAGATCACGTTCGTAGTGTCAAAAACACACGTACCAACATTTACACACAAACTTACTGGATGTATTTGAAGGAGACCTTCTGGCTCTGTCTGGTTGTCATGGTGAGGATGTACATCTGCAGCGCAGCCAATCGTAGCGCAGCATCGTACTTCAGCTCTGGGCCGAACCGCTCCAAGACCACATCGTTACAACTCTACGGCAAAGCAGGAAGCAAAGTTGCATAAGGATCCCAAAGTCAGCTTTTGGGGCTTGTGAAGTGCATTTTCATCTCTCCATCGAGCAATTCAAACAGTGCATCCCTGCTGAGCTAAAATAAGTTTTCTCAACCTTTGTGGCTTGAGATTCCTTCAAAGGGATAGAGTTTCCAGTCCCTGATGAAGGACTAGGAAGCACAGAATGGTGAACTCTGACAAGAAAAGATGATTAGCTTTCCTTCTCTCAGGCTATTTCACTTGACTAATTATCAAATGAATCCTATGGGGAAACATTATTATTTTAGAGAGAACTTTATACAAGAGTGGGTTTATTAGAGGACTCTATTAGCAAATGAGGATTTTGTCTTGAAAGCATCCATTCTGTATCAATCTGAGTAACTTTGTTAATTACCAAAAATCATTTCCAAGCTATCTGGAAGATTGTTCCCCTCGCGAAGTTGACAAACAATTTTACACTCCATTACACACCTATTTCAGGATTTTATTTGATTAGAGTCAACAGGTTTTAGTTGGATCAGAATCCGTTTTAGGACCTTACTGGTGATTTTGCTCACCTGTACATAGAGGTATTCAAATGCCACAGCGTCTCTCCGGAGCAGCTCCACGGGGTCCCTGGGCACAAAGCTGACTCTAAAGAAACACTTCATCTTGTCAGAGCCAGGCCTCTGGGTCACCTGGGGACACAGAGGAAGGCGACAGGAAGAGAGAAAGAGAGAGGCAGGAAAAAAGAAGATGGAGGGCATTAGATAGCATTTAAGCATTAACGCATGCACAGAGAAAAACCACAGGTGTGTGCTACAGTGCGATCATTATTGGTGTAATGGTGATACGTGTAACATTATAACATCAATTTAATAAACATGTTAAGTCTCTGCATCTAGTTTCATACAAAGCACACGTGGGTGTGGCTGTGTAAGTCAAGTCGAGAAAGAAAGTCAACAAAAGAGTAAAAATAAATGCATTGCTCAGCTGAATTATGAATTTGTGATTGATGTTCCAAATTAAGGGCATGGGGCTTCATCAAGAACCAGGCATAGTAAAATAAGAAGGCAAGTAGCATTAATGTCAGTAGTAGAAGTAAAAGTGGGACAGGGAGGGTCTAATGAAAGACACTATGGAGTTGCATTATGGGAAGTGTAGGATCCAGTGTTTTTGGAGCTTGACCCATACTAGGAAGTGCAATGTAACATCATTGGGAGTATTAGCAATACTATGATGAAAATATAATCCATTACCAGTAGAAGCCCAGCATTCCAAATGAAACGTTTTTAGGTATTATCAGCTAAATATACTTAACCATCAAAGGTAAAAGTGCTGCAGTGGCAATGGCTCCTGTCCGTGTTACGTGATAGCATCTTATTTTAGGTGATTAATTGTTACTGATGCATTGACGTGTAGCAGTATTTTAATGTTGTAGCTGGTGGAGATGGAGCTTATTGTAGTTTAATCCTCTGGTTCCCAAACCTTTTGAGTTAAAACAAAGCAACTTCTCAGTGGGACTTCTCCTCACTGAGGAACAAAAAGCAAATTATTAGAGAGAAGATTTAAAATAATTCTGTGTAGGAGAATTATGCTTTAGATTCTCTCTTGTCCCATTAATCATCTTGTGACTCCTCAGATTAACTTTGAAACCTCTTTGGGGCATCCAAACCCCTAAACTGGGAACCACTGGTTTAACAGCATCAGCAGCATCATATTCTATAAACTGATGCGTTTCTAAAATCTGCAAAGTAACTAGTAACAATAGCTGTCAAACACATACAGAGGTGCAATATTTGCCTCTGAAATGTAGTGAAGTTGAAGTATACACTTGCATCAAATGGAAATACTCAAGCAAAGTACAAGTACCTCCAACCTATACTTCAGTTCTTGAGGAAATGTACTCCACGTGTTCTTAGTACAATATGAGTGTTATTCAAACCACTTTACAGCCTAAAGACAGGGTTGTGTAATTCAGCAGCAGTAACCCAGAAAAAAAGACTTACATGCTTCTGGTGGTTGTCTGTGCATTTGATTCCATTTCTTATTCAAGACAAAACCACAAGATCAGCATCATCTTTTTAAATATTGATTATATTTTTATAAATGATTTAATGTGTAAGTGTAGATAGGACGAGGGAGTTTATTTTATAATTCGAGGACTACCAGCTCTCTTCTATACACCTGTCACCAAGACTGGCACTCCGGTGTATTACAGCATATGTTTTATCAAGCGTGTCAGGGATGAGCGACTCTTAAAAAGTCATCTGCCATTGTGTGCGCCACGTGCAGAGCGTCACATATGAACTGTGTGGTATGAATATTAAAATAGTCCTCTTGTGATCCCGCAACCTCATTGGAATTTAGCGGGCACTGTGTGTGCATAGTGTTTGTGCATTTGTGTGTGTGTGTGTGTGGGGGGGGGCTGGGGGGGGTGTATGAGGGTAGGTTTAATGTGAGCTGTCGCCCCTGCTGTGCCAGTGCTGATAAATGACACTGGGGTCCAACTGCTGCATGAATACTGAGCAGGAATGTGTGTGCGTGTGTTAGACAGGAAAGGAGACCGTGAACAAAGAGGAAACCTCTCGTACCTGAGTAAGCATCTCCTGTTCATGCAGAAGAAGCAGTTTGCTTCCAGAGCCCTCCATCCTTTGCTCCAGTACGAGGGAGAAGTGCTCGATGCATTTGATTGACAGCTTCTCTTGCAGGGTCAGGATCACATCCTGAAGTAAATACACCACATACACATTTCATTAGCATAGTTGCTTAATAGTTATGACACATGCTGTATATATGTATTATCACAGAATACCGTCTTTCCAGTTAGTATACAAGATTAATGTACTTTTCAGTTCTGTCCCAACATGAAATGATGCAATATGTGCGGCGCCAACACATCAAACAAACTGCAATTTTGGAATACCACTGCTTTGCTTCTTCTTCGAGTGTTCTCACCACCAACATCTGCCATTTGGTTTTTCCAGTACTCTTAATTTTGTCACTTTCCCAAACCTGTTTAGAATTAGTATGTAGTGCAGAATTGGGTCACAACTAGAGTTCCTTGTGGAGAAACCTCTTTGTAATATATATATATAATGGCACTATGTGCAAAGTTACAGTATCTGGATTCTCTGCTTGAAATTTGCATTCTTCAACAAAAACTCTGAAAATGTGAAAAGTCTGGCTGCTGTGGGTTTTTGCAATATTTCTGTGACAAAAATATTTCAGCGTGTCATATTCCAGGTATTGCTCAAAAATTATGTTTTCGATTTCCACTCATTCATTTCTTTTTAATTTATCTATTTAACTTATTAAGAAAATAAAGCTTTTGTATTTAATGTAATACAGCAACAAGTATTAATCAAAAGCCTTGTTAAGATAACATAGCATTTGCAGTGAAGCTGAGAAAAGGAGTGACTGCGCTCTGGGGGCCACAGTGGATCACAACTGAATAAGAATCTACAAGTCAAAAAATGAAAATGTGCTCTTTGCCACCTCCCCTGAATAAATGAGGTGCTCAAACAAATGGAACTCACAAAGCGATTGAATTTCATGGTCCATGTTTGTGCACCAAGGCACACTCATTTGCACTCTAAATGAATTTCTCCCTTTGTAATTATAGATGCTGCAGAGACTGCTAATTTTGTCGAGTGTGCCTTAAGGGGCAGAACACACACACAAACCTTGATAGAGGTACTGCTGTCGAAGCGAAAAGACTTTGTCTGCCCGTTCTCCAGGTAGACCTTCAGGACATTTGGCATGAACAGAAGAGAATTGTCCTTCACCGGGTTCTGCAAAGGAGGAATATGATCAGTCTGTGCATCTGTAGTCACTTTAACAGAAGAGGTTTAATATGTGAAAGGAATTCATAAAAGTGTCATGTCATAACACATTTTGTGATTGTCTTATCTGTCTGGCATTCACATTTGTCTTATGCGGTAAGTGGCAACCATCTGGCATTGCCTATATAGGTCATAAATAAGCGTGTGTGTGTGTGTGTGGTAGAACTGACTGGAACCTGGCCGTTTATAATGACCTCCTCTGCAAAGCGCACTTTGACCGGATTGGACTTGAGCATGGCTTTTTTGGCTGCACTGATGAACGCTGATTTAGGGGACTAAGAGGCCGCCGTCCAAAAAGAGAGACAGAGAGAGAGAGAGAGAGAGAGGGGAGGGAAAGAGGAAGAAAGACAGACAGATGGAGGAAGAGAGATGAAGAAGCATAAACACATGCACGAATGAAGAGGGGAAAAAACAGGTTAGCTTTACATGTAACTTTTGAAAAATCAATAACACTTACACAATAACCTCGAAATTCCTGAAATTGTCACCAGAAACACAACCCTGGCGCAATGCAACACAAATTTAGTTGGAACATAAGATCATCATTTCATCCCCTTCAAACAAAAAGGCTGTCTTCTTTCTATATTTTTATTGTCGTCAACAAAATCAGCAACGCGTTAGTTCATCTCTCAGGATTATTTGACTTCCCTTTCTTGTCTGGCACACTCAGCCCCATGCACATTTGTTCCTACTGAAGACATACATCTTTAAAGCCAGTTTGCAAATATATAGTTTGATTTAAATTTTATTTTATTTTTATAAGCATCCGTATTTCCTAAAATAGCTGAGCACAGTATACTTTGCCCAAAAAGAAGAAAATAGAGCATTTGTTAGCGACTATTTTGAGCAGTGGATTAACACAAATGTGGTTCTCTAGTTAGCATTTACAGCAGCAGGACGGTGTGCGTGGGATTGAATCAGCCTTTCATGGGATTTTGTGAAAGTAAGAAACACATAGCATATCACCAGCCTTATCCTTTAAATGCAGGGCAGAGTTTCAACTGAGCGCAAAATCTGAAGGTACAAGCCACAAATATGTACCTCCCCAAAAATGATGTCAAGGGCTAACAATGTCCTTCATGGAGTGGAATTTATTTTTCAAGAGAAATTGTTCATGTTCCTGCTCATTATATAAAGATATCAATTATTGTGACAAAAGTATCCATTTTCAAATATTAAGTTTAAAAAACGTATTCAGAGCAACACCACATACAGAGTAACCCTTTGCTTTAATTTCAGCACTTTTTTGACAAACATATCTGATGCACACAGTCCTTGTGGTGAGCTCCAGGAATGATCATTTTGCAAGGGCTGATGTACTCACGGGATACGGCTGGACAACAGTCAACATGATGGATTCTTTGCAGCTCCTGAAGCGAGAAGACAGCGAATCACAGAGTCAACTAAATCATCAGAAAACAACCATCTCAGCGAACAACAATGGCAGATAAGCAACAGGAACTTGATTAGCTTGGCTGAAATGGAATGAGATGCCTCTGGCAATCACCACTTACAAGCAGACGGACTTGAAACCAAGAAGCGCGTGCACACACATTCATTATTCTCCCATTTACAAAACATGAGTGTATTTCCCATGAACAAAAACAAGACTTCAGTCACCGTAAACTGTGTGCATCGTAATAGCAATGAGCTCTTAATCCCTCTGTCTTCTTATTAATTCTGAATATTTTATTTTCTGAATGTTATCAGATGACGGCTATGGTTGTTGTGATGAGCAGAACTGTATTAACTAAGCATTATGCAGATGGGTGCAAAGCATGACTAATACTTGGCAAGCACTCCAATAGAGTTTCACATACAGGTTTGTGAATTTAAAGACGAGTTTAAAGGCTAATTAATGGTAATGACTGTTTCATTGTGACTGTCTGCCACAAACCATTTTTTCTTTCTATGATTAGTATAAAACCTGCTACTTAAAATGTTTCAACATTTTTGCATTTTTTAATGACAAGATTCAATATTATAGCGAAGTGTGTTGAAATAATTAGGTAATTATTGTAATATTACATGGGTTTTTAAGGCAATGTACTCCAGAAGTGTCTCAAATCACATAAAGCCACATTATGTTTTAAAACTGAACATGCCTCTGCATCAAGCATTGGATTTTATAGTTTATGACAGTTATTTATTCTCCCTCACCATGTATGTAGCCATCTACCCTTGCAGACAGTTGTGTTTGAATGGGCAGAGATTTTGAGATATCTGCGTCTGCCACCTTAATACTACCAAGGTGAACGGAATTTTTGTTTGTGGTGCTCAAATAAAAAAAAAAAAAAAAAAAAAATGTACATTTAAAAAACGCGACAGGGACGTCTCTTTCCAGGAACTGGGTGCCGATGACTCTGGTTAATCCACAGATCTCACTGGCAACCATTTCCATAGGGACTACTTCTTCGATGGCAAGTAGTTTCAGTGAAAACTGTTCACAGGAAGGTCTGTGGATTATCCAGAATAACCGTGAACGAGATGTTGCTGTTGAATTTTTCATGTCATTTTTTACTGCTGTGAGCACCACAAATGAATTCCACTCGACATCTTTGTATGAGAGTGGAGGCAGAAAGCTCAGAGAGGGAAATCTCAAAATCTGGATGGCCAGATACCACTTGAGCAGTATAACAAATATGTCTGACATATTTGTCCCTTTAAGTTTTAGGTGATCAATAACCTTCAGTACATTGAGTGAGGGATTTTGGTATTTCTTTAGATAATCCACCCGTGATTAATCTGTACTATTACAGCTTTGATTCTGTCAGATCACAGTTTCCCCAAGGTTTTTGTATCCACCTGACGAGGTCGATGACTCGTTCTCTAGGAGCCGAACTGACGGGCTCATCGTTGATCATGATGATCTCATCGCCTGGCAACAGCCTCCCCTCTGATGGACCACCTACACACACACACGCATACAAGCCACGGTCGATGACACAGCAGGTAAAGAGTTTCAGAATGTCAGCCAAAGATTGTCTATGAATGAATCAGTGGAGGAACAGCTGAATGGACTCTGCAAACGTGTGTATGTGTGATTTTGTGCATGCAAATGTGTCTGCGTACAGCTAATTTGTAATTTGCTTTGGTGTGTCCATCTACTGACACACGCAATAGCTGTGAGCATTACATAAAACAGCAGAGTCCTTAAGCACATATTCCTTTTCCTTGGCCAACTCTAAATAGAATATTCATTAGTTCAATTGTCTGCTTGGTATTCAGCGCTGATTGATTATTGAGACACCTAATCACTGTGTGTGTCTGTGCAGCCACTGGAGCTGACAGTTGATAGGACTCCATAAGCAGTGGTTTGGCAATCAGCCAGTCAACCAAAAACAATACTTCCAGTAAAAAACATAAATTTGTGTTTATTTTCTTTCTTGCACAGGGTCAACACTACTTGGTTGTGCAATCATAGTCTGGAGAAGCCAACAGTCCGCATGGTTTCCTTCTAAACAGTCATTACAGCACTGATTACCACTCCTCAAACAGTAAGGAGGAACTAATGAAGTCGCTCAGTGCAGTCTAACATGCAAACTCTAGAATTGCTCTACTATACTAGCATAGCCAGAGGTATCAGGGCTTTTTTTCCCCCACTTTGCATTGTTAGTTATTTTCTGTCCATTTGTCTTGTCACGATATAGGGGTCAGCGTTTGGTTATCATCCAACCAAAGTGTTTATAGTGCAGGTGTCGCATACTGCTCTTCTTGCTGTCAATCATCTGACTCCCACAGGAGTGAATGAACTTACGCATCTGGAAGTAATCCCTCAGGTCATTTTAAAAACTCCACTGTCATTTGATCCATGTGTTATTCAAATCAGGATCACTGTAAGTGAGACCGCGACAAGCAGTTAAGAGATCAAGTCAAGACCTGGTCTGAATGGGCCCGAGACAAAGTCAGGACAGAGTAAAAAAAAAACAAAAACAATTCTGCCCATTCAGTCTTTTACATACTGTTGTATTACTGTTGTTCATAGAATCAACGGTGAAAGAACTTCAGTACATCACTCAGTACAGCCCTTTCGATTCAGAATTAAATAAGTAAAAATACAAAAATTATATGGAGAAAATAAATATTCTTGTAAAATGACCTCATTCAGCCCCGTATCATAAGAGACATTGTTAACGCTTACCCGGCGTGACAGAGCGGACCACCACTGGTTTCTCACTGCCTGCCACAAAGCCGAAGCCCAGGACTGGGTCCCGTCTCATCTCCACCAGGCGAGGGGCGGGGGGGACCCCATCCAGGTGAACTTCCTCCAGGGAGCTGCTCTGGGACACTTGGCTGGAAAATACAGGAGAGGAGGAACGTGGTGACGAAGAGAAGTTCAACTGAAATCTCTATATGGTAAGAGAAATAAAGGGAAATGACATCATACAATTCAGCCAGCAAATAGTTGTACTTCCAGAAGGAATGCAGCTGGTAGTGACCTGTCCTGCTTGTTAAAGGAGGGTCTCTTAAAGAATATGATACAGTGCAGATTAAAATGCATTCATTCCTGCAGTAGAAATACGTTTTAGCTATGAAAGACAACATTATGCTTAGAATGAATGATTTGAGTTATCCGATCAGCTGTTCATAAATCAAAGCCTTGGCTCAGGTTTGGTCATTAGCACAACCTTTCATGCCTAAGAGCCGCTTTTAAAAGAGAGCACAGGTCCTGCATTCATAAAATGCCTCAGATTTGCAATCTGGAACCAATTTGCCTCCTACAGCCATATAAAATTCTGCAGACTATTCCAAATAAAAGTGTACTGATCATTTAATCAAGTCACAATTATTCATTTTGAATGTGTAAAGGACTTGTATTTTTATACGTGCTCTATAAAGTTCTGTTCTCATCTTTACTCCTGCTGTTGATTACTGTTATTATCAAAATACATGAGCCAACTGTTCCTAATTCAACACTTTATCAATAAATTTTAATTGAACGGTTTCTGAGGTCAGGACGGTTGGCAGCTCTCTCTTTTTCACAGCTTATTTCCATTGCTCTGAGCTTTCTGAATGGCATTTCCCACCGCTACAATCAATGTAGTAAATATAACTACAAACCTAACACAAACACAGATACACAGCGTAAGGAACTGATTCAACAGTGCATTTGTCTGCTTTAATGTAAGCTGCAAATGCTACAATGTCTTGCTAACTAGCTAAAAAAAAAAAAAAAAAAAAAAAGAAAAAAAAAATATAAAATAAAAAAAAAAAAAAAAAAAAAAAAAAGGAAAAAAGCTCCACAACAGCACATACACTGTTTCACCACTGCCTGGAAGCTGGTCCTGGATGCTGCTATATCAGAATGCAGGGTAACATTAGCAGCTCTGTCCTGCTCTTTATTGGATTTGGGGAAGTTTCCACTCGATATCCAAGATAGCATTAAAAACACGTCGGTTAGTCCACATCCCCAAAAGCCTTTTCTCCTGTAACGTTAAAAGTGGAAATATACTGCTTTAAAATATGAACAATTGTGTAAGCTATAAGCAGCCAAACGGTATTATCTACAAATGATATACAACTCTGATCTTTCATTATTACATCATCAAACTTACTAGCCCTTAATTACTAGGACTAACTGGCTCTATATTTCAATAGAAGTCAAGAACAGTGCCATTTCTTTATTTCCTTGTACGTGGGTCATTAACTGGATGTTGTCTTTTTGCCTGGGACATGCAGCCTTAGCTTCAGTTGTAATCAGCAGAATAGCATGTATGTAGCCATCAAGTGCATATTTAAGACCCCTTTTACAGAGTTCCCGTTTTGAGATGATGAAAACATTAAATAGTAGTAGCTGGCATGACTACGAATTTTGCGTGATTAATCTGGCGTCATCATCATTGTAAACTGTCTGCCATGTGAGAACAGAAAGCTTGACAAGCGTAGCAATAGTAACTAAGGGGGTAGGGCTCAAATAAAACTGTTTATCATGTAGCGTTGGAATTTCCTTCAAATGATTTGATGTACCTCAGATGATCAGCAAAGGCACTCTCCGAGAAGCTATCATCTCTGTCTTTTTTATAACATTTCCTGGATACATTGGATAGCTTATGTTTGATGCTCTGCTGTGTGTAGTTTGTTTGGTTTTATCAACAGTCATTTATATCTCTATCACAAAATCCCCTGAAGCTCTAGGTTTTTCAGTTTTATGCTTAGGTGGATAAAGTGATATCAATAGTGATGCATGGCTAGAGCAAGAAAGAAAAAAGTTTGCAGTTGAGCAAATGTGACTGCATTGCATTACTTAAATATAGGTTGAAACATTGGTGAAATTTCACAGTGTCCTTTTCTTTGCCTTATTGCAAGTCACTCAGGATGAGAGGCACAATAAAATTGTATAAGTACCATATTAAATGAAACCTCAGACTCCTGCCTCGACTGGGACACTGAGAATGCAGAGTGCCTGTTAATTAAGAGGTGATATATGCTTTCAGGGGGTTAACTCATTCTCTCTGTCTCTATTTCTTCCTCCCTCCGTCTTTCACAGTTTAAAAAGCTCCCTAGGCAGCCATTGCTTCTTCTCTGTAGTCCAGTACAGGGTGTCCATTGTTACCTGGCCAACATCCATTATATAAATGTCCTGCCTCATCCGTCCTAACCTTCACATATTCGCAGATGTTTAAATTGTTTGCACTTGGTGCTGAACTTGTGTGCAACTACATGGCTGATGTAGCAGTGTGGCTTTACCCGTGGATATTTATCCAGTTATTAGAATATACTGTGTGTGTGTGTATATAGATAGATATTATATACACATATCTTCAGCTTTGCCGAAATCTGCCCTGACGATGGAACATGTTCCAGCTATCCGAGATTCGACTTGATCACCAACCAATCCTGACCAGTCTGAATCTCTGCCCCAACTCCCACCTTTTTCCCTCTCACGATCTCTCATTCTCAGTCTTATTATCGCATTGATCTGCATTGTACATACGGCGCGGAAATCTCAAACTAAATCTGTCAGTAATGAAGCATGCTCCAATCTGTGATGCAGACTCATCTTCCCTGTCAGGGTCAGTGGGGTTTAATCCCAGTAGAGGGCAGAGCTAGGTTGTCAGGGGGTCAGGGGAAAGCAATATACAAAAAGGTCAGATCCTGGTGTCGTTGCTAGTCATGGAAGAATGGAAAAAGCATGCACACCCAAGCAAATCACACTGATGTTCCAGATTATGTCATACTAGTACTAATTGTTGCAGTTTGTATCATTTAACCATGACCAAAATTTTTCCTAATATTAACCAAGTGGTGCCTACACTTATAATTATTTTGCCTACAACTATATTTTAGTAGCCAGGTACTGACAAATGTTATAGGAATAGCCAATTGAAAAAATGCTGGGAGTAAACATTAAATTTCATGTTCCTGAAAATGTAATCGTAAAACAAATCTGCTAATGCAATATAAGTGCATATGAACATGATTCCTGGGAGGTATGGTTGGTTACCGTACTGCCAAGGTCAGGTTTAAATCCATGTATTGATACATTAGAGTCCTTTATCACAAGCAAGGAGTTTGATGAAAAACTACCATGAGTCAAAAAAGATGTAATGCGTGCACTGTGGTAATAAAGACTACAACATCGGAAGGATTTGCCCCTTCCTCACTGGATGTGGCCCAGGGCATTCAGCCACTTGTCATCTTCTGTTGGACTCCCTCCTTACCAGATCCCCTTCCAGATCTCTGCAACTAGTCCAGAATGCTGCTGTCCGTCTGGTGTTACACCTAACCAGATTTTTCTATGCCACTCCATTCATTACTCTTACTTTTCAGACTCTACTGCACTTAGTAACATCCCAAAAAAATGACATATGCTTACGCTACACACACAGCAACAACACTTATTCACTTAAATCAATCGCAAATTAACAATTTTCAAATACAAAAAGTGAAAATTTTGAATACACTGCCCGTGCAAATGAGTACAGCCTAGCTGCACATATTTCAGGGATTTCAAATACACTAACACGTGAGTGGAAAATATCCTTCAAAAACCTGCTAGATCATGTTAGGTAAGGTTAGGGGAGTTATCGGTCAAATATAGTTAAATCAATCATTGGCTTTACTCACTCTCTTTCCCTTTCTTTCTCTGTCTCGCAGAAATCCAATTGTGATACTCATTCTGTGTCACCTCCTCTAAAGGCAACAGCTTTTCTCTGGGAACAAAGCCACACAACCAGAGCTGTCTCCCTTGCTCCCTTGTCATATTTGACTCCCCCAACATGGTAAGAAGAGTGAAAAAGAAGAGGAGAAAAGAAGAAGAAAGAATTGGTGAAAATGGTGGAAGCAATTTGTGCATCAGAACACAGTGTATATGCAAATTAATTGGATCAAAGCTTTTTCTGTTCTGTTTTCCAAGTTTCGGGGCATTGAGTGGGAATGCCAGGAATCAACAATGTACATTAAGTATTAGGAGTGACAAGTCTTGCAGTCTGGCTATGAGATTTTTTGTACTGTATTTTTGATTACAACTACACAAGAAAAATAAGTAGCTCTTTTCATACTGACAGAGGAGTCAGATCTGCACGTAGCTAAAGTGTTTACATGCTGGATTCAATGTGCATAAAGTTCTGTATGCCAAGCCCTTGATGCCAGTCCAACTTGAGGATTTGCATGTTTACCTGGCTTTCTTTGTCCTGCGGGAAGTTTCTTCCTGAACAATGGTGAAACAATATCGATAAGACTGGCTTGTAAACGTATGCTCATGATTAAAGGACCAGCATGTAACATTTAGGAGGAGCTATTGGCAGATTATTGTAGAATCACCTGAAAATAAGAATGGTTGTGTTTTTTCATAATCTTAAAATAAGCTATTTTTATCTACATTGGGAAGAGGCTGCCGTGTCGCACCGCCATGTTTCAACAGAAGCCCTGAACAGACAAACAAATCACTGGTCCTAGACCACTGGTCTGCGAGTGTCGAGGCCACCATAGTTATTCCTGCATGCTTGGAACGGGAGGGCGAGACGAGCGGTATTCAAAAGGTTGCAAACTGCAATCTCACCACTAGATGCCACTAAATCCTACATACTGGACCTTTAAACTAGAGTGATGGTTTTGGGAATAGGTAAGGAAAAACTCAACGTTAGTCAGCTAAAACAACTTTTGAACCCTGCACTGCCACTGCTGCTGCTTAGGGCTTCATGCCTACTGTGTTTGCACTGTCTGATCTCTATTTACCTCTGATCCATATTTAACTTTGCTCATATACATTCATACTCCATATTTGTCTATTTTTCATGCTTTGTACATCTTTTAATATATACACACACACACACTTACACTCCTCCAGAGGATCTTCATGATGCAACCATATGCAACTGTGGGAACTCTATAATAACGATCATCCAAACATGTAAGCACATGCATGCTGGTGTTTGTGATCATCCTGTACATACTTGGTGAGGCAGTCCCGTCCCTCCCTGGTGCTGTTCATGCTGTCCCAGCTGTATGGAGGCCCTTGCAGTCCACCCCAGGAGCCTGGGCCAGGGGGCGGCCAGCCCGACATTTTGTTCTTATGGCTGAAACGTGAAGGATGTGAAAATCAACTTTGATCAAAAAAACATTTATGCTAAAACTACTACTGGTTTAGACTTTTTTTTTTAATGTTTTTTTTTAATAGAGCTGCAGCAAATCTTAAGATTGATTGGAAGGTTTTTATGCAGGGAGATGATCTACAGAGACTAAAACTCATACATAAACATAACTTTCTACTTATTGCAAGAGTTAAATAATTTAAGAAAAGAATCAAAGGGGAATTTCTAAATCTTTTATTTTCCCTCTCTAGATAAAAACACTCAGACACGGCTCTGGTTAGATCCCTCTCAGTCCAATTAGCGTGACTTCTTGTCTCTCGGTGTGTGGCTTGCAGCGTAAGATAGCACTGCTTAGTGCAATCGACTGCAGTCAAATAACGGCTCAATGGGTCCGTAGATAGGCGATCAATGGCTCTGCAAAATTGTACGCGTGCAGCGAGAAAAAGCACTGATGTGACAGCTGATTCGATTATTGCTGATTACGCAGACAATGTCATTGAGGATTTCGGGAGAGTGGGAATGGAGGGAGACAGAGGGAGGAGATGGGAGAAAGAAGTGTCACCTCAGCGTGAGTTTTGCAAAAAAAAAAAAAGAGAATTGAACGCACCATCCTACCAAATCAACAGCGCTTAGTTAAAAATTCAAGTCTCCAATGTCACCCATGCTAGAGTGACTAATTATGCGCAGATCATAAAGTGCCCATCCCAAAACTCTCCACAAAAATAATCACAAATGAAATAAGAGATCATCAAGCCAGTGAAATGCCACTGAATTTAAGCTTCAATGCACTTCATTCTTATATTTGATTTACTCTGGAGAACCCTTCCTCCCACAGCCATAAACCACGAGGATGAGTTTATTGTACTGACCTCAAATCTATGAGAGCAAGCTGATGCATAGCCACAGTAACAATGAAAAGATTAATAACATTTCAGTGCCAAAATTCAGACCAATATTCTGTTACACAGCATATTCTCCACTGTGTGCTTTACAGCAGAAAGACATCACAGACATCAGTCTTTACTGTTGAATAGAGTAAAGGCCCCAATCATCATTCATAAGCTAATGGCAATTCTTAAAATAGAAGAAAATGCGTACTAGATGAGGACATCATCACTGTAGGAATCCAGCCGATTGATTCCCATATTGTGCTGTTGATGGGTTGAATACATCAGTGAGTCATATCATATCTTGCAGTGTGTGAAAAAGAGAATTGTCCTTGGATCAAAAGTGTATAAAAAGCTCCACTGTACTCCTGTGGAGCTTTTGGTGAATGTGTCAAACACACTCCGTCATCCTGCTTTTAATGTTGAAGAATAAAGAAAAAAAAAGTGTACTAATGATACTTCAGTTGTCTAAAGATATACACATAGCTTCCATTAACACCAAGTGCAAAGAACACGAAAACAGCTGATATTCAAGGAACACATCCATTTCAACACTCTTGGGCTTTGGATTTAACGCCTCTCGATTCAGTTGCCATCCATGGATTTCTGTCAGACGCTTGTTTTTCTGCTGATCGCCAGCCATCCGAAAACAGATCCACCGCCACTTCAGAAACCCAATCAGAAGCTCTTGTGCTCAAAATATACAGAGGCCGTGGCGTTAACGTCTGTGCAGATCGCCAGTGTGTAACCAGACACTCATCTGTGTTTGTCATTGTGCTGCTGCTGCTGAGAGCAGCTTTGGTCCAAACTGAACTAAACTCTGTGGCCTCGCCTGCGTTATCCTATAATCCCTCTCATCACAGAGAAAACAAATCCACGCCGTGTGTGTGTGTGTTTGTATGAAAGAGAGAGAAAAAAAATGAGAGGAGAGACAGCAGTGTGTGCAACTGTGCATGTACTGTATATGCGAGGATGTGTGCGAGTGTGTGTGTGGTAAGAGGATTTTCTGAGAGCAACAACGTGTACGGAAACACCGCTCCATCTCAGAGTTGGAGCCTCACAGCAGGAAGCGGGAAGAGGAAACTGACTCTTAAAGTCCACCTGGATGACATTAATATTTCACTCTTCACTTTTGATCTGCCTCCAGCAAACTATATATCTCTCCCTCCCTCCCAAATAGCAAATGGTTCTGCCAGTAAGACAAAAATGATAGCTGAGTCAAGACAGTTTCTTTTAGATGGATGCCAACGTTCATTGCTCACAATGACAATGCTAACACGCATATATTCAGCAGGTAATGTTTTCACCATCTTAGTCTAGACTGTTAGCGTGCTACAATTCGCTAATTAGTACCAAACACAAAGTGACTGACATTGCCGTCCCGAGTGGCAAAAAAAAAGATATACTTTAAAACCCTAACCCTGGCTAAAAACCTGAAAAGGTATTTGAGACCCAATTGTAAATTAAATAAGGCGTCTTAGGATGGATACTTTCTTCAGTGTCAAGTCCCTTTGCCTCCAAGCTGCTCTCTATCAGTATCGCCACCCTCACTGGCTTCTTTTCAGGCAGAACGTAACAACTGACATCTGGATTCAAGCTCAAGTACTCTCAAAGCTGAACTGCACGAGAGCACACAATCAGATAATTGTGTTTACCATTCATAACAGTCACACAGACACTCATTTTACAGCTGCATGTTTAAATGGGAGCCCTACGTGTAGCATTGACAACCCCGTCCTCTATTCCTCAGCTGGGATGGTTCAGCTTTCTCTCTGGCTTCTCTTGGTTTTTCCTCTACCTCAGTGTTGTTTCTAAAAAGTGAAGGCAAAAGGTTACGGACTGAAGAATCTCTGTGCAGAAACTTACAGACAAAGAAAGGAGACGTAACCCCTGCCTTCACATCATGAAAGTTGTCTCCTCGATGAACTATGCAGCAGAGTTTTTGCCCAACTGATGTAGCATAAACTTGCGGTGTTGACAAGAGGCCTTTTCCCCGGTTTCCCCCTGTTTGATGCGTTTCCCTTCAACATACCAGGAATCCAAATATATGCATTCAAAAGAAGCAGCAGGGTGCTTTGTTCTTAGGGTCGCCTTTGCTGAAAAGGCCAGTGTATTGACTTCAAAAAGCCTTTTTTTTTTCTCTTTCAAACTGATCAATTCATGCTCCTCTCAGAAACCGGGATCAATTTCTCTGTCATTCACACTACTGCTGAAAAGAAAAACTTCACAACACAAACTCAATAGAACTTCTCATTCTTTCCTCAAAACATTTTTTTAGAGAAAAGGTAAAATACAATTTAATTAAAATTGCTGTTACAATGCTTTTTAAAATGTAAAGGCGTTAGGCAGCATCAGGATGACTCCTATTGACTGCTGGTGTCGCTAGACGAACAGTCTCTGGATAACCAACGTCCTTGGGATTCATCCTCTGGAAACCATGAATGTATCCACCCAGTATTGTGGTGATGGTGGACTGACTAAACGACCTGCAGCTAGCAAGACAGGAGTTAAATGTGCAGTTGGCAATGCATTAGCAGACACAAACAAATAAGAAAGCCTATTTCTATGTATTTTGCAATCAGTCTTTTGCAACCTAGCTGTAAGGAATTCACAGAGCAGTCTATTTTGTTTCTTTTCAGTGTTTTTGACTAAATTAGAATCCTGATGCTTGTTTCCCTGGTAAAACCTCCACTGTCTAATTGATTTGGTATGACTAGTCCTTAAAGGCTGCCATTATAGATACTGATCGTGTCTCTCTCTTTTCATTAGGTTGTTTAAAACACTAAGAAAAAAAAAGACTGGATTACACAGTGATGTAATGCACAACAAGGCCTAACCTCGCGCATAATCACTGTCACTGCGTGTCAGTCAGTGAAACATCATTGCAAATTCCCCCCGAATATATGTCACCACATCACGAATAAATGCCCATCCTGATTTAGAAAACAAAGACGGTGGTTACTGGAGCCTCACCGGTTGTTTTTTGCTGCATCATGGGTCAGACCTCCCGATCACAGAAAGCAGTGGAGCCGGCTGGCGCAGACCTTCCTGCTCAGCCTCAACATGCTCCGGTCAGCGAGAACACGCAGCCTCAAAGACTGAGTTGAATGTTTCAGTCCTTATATACTGCGGCTTTGAGTTGGATTGTTACTGTCCAGTAATCCATCACAGGGTTCAGCCGCGGTCATATCTATAGTATCACATACACATGAGTTTAACATGTAATAGTTATAATCCCCCTTTCTCTGACATTTATTACATTTAAGACAATATGATTGTTGTGGCTTTCATAGAGAATTCTGCAACTCAAGAGCGACTAGAAATACTGTAGGTCTTTATGGGCAATGGTAAGTGTAGTCTTTTTCACAGAGCCTGGCAGGTGTCAGGTGAATGGACTGCCAGATATTCATATTAGTGTGGAAAAATTTGGCAATTACTCAGGAAAATTCATCAATAACAGCTTTGACAATTGATTAGTCATCTATCAAGCAGAATTGCCAACTGAACCATTAAAGTATAGATCAAGATTCTTAAATGTGAGGATTTGCTGCTTTTCGGTTTTATGTCATTGGGTTTTGAACAGTTGGTCGGACAAGACATTTGAAGACGCTACCTTGAGATCTGGGACACTGTGATGGCCATTTTTCACAGTTCTCTCACACTTTATATTATGTTCAGTTTGTGTGTTGTTTTTTTCATTACTAGGCTCTCTGCTCTTATGTTTGACCTGATATGTGACTGACGTCCTGTTTGGACTCCTACTGTGCCACTGTACCCTGACATTAGTCAGCCTCTGTCTCTTCAAAGGAAAATCAGGAGAGCCGAATTATAATTTAAACAGGACACTGTAGTATTTCAAAGATCCAGCCTCAGTTTTGAGGCCATTTACAGGCCTGCTTCTGCCAGTGGCCTGGTTACTTATTACTGCTGGGGTGAAAATAATTTCGTTTGACTTTCCTTTTTTGAATAGACCCCACACACACACACTCGACACTGGACATTAAATCTTGTAAAACCCCTCAAGATCTTTATCCAGACTGACTGAATTTGCACAAAAGGCAAACAGCTCTCCCAAGATGCTTTAGCCTACATTATGACAATGCTTACTACAGCCAGTGGCGTAAAACCCACCCCCTCTGCCAATTCTCACCACTTTACACTCTACAGAACAACTAGGGTAATTTAACAACAACTCTATGGGAGACTTTTTAAAATTCTTTTTAAAAGCTCAGCTGCTGAGTGTCCTGCATGCTCCTGGAGCTGGGGACCCTTCAGCATAGAAGGACATGTAGGTTAAGTGTTGGGTGGAGCAGTTTGAAATATACATAGAAAATGTAAATCAGGGTTTGGGTCACTTGTTTCTCAGTTTATTCATTTTAAGATGTCAACGGAGTCTGCAATAAAAAAAGCGTTCATTCTCTTTCCTTTATAGACTGATATAATGACTTAAGTGCTTCAGGAAAATCTACTCCAATCGAAGGTATTTCAGCTCTAGGGATTTGAGATGAGATGCAAAGAGACAGCTTTCTACTTGCTATTTCACACAACTCAACACGCAAATCTCAGAAAAAAAAAAGAAAAAAGCTTCAGTAAAACTTCACAATTAGCCTGAAGTAACTCTTAGTGTGCATGTTTCAAGAAGTATCATCTTCAAACTTAGCAGGATGCGCCATTAAAAAAAACACTAAAAAAAAAAAGAATTACAGGGTGTTTTTCTCTGGTTGTGGTTTAAAAGTACCGTAGAAATACACAAGATACAGGGTGTAATTGACTTAAACCAGAGAGTTTTTCTGCTTTAAAAAGGTATTTTAGAAAAACACAATATATGGAGTAACTGATCAAACCCCATATATACAATGAGATAACAGCTTACAGGTTCATTGCATGTCACGCTGTGTGATGTAGGTCTAATAAAATGTCAGCTGCTGAATTTCGAGGCATGTGAGATATTTGTGATAAATGCCCGGTGAATCATAGCACTATGTCATCAAATCGTTCTCATTATTATGCAGAAAAAAACATGCTGCAAAATGCAGCGAAAAAAGAAGCTTTGGCTACACAGTTCTTTCTAACGTCATTCAAATATAGCACGACCAATGTGGTATCCATGTGTATAATGCTCATAATGTTGGTGGGCCAGTGTATTCTGTCTCATCTAATGTAATATTCCAAATTGGTTGGATTTGTAGACGTGGCTCGTAGCAGCATTTACATTGTGCGAATACATTGGGTCTCCCAGTGTGATTTAGTTGACCAAAGATTTCCCCACGTTTCTTTCTTGATTATCGATTGCAAAGACTCCTTGGGAAATCCAACCCACTGTTATACTGAAAAAATAGAGCTGTCACTTTGTATATCGGTATCATGCTCAAGTCTCAAATTCCACATCACATCAGAGCTACATGACAGGCGCGAATAAAAGATTAATTGAGAAAGTAGGCTGCAGATTAATCAATAATGTTAATAATCACTAGTTGCAGCCCAATATCACATGATTTATTAATAAAAGCATGCAATGTGGCACTTTGATGGGGATTACACAGTTGATACGCACCTAAAGCTGAATTAACTGGATTTGTGCTGTTGTCAGTAGAAAATAATTGTCCAATATTGCATTGATCTGTCACTAGAAATGCTCATTAATGTTCCAACTTAACGCACGCTAAGCTCCTAGCAAGACGACTCCAGCCATCGTCTGACCTTCCTCTCATTCAATCCTCATCCTCTTTAGTTAGTTTGGATTTTTCCACGCTCTTACTCACTCAGTCTTTCTCCTCGACTTTGTGCTGTTCATAAATGAAACATTGGTGCGCGTTGTTAAAACTAGCCCTGGAAGTGCTCTGTCTCAATATAGCTTTACTATCTGAAGACGACATGCTTTGGATCTCAGTGCATTTCAAGCACACACGCACGCACACACACACACACATACCCCCACTTTCTTTTTATGTAACCCCTTGAATGTTAAGCGCCATGCTGCACACTGTTGTCAGTACAATATGATGTTCAATTTGGCATTGACATGTCACTAGAAATGTCCTATTTGCTTGCTAATGGAGCTTCTTTCCTCCTCTTCATTACGCTCATTAATGTTTCAACTTCGTGCACTCTTGGCTCCTAGCAAGACGACTCCAGCCATCGCCCAACCTTCCTCTCGTTCAATCCTCATCCCCTTTCCGTTGGTTTGGCTTTTTCCACGCTCTTACTCACTCAGTCTTTCTCCTCGACTTTGTGCTGTTCATAAATGAAACATTGGTGCATGTTGTTAAAACTAGCCCTGGAAGTGCTCTCACTTTATATAGCCTTACTATCTGAAGACGACATGCTTTGGATCTCAGTGCATTATACACACACACACACACACACACACACACACACTCCCCCACTTTCTTTTTTATGTAACCCCTTGAACATTAAGCTCCATTCTGATTGCTCTCTGAACATCTTGCAGAGTGAGGATGTTTGCTAAACAAGCACAATGGAATTTTTAAAAAAAGATGTAAAAAACTGCAAGAGTTTCACAAAGTTGTTAATTTGCAGCAGAGCATTCAGAAACAAACACTGAAATAATTCACTGAAGGGGTTAATGGACCCACCCTTTCCTTTTGCAACCATCCATCTGAAACTGAAAGTAGCACTGGGCCATCCAGACTTTGGACAGGGTCCATCATTACTAAAGCTAACGCATTCAAGCTCCTGATGGCAAGCCTGATAATCAGACTGCAGAGAATAAACCACCCAGTAGGAAATGTTAACACATTACATTTACTTGACTTTCTCACACGTGGTTCAGGCTACCATAGTCCATCGTATGCAGTCACTTATATTTTCCAGTCAGCAACCAAGTTGCTAAAGCCACAGCCTATCAGCACTAAGTGCAGAGGCAGTGACTCACCGATATTCTGCTATTTTATGGTTGCGGATAATGTTGCATTTGTCATGTTGCACTGGGCTGCACTATGCATTATAAAGTCTTTCCCTTGAAATTAACTGTCCACTGAGATCATAATAAAGACTGAACTGTACTTGAGCTGATTAGTGGCATTTGGATCTTTATGTCCTCTAGAGATGAAACTCCGCTCCTTACAAACACTGGCAGGTCTTACGGATGTGGAAACATGCCAACGGTGTGTGATGACGGAATCAATTAAAAGCTCACCATAAAAAGCTATACTACTTACAAAGTCATCAAAGGAGGTGAGCGAGGGAGCTGCTTCATTCAGCGGATTTCAGGACCACGGACAGCTCCCCTTCTATTATAAAGCTACTGCTCAGGATGGGAATACTGATTTTCAAGTCAATGCAGTGCAAAACAATAATTTATCTTTCTACCTACTGACACACACAGCAATATACAAGCACAAAGACAGGCCAGGGTTGTGTCAATAAGTACACAGTCAGCTGCATCAATCACAGCTGTCCGCCCTGGTTAAACCTCCGGCCACTGCGTCGTCAGTTCGCACTGAAGCACCCGCCAGTATCACCTCAACCATACAGTATACGAGAGCAGTCTTTGTAAACACTCCACCTGGAAAAGACTTTTAAGGGCTTCAGCTCTATTTGCTCACTCATTCTTTATCATCATCATCACACACTGAGTACACCAGACTAGAACTGGGAACACCCTCTCCTTTCCCAATGTGAAGATTTGGACTATTCCACTGGCATCTGGCCAGACTCTTGACCCTAGAAAAACAACACACACACACACACACACACACACACACACCCTCAATGACTGTCCTCAGCTGCACCGCAAATGACATTTAACGGCCAAGCGCGAGAGTGAAAGTGTGTCGAAAAGTCCCATTTCTCTTCAGGCTTCTGCAAGGGGAGACTTGCATTTGGTTGGAGCACTTTAGTTGCAGCTAATAGTGTGTCCATTTATAAGATTATCAAATGGAAACTCTAGATCCCAGTGAGAGAGTTAAAAATATAGGATCTGGCAGAGAATATAAGAACACAAAAACAGAATATGAATAAGCCAGAAACCATAAAAAAGAAACTGATTTAAAGATTTGTGGAGTTACCTGTATGAATGCTGCATAGGTTGGCATTGTAGCTAGATTGGGGAAGAATGTGGACACTTACATGTAAAGATTTACTTGCTATTACTTCAATCAAGTAATTATGAAAGTATAGATTATTTGATAAAAAACCATTTACCATATGGATCACTACAGGCAAACCTAAGTCTAGGGATTTAATATTTATTGTGACTATTTAGACTTGAATGTAAAAAGCCTGTTTTGTAAATTTTGTGCTGTCCTTTGTCACGTCAGTGAAAGCTTTGAAAGGCTGACAGGATTGCTGGCACGATAAAAATGGGGAAGATCGATAAGTAGCAGGACTCTTACAATGCAATAGGAGGACGGGCTTGTTCAGCTAGGCGAATTGCTTTAAATGATATTCCCTTAAGTCTTCAAGTGATCTGCTATAGATGATTTCACATCTGTGTGTAAATTATTTTGACTTAATATAGTGTATGAATGAACCTGTCTGGAAATCTCAACTAGGATTCATTCATAGCATTCTTTTATAATCTTAGAGATAGACAAATTAACTGCATCATGACTATATCATATACTTCCCTCCGCTCATCTGATATTCACTTCAGTTTTTTTGGTCTGAAAGAAGTCTAGGACCTTTGTCAAACAGATATGCATGGTTTGATCTATGGGATAAAGCTACCTTTATCCACTAATAATTCAAAAATGAGTTACAAAGGCAGGTCACAAAAAGGAAAACTACACGAGGGGAGTAAAGGACAAGAAAAATGCCTTCAGTTGTATCAGGACAAGATGAAAGGCATGAAATATATGTTGCTATGGGAATAAGCGTATAGTTCACTTGTGTCTACAACCGGTTATTGTGTGACACACCGTTAGTTCCCACTGTATCTGCATCAGCAGCAGACCTACAACTCTACAATGTTGCTTTCCAACCTTTGCAGCACAGCAGTACATCTCTGTGGGACAATGCAGTCCAACAGCACAACACCCCATTGATTCTTTGTAAATGTCACAAACCCCAGAGGAACCAATGGGTGGAAAATACCAAGGGCAGCAGAGCACGTTATGTTTTTAAAAGAATCTGATGATTGGCTGCTTGAATGATGCTCTCACGTTCGATTCGGCGATTTTTGTGTTTGGCCTAAAGCTCCACTGGAACAGCAATTGAACTCACTGTTGATACCAAAACATCATCGTGTAGAGCAACTTCTTCAGTATTATGGTATTCTACATAAACACGCACTACTGTCTGTGTGCAGTCAAAAAATTTGTCAGCGTCTACCTACATTTCGCCAATCAATTCCTGTACCTTTATTTTAAGTGTCAAATAAAATACAGTTTTTCAGCTAGAGGAGAACAACTACTAATAATAAGACGCTGAATTTCCTTTGCAACCTGCACCTTTTGGTTGTCCATTAAGGGATCCAAGAATAAGCTCTTAAAGATCAAACGGATGGATCCCCTAAGACGAATAAAGGCAATTACTCACCAGTCACCAAAACCTTCCCAGTCTGTGATGAAGAAAATAACTGAAAAATCATGGCTTAGATTTCCCCTTATTAATTAATTTTGCTTTCTGCGTCAAAGCCCTTTATCCTCGTTCATATTTGGACTGGGGAGTAGTACTTTAACTGAGGTCATGCCTATGGGGAGCTTCACTGCCAGTTAGTCTCTGGTTGGTTGACTGTACTTGCGTGATGTAATGACAACCAAGCATTGACCACCTTTGTCTATTTGGTTCAAGCCAATTGGAAAGGTTACAAAAAGAGCATATCTGCTTGCAGTGTGTTCAAAAATCAATGGATGTAGAGTGTGTGACTACACTAAATACACTCGAGTGACTTCATTTGTCACTGGGCGCATTCAGTCCATGTCAAAACACATACAGGTTGAAAACATTACAGCCCACTAGAACATTTGCAACACTGAAGCATAATTCCACAGGCTAAAAATACCACGGCAGGACAAGTGTCGCTAAACAAAACCTAAATAAGATTACACAGGAGGATGGTGATCATTAGGATGAATAAGAAACAGTTGTGCTCATGTGTTTCTTGAATCATAACGTTGGAATTAAAATCTGTTTGCTCGCTGAGTGCACTTGCAGTAACAGGAAAGAAAGAAAATAGAATATCCAGTAGGGTAGGATGTGCCACGCTGTTGACGGTTTTCTGAAGCACTGTAAATAATGCATTTACAGACAAACCTTAAACAAAAAGGTATCATTCAACATTTTGCAAAATATGCTTATTTGCTGTCTTACTTACGTGAGAAGATCGATATCAATCACGTCTGTGTTTTGAGTAGAGAGCTGGAGTCAGGAGGTGGTGAGCCTAGCTTAGCATCAAGACTGGAAAAAGCTAGTCTGGCGCTTACTGCCCCCCTCTAATTTTTTGCACTTGCACATGAAAAAATGTGTGCAGCTCAGTTGTAACTCCAACCCATTTCCAACCAGCTTCACTCTGCTATGGTCACAGAACCAGCAGGGCTGAACTGATGTTTGGTTTGTCAATTTACTTTGAATTGAATTAGTAAATTAATTTCATTCCAATTAGGGACAGTAGTAGCCACTCTCAGTGGATGAATGGGTTTAGGACTCTTGACCTCATGTTTACACACATACATACTGTACATGCCAGGCTTGAACATGTGAGACTGTCCAAGTGTATTCACATCTGTACTGTATGCAGGTTTACAGTACATTTTGTATGTGTGTGTGTGTGTGTGTGTGTGTGTGAGAGACATCGTGGCTCTGAGAATACACAGCAGCACTTACGTATTATGTGATAGCATTTGGAGCAGAACTAATCACTCCACTAGCCTCTTCAGCAAACCGTTGCATCAGCAAACAGAAAACTGGATGGAGCTCATCCATCATCTGCCTTGTCACTCGGTTATCTTTACACATCTGTTGGACTATATTTAGTTAAATCTCATTTGTCAATCCCCTGACGAAAATGTAAGGCTACACGCTGCGCAATTTGCTTATTGCATTGACAAATGCACACTATGGGCAAAGATAAAGCACGGTTTTGTTATGTCCTAGTTAAAGTCTTCGCTTTCCGTTTCCTCTCCCGCACCCTCTGTCGTTGAACCCTCAATCTATCAGACTGCTGGACAGAAGGAGTTAAAAGACGAGAATCTAAGCAATTTAAAGTCTATTTAGTCTTCTTCATTCTAACCGACACCTTATGTGACGTTCAGATGTGGAAAAACCCAACTGATATGAAACCACCTCCTCAATACAAATGCTAAACTAAATAAAATTCCACCACTTTAACAACCGACTAAACATAAATGACAAGGATTCATTAATTCCACCATTTTTCCTCATGTTTGATTCACTTGTTCCACAGCGCTGTCTCCCTTCCTGTTGCAAACCTCACCAGAATACCAGTATGTGTGTGCGTGTGAGAGACAGGGAGAATACAAAATGTAGAAGATATTTTTAACTTTCCTTCGGTCGTACAACCACAGAATTGCTCACTGTATGTAGTACAACCGAGCCAAAGTGATCAATTATTAAGTATGCACTTCCTAAGAGGCATGTACAGTATGACTGTGTGAAACATCCTCATACACTGATCACAGTCATTCTGCGAGTGGTCACATCTGTGGAGACTATGTATTTTAAGCTTATTGATCACAAATACATAGTTTTGGAGGTTATTTGTTATATAATGAGATCACAGATGCCAAAATCACCCATGGGTCCTTGGTTTTTTTATGCTAACACTTTAGCATACACTATGTTAGTGAATGTATCCATGGAAAGTGGAGGCCAAAGGTACAGTACATGGAAACTTTAAATGTATGAATGTCGAAACTACTGTATGATCACTATTGTATATATTCTATAGGTCATATCTAAAAAGTGATGAAATGTATGAGAAGATTAACTGGGGAGGAAGCAAGGTGCGTAGACTTTATATGTTTGAAAATCAAGCCATGTCACTAAGTGTAAAAATAGGTTTTAAATGCCAACACTAAAGTAGCCTGCGTGAACACTTTCCATGATGATTTTCTGTGATTCTTTTCAAACTCACAGCAGGGCACCTGCTGTGCTGAGGAAGAAAAGAGGGAAAAGGGCTGTGAATTTACCTTACCGCATAAGCACTGAGAGTCCACCCCTAAACCTGTCGTGTTTGAACAGTGTCAGTATGGAAATCTCCATAATGCACTTTGACAGACAAGTGACAAATTAAAAAAGACAAATCAACAAAGTGTTTCAGTGAGCTGTTGGGCCACTGTGAGCCTCTAGAACTTGCTTGAGTGGCCCTTGGTAAAGACTCCCCAAGTCTGTGGAACTACGCTGAACCTGAATACATCAGCTACAGAATACTCGGTTAAAAGCTGTGGTACTTTAGCCAGCTGCTAACTCAACATAGTGTCTACTGTAGTGTTAGAATGAAGTTAAAACTTCAGAAAGAAGATCAGTCACTCGAGTGAACCATCTTGGGACACATGGGTGGTTTCAGTGCCTTTGTTCTCAGGGATTATGATGGGGTTCAACATAAGGCCAAACACCATTACATGCCTTGTTAGGATGGACGTTAGGGAAAAGAGATGGTTGTCTCAGCATACAAAAATGCTTTGAATTGAACCTCTGCAGTGACCGTTTGGTACAATTTATTTATCCATTTGTGCAGCAAAAGCATATGCACCAATGTGTCATTAAATAATGCACCAAGCAGTGTTGCCTCAGTGCAGAATCTATGAGACACGGAAGTGCAAACGGAAAAACACAAGTTTGTCGAATTCTCTCAACATTTACAGAACATATGACACACCCCTGTGGGCAAAGATTCAACGCGAGTGTGACTTTCTGCATCACTGATCAGCTGGCAGATTGTGTCTGAATTCCAGTTTGCTTGCTGTTTGAGAATTAAAGCGTAATTGGGAGATGATGCTTGTTCTACAAGTTATTTGTTTTTGTGAAGCAGAGATGAGGGAAGGAAGTTGGAATCTGCACGGTGCAAGAAACAAAATGGGTTATACTTTATTTGCATAATTGATCAAATTTTGTCAAAGGGGAGCGGAAGCATGAAGTGCATCGCTCCAGTCTTTCAGTATTATCTGTTGTTATGGGAAGTAAAATGGTGGTAATCATAACATTCCAGAATATTAGTGTTCACCAGGAAATGAATCCCTGCAGAAGACACGGGGTAAGAATGAAGAACTGATTAAAGCTTTCCATTTCAGAGCCGGTATATTAGTTCTAATAAGCAATGAGAGATAACAAATGGGTAATTCTGCTGGGCTGAAATTACAGCTGCTACTTTGGCTTTACACTTAAAAAAAAAATAAGCATACATTTTTTTAAACAGATAAAGAAAAACATGCCTTTATATATATATTTCAGCTTCCTGACAATCAAAACCCACGTCAGGCTCAATGTGAACGATGGATCATATCTATGAAGCAGACTGTACCGGTTTTCAATTACAGGCAGGGATAGATACACAGATAAGTGGATGGATGTGCTGCCATATAAAGTAGACTGATAGGTGAGGGAGAGAGAGATATGTCTGATGTGATTTCATATAGTGAATGAATCAGCCAACAGTGTGTTCACCCTGCCAGCCCCTCCTGCAGTGATCAACGACCAAATCCCTTAGGAGGATTATCCAGACTCAAATCAACAAAATCGTGCAACTTTAAGGGTTACAGGCTGAGAGTGAGAAAGAGAGAAATGGAGTGGAGGGGTGGTAGGCCTGTAGTCCGAAGGTATTGTTTCTGATTTGTGTGTTTTGACATATGTGCTCTGTGCAGCGACACGTCCGCCTACGCCAAGTAACTGCAAATTTCTGAAAAGAATACAAGTGGCTGATCTATAGGAGCTACAGACCCATTTAATGTGCCGTTAAAGGACATGTTTGGAAAACTTTTAAGCACATCTTAATACAATACCCAGTGGTCGCCATAAAGGGAACTTCGAACTCAAAAGGCTGTAAGATACACACTTGCTCTGACCAGCTAAAACGGCTCATCTCATACTAGCTTCGGCTGAACATTAAAGAACAGTTTGACATTTTGGGAAACACTCTTATTGGCTTTCTTTCAGACAGATGAAAAGAATGATACCACTCTCATGTCTGTACGCCAAATATGAAGCAAGAACCCACATGCCATTAGCTTATCATAAAGACTGGAAGAAGCGGGAAACAACTAACGTAGGTGTGTCCAAAGATAAAGAGATACAGCATGTTAATAAGTGAGCATTAGAGGCGCTGGTAGGCGGATTTATTTTAGCTTTGGAGAGAGCCAGGCTAGCTGTTTGCTCCTGCTTCTTGATGTTAAGCTAAGAATCCTCTGTCCTGGCTGTTGCTTCATATTTAGCATGCAGACATGAGTGCTATGTTCTACCTTAACCAATTTATTTGCCATCAACAATCTTTATTCTTAACCTCAACGATGCCTTAATTGCCATGCGCAGATCTCGTAGAAAAGGGAGAAATAAAAAAACGTCGGCACTGCATGCAAAAACCAAATGCTGCCATGGAACGTGTTGCAGGGTTTTGGCAGAATTAGCCAATTTTCTTGTATTGCCATAGGGTTGGTAAAGAATTGTAATTACACCAAATAAGAAAATATTTCATGTTTAATATGTTATATTCACTGAACAAATAAGTATTCCAGTTGTTTGCAAAAAATGCATTTGCATTTGTAGTACCCCTCCCCTCCTTCTGCTATTTTTAGAAAGTTGATCTTGTGGCCCAAATATATTTTTTAAATTAATTTTTTTGTCATCACAGTGTTTGAAGGGGTTACAGGTGATTTTAAGTAATGAGTGCCCTGACTTAAATTGAAAATCACTCTTATAGAATATTCTTTAGGATGACATGACTTGTCAGATGGCTCGCAGTACAATGGAACTTTGCCCTCTGAAGTAGCAGCATGCATTGGCATAAAGCAGAAGGCAATTTGGCACGCATTATTGTAATCTGATATTCAGAACACAAACAAGCCCTGCTGGCTAGTTTCACTGCCAAATGCCGACATACTACAGCCAAGATTTTCCCACACTACGAACGCTGATATAGGTCCTGTCTTTGTCTTTAGGATGCATGCATTGGAATGGATAAGAGAGATTAGTTTACCGTTCCCAAAATAAAGCCAGATGTGTGATGACAAAACTCTCATTAGTCCATAGTTAGAATAAAAACAACAAACACAAACTGAAAGATCACAGACCCCCAGCTGTTTTATTTCCCCATCTTACAATGGATGATTTATTACGAGCACTAAAAGGTGATAAATGATCCACACCTTCTCATTAAAGATTATGAAGCAAATTTGGCTTGTTTGCCATCTGCAAACACAAGGCTCCACATTTGTATTATGACAGCTCATGGATACACAACGGCCATCTGGATACAAGCAAAGTGCAGCTAACCTGCCAGTGATGCAAACACTCTCTTGGTGCCTGTTAGCGTTACGCCATTATTAATTTTCGCCATTTTACAGTCTGTTGACAACGGATGGAGCCAAATGTGTAAAAGTGGCTGTGACGAACATTATGACAGGCTGACAAAATGCTGAAGCATAAGGAGCAGTGCAAGTGCTTCCCAGAAGGGTAAAACTCTTGGAAAACCAGGGGAGGGGAAGCACTTCTTATGAGAAATAGAAGCAATTTATTCAAATATAGATAAAAATGTGATATTATGCAACACATGCACGCTTTAGGCACATTCATCTACATTAATGTGCAAAATATGAGTGTTCTCCGATTTGTGTGTTGTTTCGAATAAATACAGAATTGATTTAAAGAACACTAACTGTTTAATTTGCTGATTTACAGGGATAGTTCTAAAAGATTCTGGATGTTAACACTGTGCTTCACAGGCATTAAAAGGCACTGGTGAGGTTTAGGCACAAACATTACATTTACATTTATTCATTTAGCAGACGCTTTTATCCAAAGCGACTTACATTTGAGGAAGACAATGGAAGCAATATAACAACAGCACCCATCCATGACAGCTACAGTAGCGTGGAAAATAGTGATACCCAGCGGGGCACGGGCAACAGAACAGGGCTCCACAGCCTCCCAGTGAACACGGCCCGACCGGGACCGAACACCGCCTACAAGACCAACGGAGGCCAGTTTGATGACAGGGAATACACTACCGAGGTGGTTTTCCCGCCGGGTTTGGCTCCTGGCACCCCGGGGCTGACCCTGCCATAACCCCCGTTCAGGCCTCCGGAGGTGGGCGCTGACTAATGCCTGACCTCCCTCTCGCTTCTCTCCTGCTTGAAATGCTCTCTTTCCTTCCTTCCTTCTGTCTGTGAGAAGAGTAGAAGATGCCCTCCAGACGCTAAACTCTCAGCGCGTGTGTGTATATCTTTAAAAGATTTGTTCTGAGCCATGTTTAGCGGGCCTAACGATGTGACCACACATAAGTGAAGGATCATGCAAAGAATGTACGTAAGTACGTGTCCCCGTATCGTACTGTGTAGTATGTACATGCGTGAGTAGCATATAAACTAACAGTGAGAGGGTCTTGTTGTGTACTGACCCCCTCATTATCACTGCAGCTCCTACTCCTAGTCTGTTCTGTCTAATGGGTAAACCTCCTTTTCTGGAACACAGTTTTAAACATAGCTGTCTTTTTAAGTACTTAGCAGTCTTGTTACAACTCTTCCTTTGGCTCCGTGCTCTCCACTGCTTCTGTTTGTGTTCCCATCCTTTTAGTAATCATTGTCGGTCCTCTCGTTTCTTTATCTCTTCCTTAATCTCTCAGACTACGTGGTTGCTCCTTGGACTCGCTTATCTAGTCCTCATTCCCACATTCGCTGCACCTCTGTTGCTGTTGTCACTATGCAAATCTCAGAATGAGTTGTATTTTACAGATCCCAAACACTCAAATATTACAAAAGCCAAGTAAAAAAACAAAACAATCAAGCCTATGCCTGCTCACATAAACAGAGTAGACTACATCAGTAACAACCTCACACATACACTCATCAATGAATGTCTCCTATATTAAAAAGGCACCTCAGGTCACATACAAATCCGTTTGTGCAACAAACACATCAGACGCAGCTTCCTTTTTTGCTTTATCAAACAATCTTTCTAGCCTGGACACCAAAGTCTCTCAATTGAAACACTAATTTCATTGATTGAAAGAGTCAAAACTTTTTGGGTGAAACGCGCCACAGTGGACAAAGTGAATGTAGAGTGCATTCCTTGGCTATTGACATGACTTGTATACCCTGCAAAAACTGAGCCGCCTTCACTGTTCAGACAATTTTCCCCGGAAATATCTTGGATCTTGATTTTGTTCCCAAGGAAGAGACATTTGTCAAGAAATTGGAATGTAAAGCGCATGATTTGTAGTGCCCCCAGAGAACAGCAGAAGAACACACACACACGCACTCACCCAGACAGCTTTGGCATCTTGGAGAAACCAAACATGTCCATGTGGTCCTGCTACAGAGCGCTGCGTCCCAAAGCTTAGGTGCTCCACATCAGCATTCTAATCCACATCCCTGTACATTTAAAACCCAGAAAATCCATTTTCAGCCCGGATCCATATCGAGAGTCAACAAAAGCCTTTCGAACACAATTCAGAAATTCTCACAGTTTAAGAAAATAAACTCAAACGGTATCACCCTTGGTGAACGCTCCATCCGGTGTGCAGCCAAATTCCCTGTCTTTCCACAAGGTTGCTTCCTTAAGTGATGACAGAGACAGTGAGGGTAACCTCCCACCACTCTGCTCTCTCTGGGACGAGTCAGCCCTCTCTGCTGCTCTCCACCTGCTGCAACAAGCCCCCTGTGCTCTTCATCTCAGTGCATGGAGAAGTGCAGTGATCCTAGCCGCGGCAAGCAGGGGAGAAGAGAGGAGGGAGGGGGAATAGGAAGAGGGATGGGATAGAGAGGGAGGGGCGGAGGGAGGGAGTGGGGAAGGACAAAGCGAATGGATGACGGATGCTCTCTGGCTCCGGCTTTGCCCTCCGTTCATCGGGGCTGCAAGTCCCTTTGCAGGGCAGTGGAAGGAGGGGTAAAAGAGGAGGAAATCAAGATGAAAGATGGAGGGGGAACAAAAATAGGAGTAAAAGTGCTTTGATTGTAAAGAGGAAGCAACTGAGAGACAGAGAAGGGTGGAGGGGGGGCGGTGATGGGCAGAGGAATGCTGACTCTGCAGAATGGGATGCTGATGGGAGCAAGACCCTGTCTCTCAGGCTTTTCTCTCCCCCCACACCACACCCGTTTGGTTTTACTAAGTAAGCTGCTTGTACGTGTCCATACACAATCACCATGATGCAAGCATGCATTAGTCTTTTAGACCACAGATGGCTTCCTTGTTTGTTCCGGTCCAGAAGGAACATTTGGCTTGCAATCA
>CM022483.1:9905190-9931008 GCA_011952105.1 Coreoperca whiteheadi
GTTGATACAAGCCTGTACCAGGATTTTATTCTACCTGCTCTGTTCTCCCCAATGTCAACACACAGTCCTAAGTAACCCTAACTACTAGATTGGATCCTGGCATTTTCTTACATTTGTAATTACACAGCTGTCAGATCAGGACTGGCAGAGGGGAGACATAATGTCAACCGACACATGAAATGAGAGAAATGGAAGCAGATATCCTCAAGTTGAATGCCACAAGATATAAGAATTCGTCAAAGTTATTCTGATGGTTTAGGACAGTCAAAACATTATTTATGAGCATGAACATTTCTCCAGGGAGCAATGCAAGACTGCTTGATCACATTAAAAGTTTGAGTCTTAGCTTTCTTTTTTAAGAAAAAAGTTTAAGAATATTGCTCAGCCTGTCCCTGGATACATGAACATCATAACTTAATGTTCCATCGTAAATAATTACACGTCAAATCATATACATTTCTGTTCATTTTCTAAAGCATGCTATAGTGTCAGATTGGTGTTTTTTCTAAATTTCCAATTTTGAGTTATCATTAATTCCAGTTCTGTAACTAATTTAGTGCAAGAAGCTGTAAGAGTCACTTGATGTTTAGATAGCATGAGATCCCTGTTTGCTTATTTTGTCTCTTCAGGGTAAAACGGGCTGGTATTCAACGTCAAAACTGCTTGGCAGATAGCGTCGGAAATATCTTTCCGAGGTCGGATGAGGTGGGGGCTGTTTTCTACCATTTCTGTCACCTTCCTAAACGGACATTCCCGCATTCACACCCGCTGTGCGGAGGTGAGAAAGGAGCCAAAGATTTAACCTCTCTGGCTCTCTTTTTTTCTCCCCCATTCTTGGCACAACTATTTGTCACTTTTCAAGTGAACAACCAAGAGCAACACTACGAATGCTTTCCGAGAGAGACCGTCTGAAAAATGTGCGCAGTTTTCCACATATTTAAATGAGATCTCCCCCCTCTCTATGACGGCTAGCTTTTCAGTCCACCTTCGAGTGTGGCCGTTTGGATCCGGTATAAATCCGATTCGCAAATGTACTGTATGTTCCGTGGGTGTCTGCAAATGAATGTCATCATGTGTGTCCCCGCTCTTACTCGGAATGCAAAGCAGTAATGGCAGAAAGCAGAAGAATTACATCAGGCAGCTTTGATGCAAAGTCTCTTTGATGACCCCAGTCCTCCCTTAGGCACACAAATCCATACACATCAAACACACTTTGTGGGTGGCAGAATACAAAAGGCCTTATGAGTTGCCCTCTAATAATTTCATACTGGTCACATCCCATCTAAGGACGAAAGAGAGACATGAATGAAGACCCTTTTATTTGGTAGTACAGTCAATTTCCTGTCAGAATATTTCACAGATGGAAGCTATTTTGGGTTATCTAGTGTTGTGGGACTGGGAGCTTGTGAACAACAGTTTTCAGCAATCAGTCCTGTTGCTTGAGCACATTTTTGTTAAATAAATCAGGTTTGAGTCTCGTGTTAGGCTGTGTTTTAGTGGATAAACCCCCCCCATTATGTACTACTTTTGTAGTATCATGCAATCTAATGCTGATTTGGAAAATAAAGCCTCCGAACATGACAAAGAATTGCAGTTCTAGATGGAGTCTTGATGGTGCTGGTGTGTGAGGTGGTGGCTGGATGTTGGCATCAGCATCAGAGGCTAGAAGCAGTGCACTACGGGAGGAGCTGATTGGATTGGCGAACGAAACAGTGACTAACGATTGGTTCCCGTGTGGGTGAGTGAGAGGAGTGGTACCTTTAGGCTAAAGAGATTGGAGAAAGTGATTGAGGAAGGAGTTGCCTAATTTTAAATTGACAGGATAATAAAGGGAAGCAGGGATCTATGGGAATGGATATGGGCCAAGAGGCATAAGGGCTGAGAAGGAGGAATGAATAAAAAAGTGGGGGAGAGAGAATTAACTTTTGCCAAGGTCCACAAATTCCCCATTGTATTATTATGACTTGTTTCATAAAGGAATGCAAGACAGGACACAGTGTGTTCATTACCCATGATGTTTTCCACTAACCCCCTTGAACCGAATTGCCTTTGTGCGTTATATGATAACTTCTTGCCCACCCACTGAACTTTCAAAGCTTCTCTGAAAATGTTATGAATAGTGTTCCATCTAATTAGCTGTTAAGGTCAGTGGAGGTGATGAAGAGGGACAGGGTGATGACGACTCCAGTCATGTTGATGAGGAGGAGAAGGAGAATGGAACCAGCCAAAGAAAAAACAAAACCTAGCGACAGGTACAGTTCAAAGCTGGGTAGGCAATTATGCTTAGATTGAATTAGATTAGAAATGGATTATTATTAGTCATATTTAGTACTGATATTCTTCTCATGCATATGTGGCTGCGCCATCAGTAGAAGCAGAGGCAGGGTCCAGCACAGGGATATGAAAGCACAGGGTCCCTGCCTCTGCTTCAACTGATGGCTCAGAAAATGAACCAACATGCAAACACTGTTGTTGTTTACCAACTGTAATTCACCACTGACTTTCAATTACATGATATTCAACACTCAATACTGAATAAAAGGACTGAGTTTTATTTTTTTGTTCCAGATGATGAATGTTAGTGTCCACCAGCTTGACAAAGAGTAATTTACTGTGATCTAAGGGCTTGGATTTTTAACAGGACTGCATTGTAGTTTTTAAAGATATTTTTTTAAATCATTGAGAATCTGAATGTGTATGTATGCATGAGCATTTGTAACTTTTTTAGCACTCTCACTGACCATACCAGTGCAGTGGTGACTATACAAACTGAGGAGGCAGTTTTTGTGAAGGTCGTTAGCATAATCTGATTATCTTTATACCACAAGAAACACTATTAGTATTAACATAACTGCAAATAAATCTTATTAAAATAACTGCAAATTCAGGGGTCGCATAAAAGGCCTCTCCGTCTCAAAGTACCGGGCTGAATTTCAGTCCCAGTACATCCCTGTTGTGCAGAGAATCAACTCTATTTTCCTGTCAACTGATGAATCAATCCAACAGCATCCACTCGTGTACCGCGGGCAGAAGGGAAAGGTGCATTTGGCAGTGCAGACCAGCAGGCAGACAACAGATGAAGCCTCATGATGATGATAGTCACATTCGAATGGAAAGACTCAACAAAAAACTGACAACAGTAGAAACAATCCGCTCATGAATTACAGATGAGTGTAATTGTGACACAAGATAAACATATTAAGGCACACGTGATCATTTTGCTTTTAGACGTTCTGAAGTTCATCTTAAAGTATACATTGTAAATGTACTCATTTCTGTAAATCTCCTATACTAATGCTTCCTGCGCGCCATTTTTAAATGGCAGTATGTTTGCTAAAGGGTGTAAAATGACTTGTTTAGGACTTGAAACACACTGAATTGTCTAGGGGCTAGGTGGACTTGACTTTGGAATTGACTCAGGCCTTTACAGGCCAAAACAATGGGCCTCGTGCAAGAGCTACATGTCCAAACAGATTTGTTCTTTAAGTGGAACTCACAAGTGATTTAAAAATCATTTGACGCATTCCATTTTTTCGTATTCCGAATGTTCACAAGCGATCCAGGCCGTTAGTATGAGCCATGCACAGATAGGCAGACTATCTCCATAGGAGGAAAAACACTTGTCAGACGTTCAAATTTCAATGCCCTCATCTAAATTAATTTCGTTTATGAATGTCACTGAAATAAAAGTCAACTAAAATAAACTTAATGCACAATTTGTATTCTGATAACCATGTTATCATGGCTTTTCCCAAAAATTATTTTATCTCAAGTTATCTTTTATGTTTTGTACTTTATCCCTAGTTCAACTGTAAAGTAACTGTCTTAAGAAGGAGCTATATAAAAAAAGCAGGGTTTTTTTGATTTATTGGCATGGTAACTTATATAATACAGTAGCTGCGAGGAAAATTCTGTCACTCAAACAGCTGCTTCAGGGTCTTTATACAGGTTGCTGTCCACGGGAACATCCATCTATTTCACCAAGTGTAACAGTAACATCTCCCTCTGTAATCCTCTTTATGTTTGTCACAGTGCAGCCATGCTTTGATGACACTTTGTCATTAGCAGCTGCACTATTATTTCGGCTTCCTTAATACCGCTACAGACATCACTAAATGCGTTATGTTTTCATCTGCTGATTCGCGATAGCACTACACGAGGTTCCACGGTGTGAAAATCCATCCTCTTTTTACTTGAAACATGCCGACAAATACAGCAGATCAGGTGGTTATTATTCTGATAAGTACAAAGTGACGCTCTTGGCCTACTAGACCACCACTGGTTCTGCATCAACATATCTTCGCTTGTTCATACAGACCCATGTTCCTGCCAGATCCCTGCACTCTGCAAACGAACAACGTCTGGGGGTACCATGCCAAAAAGGAATAAAACCACTCTCTCGCACCTTCTCTGGAATGATCTGCCTGCTCCTACAAGATCAGGAGATTCTGTAGCCACCTTTAAAAAGCACCTCTTCCGTCAGCACCTAACTGACAATCACTACCATCTACCTCTTTTTCTCAAAAAACAAAAAAAACAAACCTTCCTGTCCTTAGCTTTGTATACTGTGCTGGGCTTTAATCAGACTAGGGTTTTTTTTTTTATGCACTTATGCTTTTTGTTACCTTGTGTTGTTATAATTGCTTCCATTGTCTTCCTCATATGTAAGTCGCTTTGGATAAAACCGTCTGCTAAATGGCTACATGCAAACGTAATGATCTCATAAACGCATGAACAGGTGGCATTCGTCAGGTTGAAGTGAGCAAGCCTCAAAGAAAAAATTGATTCAGGATAAGAATATGAAAATGTTCTTGTATGAGGCCCAATGACTTTGCCCCACCGTTTAACACTCAGGGCCCTATTTTAATTGTGCGAGCGAAACGACAAACGCAAAGCGGCTGCCAGTTATTCCTCTCCATGTGCGAGAGGTAAAGTCGTCTGGCCTAGCCACAGCCTTCCTTTCCCAAATTCTGAATATAAAAATCCATTCTATTTTAAAAAGTAATAATCTTTAGAGTGTATGAAAGCGTTCAGCACCTGATAGACAGCACAGCAGGACCTCTCTTTTATCTTTCAAGGCTGCTGTCTGAGCTCTCCATTCGGCTGATTTAAAACAGCGATGCTTATTACAGTGAGGACAGATAGGAACGCCACTAGCATCCCACTGCTGGTTTGTGTCCCAAAGAGATAAGAGGAGAGAAGGCAGTCTGCTCGCCTCTGTCCACTAATGAATAACAATATAGCCCAAGGTCACCACTCAAGGGGGAGTGACTGTGCGAGTGCGTGAGAGACAGAAAACCGAGAAAGACAAAGCGTGCGTGCTGCATTATTACACACCACATTGGCATTCAGCACTCATTCACCTTGTGGTCTACGATGGTTGACACACACGTCGAGTTAATCATTATCCTGTCTGTGCGTGTGTGGTGTATATCTGTATCTAGACATCTCTGTCTCCTTTAAGAAAGAGCAGGATGTAGCATGTCCAACAAAATAACCATCGTAATAGTATCATGTGATGCAATTTTCACAGAAAGGCTGCTTCAAGAACAACAAAGTCACATAGTTGAAATGTTGCGTATTGAAGCATATCCAGCGCACAATAAAACATCTGACTGATGAAGCTGTGTTTCTTTTTTCTACCAGGACCTTGATGACATTGGCATTCCCTTGAGTCTGAGTGGTAGTGTTCTTACATAAATCCCCGTCACCTTTGCAAGAGCCATGTCACTTCTTATTCTACAAACCACTGCCAAATATATACAGAGCCAGCCCTAGCTTTGACGACAACGCCACTGCTTCCTGAGTTACGTTCACTGACAACGCTTTGCTTCCATTCAGGAAGTGTGACATCATTATGCCGTCCCAGGGAGGAGGTGAGCATGGCTGGAGTAGCGTACAAAGCACGGAGACCGAGACTTGCATCCTGCATCCCACGCATGGTTAAAACTCTTGGCTGGAAAAAGTCATCGTGTCTCATTTTATGCTCCAAGTCAGCATTAACTTTCTCAACATTTAGCCAAGCCAACAACCTTACCCTAACCTTGAGTTGCCTAACAATATGAATCATGCTTTAGTTACCTCTTGCAGATATTAGTACAAACATTTCCATATCATGGTGATAAAATACAAACTCTTTGGAGACAGAGTTCTAACTAAGTACATTTATTCAATACTGTTCATTATATACGTTTGACAGCTTTAGTTGCTTCTTTTCAAACATATGAACATATGATCTATTCAAAAACTATGATGCTCCATCTTGCCACCCAACTACAACATTAAACGCACTGCTTACATATTAATACATCAAATAATAATGACCCAATAATATGATATTATACACACACCAGTCTCCATGAGTACTTTTACATTTTGTTGCTAATACTTCGTTACGGTTACTTAATGAACATTTTAAACGGCGCACTTTTACAGGACATTCGAATGGTTTATGAGGTAAGAATGTCCATAACTGTTTGTCTACTGTTTGCCAGGTATCTTTAAGTCACACTCTGCTTTACCGGATCACAGCACTGTGTGAGGTATTCGATCATAATATTCCCGCATCCTTTAACTCGTTTTTATTGTATGCATACCCGATTGCTCTGTAATGTCCAGTTTCTGTAGCCTAATCCATCATCCTACAGTGATTTAATATGCTGTCCAGTCTACCCTACATCAGTCATTCATTAAATTCTCTCTCTGTCACCGCACCAAAGACCCGTGCATGGTTTTCCAGCATTTATTCCTGGCCAGCTCCCTGTCATTACAGGGGATAAAGCGGACGCCACCCTTCGCATGCACACACACAAATACACATCAACTTTGTGACTCGTCTAAACAATGAGATCATAGAATTTCATTCCCGCACCCCCTTTAATCCAACCGGCAATCTCTGTCTCTCGCTTTTCCTTACGACACAGGCCTAATCTGATAGGGCAGACAACCCTAAAGCGAGGGAGGGGAGGGGCAGATGGAGAGAGGGTGTGAGAAAGAGGAGAAATGGACAGGATTGATACAGTCAGGAGGTGTAAGGAGAGATGCCGAGCATGTGTGTGTGTGTGTGTTTGGGGGGGGGGGGGCTGATGGACGGAGGGAGAGATGGTTATTCGAAAGTGAGGGGTTGTAAGACAAAGGTGTGACGTGGGAGTTGATGATGGATGGGGAGCGAAGGAGATCGAAGAAGGGAATGAACAAATGAGATGGGAAAAGGGCAAGAGGGTAAGGGATTATATGACGAGGATGAGACGGGAAGTGAAAAGTCTTCATATATACAATTTAATCCTCAGCAAACAAAGTTGGTATTTTATGGAAAAAGCATTCAAAACAGAATTTCACAAGGCTACTTCATGGGGTTTCCGTGGTTTCATTAGCCTACCTTATTCAAAGCACAGCTGAGCGTGGTGGCCTAAGAGTTAAGACGCATACTATAGACTGATTGCAACTACCCCAGTTCAATTCTGACCGGTGAATGCCACCCCCCCCACACACACACATACACACCGCCACCCTTGTTGCATGCCAACAAGGACAGACAAAGTTAAAGTTCATCTCTAGAAAAATGCTGAAACTGGTTGCAAACTTGTAGTTCCTTTTGAGTTGAGCCTGATGTTTGACATCAAGTGCAAGGACGTTTCAATGACTTTCAGATCACCGATGTAATAAAGTGCTATTGTTTGATTAATAATACTTACACACTTTCTATCCATCCATTCATTTTCAAACCCTTTTAAACTTAACGCTTTTTTTGGTAGTCCACAAGATCATAGCTCAGAAAACTTTTCCACAGGCCCATGACAATCCTGTTTTTATATTAAAAGTTTGTCTAATGTTCTCCCAGAGCAGGAGTTTATCTGGCTGGCATATCTGCTGTACCTGGCAGCAACCACACTGTTTGACGCATTAAACCTGTTGACTGCTCCATGTGGGTTTAAACAAATAATACATTTGGCTCAGGTCTTTGTTTCTGCCTCTCCGTCTCTCCCTCTTTCCTCATGGCTCCTGCTGTCAGCCTACTAAACATCCCTCTTCAATAACGGAGCTTGTCGGAGACACTTAGGAGATAAGGAATAGTGGGAAACGACGGCAGCTATTTATCACCTCACAGCATATAAGCAAGCTGCTCGCTGCCCCAGACCCCTGAGCTTTTTGTGGGGGTTGCTCACATGCAGGAGATGTAAAAACAAAAAAAATGTTCCAATCACGTCTTCCGTACACACACACTCACATATTCTCATCATGCCTGGCGTGCACAAACATCAGAATGCAGGAGGTGGAGACCCGCATGTAGACTGAACAAACTGATCAAATGCTATTAGCTATTCTTCAAGCCCAGCATGACATTTAATTACGCACGCACGCACACTCATGCTGAATGCTGACGAGAGATGTGTTTTATTTGTGAGCCACGTCTCTCAAGGAGACCAGCAAAACCAATCGTCTGACAGCCAAATACACTTACACAAACAGTCATGCAATTACATACAGATGTGTAAATACAAATCCGTCTCACTTTGTATTATAGAACTCATTATAGTGGTACATATATTTATACATTCCTTTATGAAACAAAAGAGCTCAATGGAAATGAAAAAATATAGAAATACAATAAACGATTTCAGTCATTTGCAACTGTTAGTTTATTTGTGAAAACTACTAACGTTGTGATTACCAGGCTAAGGACCAATAATGTGTGATGATAAAGGGGCTGAGGGGTTCTTGTTTGGGCAACAGTCCCAGTATTGCTCATCCAGTGATGAGAGGGGAAAAAAAAAAAAGAGTCAGAGTAATGGTGGAAGGGTTCTGGGCAAGAGTGGAAATAATAAATAACAGAGGCAGCATTGTCGTGTTTTCTGTGTTCCACTTCTAAAGCTATTTTACTTGCTGAAGTGTTTTTGGACTGGAGTGTTACATTGTGACGGCACAAATGATGAAAACGTTCCCTAAGGATCACATGAGAAACTGGCTAACTGTAAACTGCAACACCATCAGACGTGTCCAAGCATGTAGAGGTGGTGGTAAAAAAACTGGTACAAATATGTGATGTAAACACAGTTGTGATTAGCCAATGAATACATTCCTATAGCGTGTAATTCATGCAGCTTGACATGCTTAATACTTTTTCACATTTAAATGTGAAATAGGCTTATTGCGTTCTTGCTGTCAGTTTGCTAAGAACTATTACTACTAGAGTCATTCTGCTGAATTTTGTTTAAAATCTCAAGTTTAGCATGTTCAGAGAAAGTTAAATAGTAAAAGAATTAATACTGCACGAGTCTTTGTCCTGCCTGTTCAGCTAACATACGTTACTTAGTGTTTAAAAAGAAAAATCTAAAATTAGACCAACTTCAACTGCGCCTGAAAATGCGTCTCACATAGGGAATAAGACCTCTGAGTGGTTTCAAAAGGCATTTACAGTGCATCGGCTGCAGGAAGTGACGAAGGCAACAGTTTGGGAGAGCTACTGTCCAGGGTTTCATGCTGACACCATTAACAAGCCAGTAACAAGACTCTGCCTATCCATTAGAAAAAAAGCTGATGCAACTAATGAGATTTAATTTATTCATTTTCTTTTCCACCTCAGTAGATATTAAGTTAGAGTGTATTTGAGCAAGATTTGTACAGGTCAGGTCAATAGACCCAGTTATTTGCTGACCTTACAACCAGCTGCTGGGTAGATAGAATGTCAGATTCACCTGAGGTTAAAAGGAGGAGGACCACCTTAATCAGGACAATCAGGACTGAGATTCGGACCTTGAGAGGTATCTCTAACCACTGAGCCCACAGTGACTGATAGAGTGGTCATGATATACTGATCTGGCAAAATGAAGGAGTTGTACTTAAATCTTGTATCTATAGAGTAAAGCCATTTTCTAACTTTCCAACCTTAATTTTGGTACGGTACAGTATATAATCACACACACAGTACAAGCATAGTGCAAAGGGAAAGGATCATTTCATTATTATTTAACTTTGCAGGTAGTTTTCAGTAAGTCATATTGCCTGTTCCCAAACTGAACACTGATTTTGAGAACTGGCTGTAAAAGGCCTTAAACAATGTACACTATTGCTGCTGGCTCACTGATTTGCAAACTTCAAATTCAATAGAAACTTTTCAGCACATTCCTGCAATAAAGCTCAAGCTTCTAAACAAAATTCAGTGCAATTCTACTTCAAAACATTCAGTTCCTAATACAGTCAGCTTCACATGAACGTTGAAGCGTCAAACAATATAGTGCAATAAACCAATATTAAAAAGGGTGACAGAATACTTGTTAATCCAAATCTTAACCATCGGCTGTAGTCACTGAACATGCAAGGGAACACAGCTCAGAACATAGGCGACTAAGTGGTATATGGGTTTTAAATTTCACAGTTCCCACTGTAGACCTGCAGAAATAACCATCATGTGATAACCGTGATGAATGTAAATGTTCTTTACTGGCAGATGCTGCCACATCTCCATTTAGTCATTAAGGGATTGTGGCTTTACACATTAGCTCATCTAAAATTTATGAAAGATCTCCGACTGTTTGGAAACAGAGGATTTGCACTGCAAATCCCCACTTAGTGCAACAGTGTTACACGTCTGGTCCACACGTCCAGATACACACACAAACTCATAACTCTGAATATGGATATTGTGTGTGATAAGTGGTATTCCCAGTGAGCTCATCATCTGCTCCTGCACGAACAACAGTGAGTCTAAATACTCCAACAACAACCACCCAAGAATAACACGCAAACATCCTGCTGATGCCAAACACACAAACACTCAGGGTTTTTGGCTCGTAATGTGATAGATGGTCCAGCCCCGTCGGCCAATGATGTGATCAGCTTTTTTAGGGACGGTGTGTCTTAAGAAAAGGAGGAGAGGAAAGATTGCAATGCTTGCATCTTAAATAAGATTTGAAATATGGTATTTTATTACTACCAGCCCTCTTAAAAACATCCCTTGGTCCTACTCGGGAACATGGTCAAAGCACTGACAAAGGACTTTACCTAATGCCAGGAAATGTTTTCATCAAACATTATGAGTAGCGAAATACAAAGATTATAAGTAGGAAAAGCAGGGGGAACAAATACTGGCTTTTGTTTTTTAGGGAAGGTGCACCCTTGTTACGCACTGTGGACGTTTTGGTGGATCAGAATGCAACTTGGAAAACATCGGCAAAATACTGCACCACACCATGTCAGGAAAATGTGCAGTTCATAGAAATACACCAGCAGCTATGTCACATGTAATTTTATCAAATTACGTGACTTTCACAGTGTGCGTTTGGATTTTCATAATTGTTTTGAATAGAAATTTTGTATATATCTTTTCAGGAAACAGCAATAAATACAACTCCAAGAATATTTGGAATATTTAAAACTTTGCTAGCGTGCGCGTTCTGTACATTTCCTTCCAGAGATGCTGGATCTTTGAAATCTTAATTGGAAGAGCAGAGTAGGCGACATATACGGTGGTGTTTTTCATGATGCGTTCCAAATTTCTGTTTGCTTTCTGCGGCCAACAGGAATTTACATGAATTTCCATTTGACGGGAGGGAAGAAGAAAAGGAGGACTAGACTTTGAGCACCTGCCAGCAAACTAATCGGCCTATGACCAATTTGGCCTTAAGGCCCGTCCAGATCGACCCGACCAATCCGAGCACAAACATCTTGCAGTTCAGCGGGGAAACAGAGGTGGACAACAGCAGATTATAATCAAAGGAAGAGCACTTTCAATAGACACACAACTTCTCCTTTTTTGGAGAACGAGAGAATTGGATTTGGTCTCATACAAAGCAGCCAAGCAGCTAATTTAGCTCACATAAAAAAAAGCTCCAGTGGCCACAGGAAGCCACTGAATTTCAGCAGATTCAATTTGTACTCAAAATGTAATCTAAAGTTTGCCATACCTCAGAATGTGAGGCTTCTTTAATTGGCTATTGTGATGAAATTGAGCCTATTGTTTTCCCCTTAGTCTTACATGATTTGTGTTTCTGCACTGCTCGACTAAATATTTAGCATTAGAGTGCACAGCAGGAAAGAAAGACCAAACTGTTTTCAATACAGTGAGTCATGACATTTCATTATGTAAAATGGAAATATGGTTTTCATGACAGCATAAAAAAAAATTATATTGTCAATAAGGAAGAATGTGTTAGGATGCTGGGTTGTGATTCTCACAAAGCATTAGTATAATGTGGTGTGCCCCAGGGTTCCATTCTTAAGGCACTATAATTTGTTAATTATATGATATAAATAGCCTTCCTACAACATTTACAGAAGACACAACATTGGTGTTAGTCATTGATTAAAGCATCTCCCTTAGAATAATGAAATGCCTCATGTCTCAGCCACTAATTTCCTCTGAATCATCTTCCTCGAAGCCCCACAGAGCTTTGAAAAAAAAAACAAAAAACCTAAAACTGTTTTATAATCTTTTGTTTTATTTTATGTACAGTAATAACATATTTTTAACAGTTAATTTTGTTTATGCTCATATTTTTGGGACAATCTCATATTCCAGAAAACAGAACAAAGTTATAGATTTTAGTTTTGGTGCAAGCCTTCTGCAGTGCAATAGGAATGAGAAAAGCAGCAAGCAGGTTCACGTGATTTCACTTGTATAACAGTGTGTGTCACTCATTCTGCAGCTGCTGAGTCAACATCAAATATTTGGAATATCAGTGGTTTGAAAACCAGGAACAGAAGGTGGAGAGATTGAAAGAAAATCGGTCCACACCTGCCTGTCTGTCTGACTTACTGACACAGCCGAGCAGAGTTTGAATCAAATTTCATTTGTCTGCTTTCCGGGCCACATGTTTCCTGGCCAATGACCTATCGCCTCGTTGCTGTAATCCTTCGACAATGATGCTGCGATCTGGCGCTTCCTCAATCTCACAGTCCACTGCTGACCAGCAGCTGCTTGGGTTTACGTTTAGGTAGACAGAAGGGCAAGCTTACTTTTCCCCACTTTTCTTGCTCGATTGCTATAGTTAAAAAAACAAAATTAAGTTTATAATTTTGTAATGTTATAGGTTTGTGTTTATTATTTTGTTTTGTGATTTATTGTGTAGCCACAAAACTAAATCTTCTACACCACTTGTGAAAACACATGCATTATGTTGTTAATCGGGGCAGGATACTAGACAAAAAAAAAAAAAAAAGTGTGATTTTCAGGTTTAAAACAACTCAAATTTGTCTCGAGTCTGAGACACGTGTTAGTGTGACAACTCTAAACTTGAACACTGTACACACTATCACATCCTATTTATGTCAGTGGTTCCCAATCTTTTCTTTTTCAGACGAACCACCTGCTAATTAGTTTTCACACACAACACAACACGTGGTGTTCAGGTGTTGCAGTTGAGTCAACATGTGATTATATATAGTTTAATAATCCTAATTTAATTTTTTTTCCCCCCCCACATTAGTTGAGAATCACTGCTAGGCAATATGTGATGCTTATTACAAATCCACTACATCAAATATGTGCTTGGGTTTATATATGGACTATTTCTCCAAATGCCAGACTAAACATACCATCCGGATGTTAAAGGGACAATATTAAAGCAATTAAATCCCCTCCTGAACCTCAGTAAGGTAAGTGAATACAACTTCTGAAACTTACAGCCTTCAAAATACCTACAGTATACAGCCTGCATTTACATAGTCCATATGCACAGCGCAGGAAGCAACATGCACACAAATGTGCAAAGTAACATTTCATGAGACCGCACACACACAGCCACACTTCCCAGCAGCCAGCTAGCTAAACCCCCTCAATCCGTGATGTAATCTCTAAATGTGTTCAGTAATTACAAGGTCCTGGATTCCTCTGCTGCTTGGAGCCACCTCAGCCTTATGTAACTGACGACTCATGTGCCATCGATTCAGTGAGCAAGATTACAATATGGCTGCTTTAAAGCCTGCAGCAAGACCGCCATAAAATCCATCAGCTTGCTCAGATGAGCTATGATGATGGTCAAGAGAAAACAGAGATGGTGATGCTATTGACCCCAAGGAGATCAGTAGCAATAATTCTAACAGTCAGGTACAACTTTAGTATTTAACACATCAATAAACAATGACCTAATTTAGAATAAAGATCACAGAGAAGCCAGTCATTCAGTTCAGTGGGGAAGCAAAATCATACAGCTGAGCACCCTGTAAAAGAAAAAATGCATCCGTAAAAAAAAAAAAAAAAAGCATAGTAGCAGCAGAGATAACGTTTTCTACAGTAACCTCATATATTATGTTTGTGCAATTATAACCAGTGGTCCAAAGTATTCAGTTTACTCAAGTAGTATACTCGATAATTACATGAACTGCTGCTTATACTTCTACTCCACTACATTTCAGAGGGACAAGCTGTTCTGTTTCTCTACTACATTTGACAGCTTTAGTTACCATTTAACATACATACAACATATGATTTATCTATAAAACATGATGCATTATTATGAATTAAACTTGCCAACAGTATAAGAAATCATATTTATGTGGAGCTAATTATTACACTGACCTGGGCCATTCCTCATAATTTACTAATACTTTTACATTTGATACTTTGAGTGTATTTTTTGCTAATACTTCAATGCTTTTACTTCAGTACAAATTTGAATGTAGGACTTTAACTTGTAATGGAGTATGTCTGATGTGTTATCGCTAGCCTACTTCTACTTAAGAAAATTTTAATACTTCTTAAGCCACTGATTATAACTACATTCTGATTCATGCTTGGTCAAATGTGTTTCAGCGTGTTACATCTTCTGATATCAGTAGACACAATGCAGAGCTGACTTTGGCTAACAAGAACAGAAGTAAGCACATACACTTAATGCATGTAAACTACACTTCTCAGATGAAAACAAAAAACAGCAATAAGGGAAGGCATCAAAAGATTAATCACCAAAAATGGGCCTGAAACAGCACAACTGTATTTATAAAGAATAGGTGACAGTGAGCAACAGACTCCAACAACCAACCTTAACCTCTATGTAAACCTCCCAAGGACCATAATCAACAAAGCCCTTGCTAAAAAGCTTTAACACTAATGAGGAAGTGCTGAAAGAGGAAATGCATCTACCACTCAAAGAAATTCTACTTCCCAAATAAGTCCAACATAGTGATGACATGCGTTCTGTGCAACAATCACAGCAAGTAAACAACAAGAAGCGTCAAGGGACACCAGAGCTTACTGGAAAGCGGTTAATATCCCCAGTTCGTCATCATCGTCCCATGGCTCCATCCTGTTAACCAGACCAGACAGATGAAGGAATGAACGGGTGGAGAGAGTGGGATGGACGCCCCGGCCCCACCACCACCAAAAGGTTCAGAGCGTCGGAGAAAGAGCTCCTGTCCCGCTCCCTGAGTCAAATTCCTCCACTAAAAAAAAAAAAAAAACTACCTCTGAATCTCTTTTTAAAAAATCCCCAAACTCAATTTTCTGTGTGTGTGTGCATATGTGTATGCCAGAGTGTGTTCTTGTTTTTCTTTTTTTCATTTCCTAGTTTGGTGCCAAATGTTTCAGCTTAGCACCGCCGCGCAGCACCGCTGGTGATGGATTTAGCCAGGGCATCTGGGCCAACAGGGATAAACTCCATTCACTCACACACACACACACACACACAAATGCACGGACAGAGGAGCACACACAGATGCAGAGTGTCGTGCAGTGTGGGATCGCAGGGGACAATGTTGGGAAAACCTCCCCCCACACGGCATCATCAGAGAGATGACAAGATGTGTGATGTAGTGTCCAGCACACTCACACACACTCCCTGTCCCCCCACACACAGAGCGAGTGGATCAATGCATGAACAGATGTGTGCCAACTTTCGAGCTGCTACTAAGCGCAGACATCAGCAGCTGTACTTACAGCGAGCATGTGTGTGCGCGCGCGTGTTTGTATCTCAGACACAAAGATGTCTGATGCCACTCTGGATGTGTGTGACATACATATATATATATATATGTGTGTGTGTGTGTACGCCTGAGAATCGATGATTGTGAAGTGATTCTCTCCGGACCGAGCAGACCGAGGTCAGCTGTGCCTGTGGGCATACAGCAGGAGATTAACACAACAATAACGTATATACAATAAGAGAAGGACACAACATAATAGTGCAGTTGTCCTTGCTGACTCAGCAGAGGAGATAAACAAGGAATGGTGACAATAAAATCTGATTGTGTTGAGTGAGAAAGAACATTTATATACACACACACCATCACATAAATTACTTTTACTCTCCCCTTTCTCTCTCCGTCTCAGTGAAGAAGGGGATGAGCACAAACTATATGAAATTACTTAAAACAGGCTGTAAAATCAATACTGCCTGGTCTATGTGGGGTATTAGGGCTCCTGGCGATATAACAGCGGCGGAGTAGGAGGGCCATCGCAGATAATATTCACTCCCTCTGCGTTTACTTGTGATCAAAGAACTCAAGGGCATAACTTACAGGACAGGAAGAAGGGCTGTAACTGGGATTTTAGAAATACTGCGGTCATGAGACCCACAGTGCACCCCCACCCTCCATTTCCCTTATTATTTGGATTTTTCATGTTGTATTTATTCAGTCAACTGTTCCCAATTATATTTTATGTCAAGTTCCCATCCAGACACGTTTTAAAGTACGTAAAAATACTATCCATGATTTTGTTAAACATGGTTATCCCACCTAAAATATAAAAAACAAAAACAAACAAACCCTCTGAAATTGGTCTGGAAACACATCTACTCTCTCCCTCAAGGCCTCCACACAAAACCACTCGGCGCTGGCTGTGCCATTGTTTTCCCTATGAGGAAAGCGTATACTTGCGATGCGCTTTGCCTCAAGTGTCTGCACTACGCCACACCTCGCGGTGAGCGAAGAGCAAATTTCTTATCATTTGAAGGCAGCTTCATTGAGACATTTTGGATCTCTGAAGGCCCGCCACCACTGCGGGGTTAGGTTAACTGGTACCGTTGAGAGCATGGTGTGGGTGAGAGACATAGGAATCACTAGACATTTTTATCTTCAATTTTGATTGTTTGTTCGTAGCATGGCTGCTGAAATACAGTATTTGTAAAAATGCTGTGTTGGCTTGCTTCAGATTTATTTCTAAAAGTGATGCAAGCAGAATTTGCTTTCTCCTGTCAAGATCAATAGTGAGTTTATAAAAGCTTTGAGTGATGTTTGTGAATAAAAGGTAGACGAGGTGACTTTAGCAGCATTCTCTGTTAGGTTGGAAGGTTGAGAGATGCCTGAAATTCCTGTTGGCCTAATTTAATAAAACATCTTTGACAGCAAGCGCTACTTTGATATACAGCACCTACAATCCCAAAACACCCCACTTTACAACATCTAACTGGCTGGTGAAAAGTGCTGCCTGTCTGATTATCCTTCATGACTGCATGGTCTGATGTCCTCTACAGTGACACTTTGTGGGTGAGAACATCATTCTGTTGACAGGTGAATTTGGCTTCTGTATATTGCAATATCAGCTTTCTTTGTCTTACAAAATGCAAACGATGTTGCACAATGATAAATTATAATCCAAGGAGAATCAAGCAGTTGCAGCAGGCTTTTGAAGACATGCCAGTTTTGGCAGGACAACGGTAATTATTATAGTGTTTTAAATAATATTCCGCATACCAACTAGTCAAATAATTATAGTGTATTTGCAGATACAATGCAAGCCCTGCACATTCCAGTTCAGTGGACAGCAGCTCCATTTGCTACCTCTGAGATGCCACCTGGTACTGACTCTTGGCCAAGGAGCTATCTATAGCCGTGTCTACAGGGATGGTACCGCTGATTTGTACATGCCCATGAACCCTGTGTGTCTAATTTTATATACAGCACAATAAAAAAAAAATAATGGTAAGACTGGAATATCTGCTGATACAGTATATGGTGTCAAAATATCAGATATCAACCAGCTAGCATTTTCCACTGCAGCTATGGAGGCCCCTCCCTGACTACAGCCACATGAAAAATGTATTTAGTCATGCATTTACAAATGAGTCCTACATTTAAAAGTCAAATTGCTCTCCTGTATTTTCGTGAACTTAAATGTGTTAGCTTGCCCTGCCTGAAAGGTTAAAGGTTGAGAATTAAAGTGAGGTTAAGGTTGCAATGAAGGTGGATGTTAGGCAGTGGCAAAGGTGAAAAAAAGCAAAGGTGAGCACGTAGGGAACAAATATGGGATTAAGGAATGCAAATAAACTCCTTAATGCCTTAAAACCCACGCACGTACAGGTGTGTGTGTGTGCGCGCACGTGTTTTTTGTGCATGTGATGTTGGAAACGACTCCTGGCCAAATGACTGGACCTTAGTCGTGTCCATCTGGAGGCTTTGTAGACTTTATGTAACCATGTTTGTTTACTGGGAACAGCAAGCAAAAGTCTCTCAAGTAAAGGCAATTTGTTTTATCCACTTCCTACCATTCTCTATTTTATTTAATATTATGCAGACTGTCATGGGAAAGCAGAGGATGGGAGGACGATGGTAGGATGGGGAAAACGGGGGGCGGGGTGCGTGTGACAGTAATGTTGGAGAGAAAAAAGGCTAAATCAATGGAAGAAGGAAGGAACAAAGGAATGGCGAGATGGAGGGAGAAGGATCTTAGTGACGAGCGATGGTGAAAAATAATAGAATTTAAATTCAAGGTGCAGATACTGTTAATTGGAAAAAGACAATTGCGTCCTTATTCAGCACTGAAGCTGATGAAAAGAAGTGATGACAGGTAATACTTGTCATCACTTCTTTTCATCAGCTCTCATAATCTGTATCATTCACAGCTAAGAGTCTCATCTGGTGGATTTGAGGAAACAGACGGGTCCTTACGGTTTCATTAAAGAGAACAGATTCATTCTCTTTAATTACTCCCTCTCCTATCAGTCATAATATACCATGAATGAACTGACCCAGCCACCAGTTGACCAGTACAGAAGCTCTTGCTTCTGCCTCCCGTGCGTCACTTTTTCCCCCACATTGTTTTTTTCACCAATACAGTTGCTTAGTTGTCTTGAGTTTGACAACTTTTCTCCACATCTAATTACTGCTGAAAGGTCAAAATTTTGTCAACAAGACTAAATGTCTACTTTTTGATGAATCTTGCATGTATTATCCCAATAGAAACACTAATTAAATGTCAAAATGGCTCATTTATAACTCTTGAGTCTGTCTTCCAGACACATCCATCTACGCTCACAAATTCAGCTGGTGGTCCAACGAGGGCTCTACAATTAAAAAGGTCAATTTCTGAACTCAAAAGATGATGCATCAGACAACACTGGACTGATTGATTTCATCTCAAGCCTAGTGTTTAAAAAAAAAAAAAAAAAAACACAACATGCTTTCCTTTTCTATCTCATTACTTCTCGCATGTTTCCTTTGTGTTGTGGCTGGACTGCTTCCAGTCTGACCAATTCCACAACTGGTTTTGAACACGCAGTGTAAGCAAAATGTGACTAATGCATAAAGACCTGCTGTATAATGTTATCTAGTGTGACTTGATCATAAAAGCCACACTGCTATCACTGTGTAACCATAGTGATGGTGTAACCGTAGAATAATAAAAAAAAAAAAAAAAAAAGACCCAAGTGACGGTCACATAATTTTTAACATGTAGGTAGGAAAAGTTTTTAAATGCTCCCTCTCCATTGCTTTTTGACATCATTTCATATACTGTCTCCCCAATACTGGTACAATGATATTTGCCTGTACAGCAGTAAATATGGGCATTTTGAGATGTATATTAGGTATGTCAAATCGTAGAGCTGAGGGGAAATACAGACTCAACTGGGGCTGGGTCCTTGCCACGGTGGCCCAGGCTCGGTTCCAGCAAAAATGCCAATAAAATAATCTTTTAAAAAAAAAAAAAAAAAAAAGGATTCTCTGCTCGCTACATAGCTCAATAAACACTTAATCCATCATCCATCACATTTTAATGCCTCAAAGGAAATGTTAAGTGTGTGACAAATGTTCATCTTGTTTACTTCTATCAATCTATGCTGGGAAATAGCGTTCTACTGTATGTGGGTTCAGGCAGCAGCCATCCTACAGACCGCACTGCAGAGGCTAACACTAAAGCCTGACTTTAAATCCTCTCAAATGTGATGTCAAAACCACAAAGCTTGAAAGAAGTAGAAAATGCAGTTACTAAAGTAAGATAAGTGGGGGGGGGGGCTCAGATCAGAGTGCCTCCACCCAGCTGTGAAAATGTATGTCTGCCACACACCACGCTTGCCTGGAGAGATGGAAACCACTTCCTCCAAAATTCTCCAGAAGACCTAACCATTTGCAGCCTCTGCACAGATGAAATGAGGTACTAAATGCACTGGAACATGGAAACACATTGTGATATTTGATCATCTGCACTGTGCCATAAGTAGGTAAAAATGTAATAGATACGGCATTTTGAGCAGAAAAGTCCAAACGTGTTCGATAAAGAACCTAAAATGAATGAATTAAATAACGGGATATGAGAAAATAAATACATAAAGTGGCTAAAGTTTGAAATAAAGAAAAATAAGCTAAATATGTATGTCCTCACTCCACACAAACACCCACTGCACCTTTACTACACTCAGTGTACAGCAGTCCACGGATCTACAAAGCTCACCATTACATCATACAGACACGGAGTAAATGCTATGTATCTTATCTTACCTCATGACTCCGTGTGCCATCATGCTCTCTGCCTACTTTCTCTCCTAATCCTCAGGTTGCCACCAGCAGAGGGGCTGGCAGCCTCCAACAAACAATAACTACGACTGCAGCAAAATTACTTGGTTTGGGTCAGAGGGGGTGGGGTGGCTGTTGAACAACATAAAATATATACCAGAAAGTGGCGGAAAACAACAATATGAGTGAGAGTTGGAGAAAGCTGGGACTCTGTGATGGGGTCAGGTGATTCAGCAGCAAGTCGCTCAATGTCTTTCTCTGCACATAGGCCCAGTCCTATGCCAAACTTCCTCTACAGCCATTTAGGAACTATAGTCCTGATGGTGGCGCTACAGAAACAGGAAAGTTTAAAACTTTGAAAATTCATGACCAATCAGTCGTTAGTGGCACCAATTTGCAACTTTCACCCAGCTGAGCAGAATAGTTCACATGCCTCAAACTGCCAGGAATTACGGTGTCCATCACTAATTCTCAAAAACTAACTAATTAAATGTATGTCCTCCCACATTCCACACCAAACTTGCCACACTGCATTTTCAGACCGTCCTCCTTAAACAATCCAGCCAGATTTGGAAATTGAGCATACGGTGGCTGAAAATGTTTTACTGTAAAAACAGTATGATAAACTGCTACGGCAAATTCACAATCAAATCTCAAGTTTATGAAAAGAAGATTACAAACTTTTGTAATCATGGTAAATATGTAGTGTGAGACATTTCAGAATTGCATTTAAAAAACTGAATCTTTGACAATATTTTGAAATCCATTGCAGTCAATGGAAATAGAGCTTCTTTAAACATCACTGTCATTTATGGAACAATCTTTGTAAAAAATAAATTACAGAGATGTCTGTTGTCTAAATGAAGTCCACACATTCGCAGACTTTTGTCTTGATATCGGAACGTTTGACACTAATTTGAAATCTGCCTTTAAGCCGTTATCACAACCCTGGTGGTTGCATAAGTCTCAGTGTGAAGCCACCTCAAATGTTCCTGTTTCTGCTGGTAGCTCAACGTGATCACAACGTGCCATTGGTGGCAGATTGTCAGTTGAAGACCCGGGTGACGCACGATGAATATCTATCTATATACCCTGCTCCTGGAGACCTACTGCCATGCAAGTTTTTGGCATCTTCCCCACTCCAACACACCTGACTAATTATTAATCCAGCCCTTCAACATCTTCAGCTGCTTCCTCCCACATTTTTTGCAAAATTCACACCAAACTAACAAATTCTAGCTTGGCAGAGAACTCAGCAAATTAGGACTTGCCTTTAGTTCAATAAACATGCTAATGGCTACTCAGGCATCGTGCTGTGTGGATTAGAGATACGTAACTTCAACGTTTGATAACTTTGGATGTTCTGCTGATGGAACAGGACCCCCACCCCCCCCCATCTTCCTCTTTATAATGCCCAGACCCCGACTCACACTCACTCATAATCCAGCACAGCAAGGACGAAAAACGTAAATCACACAAACGGTAACTCATGTTCAGAAATGCTAATTATTTTTATTATTTTTCCTCACATGAGGCATCCCATCTTGTTCCAGATGGTCCACTCATCGCTAATCTTCCCTAATTGCACCAGCCAATAGGGTTTAAGCACATTGACCCGCTTTGACCTTTTTAGACTTTAAATACAGCAGAAGAACATTAACGGTTTCCCTGCACATTACGGAGTCAGGGAGCAGCACAGGAACAAGAGAGTGCAAAAAAAAGGGAGCTTTGAGGGGGAGACCTGGACAAGGAGGAGGAGGCAGAAACCGTGAAGGGACAGCTAGCGACATTTCCATCAAACTGTAGAGCAAAACGAGCTCCAACTTCGAAACGGCATAAAACTTATGAAATTGTAAATATGAATTAGCTGGTTTTCCAAGATCAAAAAATGGATTTCATAAAAGCATAGTTTGACATGTTGGTAAATACACTTGTTCTCTTCCTTGCCAAGAGTTATACGATTAGATCAATACCACTCTCATGTCTGTAAAGTACACAGCTGGAGTGTGTTTGTATTGATTAGTGTGTAAAGTATGTTAAATAAAAATAAAACAAAAATGTACTAAAAATGCAATATGGTGTACTGTACTGCATATACTTTTATATATAAAATGCACTACATTTACACGTGCCTACCTTATGCCCAAGAACAGTGCACAGCAAAATGTTCAAATTGTCAAGATTTACATTCCCATTTGTCTCTTTTCACACCTGAATGTGAAAATGTTTAACGATACAAACAAGTCTAGTTGACATGTGCCATTTGTATTTAGCCGTTCCATTTTAAAGAAGGAAACCAAGCTACTGATAATGACAGAAAAAGAGCAAAATGCATTTATATTCCTCAACTGGCTCTGAAATATTGCTAAACCAAAGTTTAATCAGGCTCCGTGTAAAGATACTGAACACTCCACAAGGAGTTCGGGGTGATTTAAAGACATGGTGAGAGTGTCATCCAGTGAGTGTGTTCAGACTTCTGTCTGTGGAAGGGTAATTATCTCTCTATCAGGGCATGGTGGAGTGATTGAGAGTGGAAAGGAAAGAGAAAAAGAAGGGCTTGATGAACAACACCCCGGGTTTTTCCGCTTGCCTGGGATTCACTGAAGAATTCAAGGAGCGGTGATTCATGTTCTCTATCTAAACTAATGCGGGGCTTGTTTTATCCACTCTCACTGTCCTGGTACTGGGAATCAGACTCCCATTACAGAACCACTCATGATTAAAACCAGATGAAGCGGATCATCATCGCCACTGTTGCCTGAAAGCTACGTCTCATTGAGAGCACTTGCATTCACGTACTATTGGTAGAGATCTGCTCTCCCATCCGTTCTGGAGAGGTTAGTGTTATCTTTCTTGCTGTGAAAGTCTCAACCAAAAAGGGAGAAAGAACAAGCCTCGCCTTCAACAAACAAAACTTGTGTTTTCAAAACGCCTCAGACTATCAGGTGCCTATATCAATGGAATGCCATGACAAGCTCAAAAAGTATGCAGAACCACATATTGAGAGATTGGTGGGCTTAATGAATACATTGATCATCGATCGTGTTTGTGTCAAGGGACTCATATGACATTGTAGTCTACATTAGTGTAATACATTACACAAATAATATTGAATTTTGATGAAACTGTGGTAACTAATGTGTCTCATGCTGCATGTGGCACTGACTAGCCTAAGAGAGTTGTAAAATTTACAGGTCAAAGCAAGGTGGCATATTTAAAACTGCATCATGGAGAATGGCATGTTTACTGTGACTTTGATTCAATGTGAACCAAATACACACACAATCACGCATGCATTTTAACCATGGGAGTCACATGACAGTGACAGGAATGTGTGCCTTGCACGGAAACAAACACATTAAAGTAACATGGTGAACACGTTATACCTGAACATTGTCATGTGAGCATGTTGACTACTCTTCTTCACTTGCCTCTTTTTGGTAGATTATAAAAATTACACTAAAAACAGTCCACCTTCCTGTAAAATATGCTACATGTGAAGACAACGAATATTTGCAAGGCGGCAATAAGAATATGTGCGACTCATTTTGGACTACATGATGTGCATACTGTTGGTTTTAAGTAATCTGATTATACTAAAAGAAAAAAAAAAATGTGGCCAAATATATCTCTCACTACAGTAGATTGCACATGAAAAGTGTTTGTGACTTATTTTCACCCTGTCCCAGATAAAAGCTAGTTATTATAGCGATGTACTCACTCCTCATTTCCGAGAAAAGATGTCTCCCTCCATGCAATCTCCCTGGTTCGCGCTTCAGAAGAGACCTTGACTGTAAAGGATGTCATCAGGTGCCGGCCCTCCGACGGTTTACAGCCACTGGGAGCTGTCACGGGACTCGAGATTTGGTCAGAGCTGACTGACGTGAGGTCAGTGCTAAGGTCAAATGATGTCCAAGTAGAGTTGGAGGAGGCAGAGGGGCTGGTGTCCATCTCCTTTTGCAGCCCATCTCCTAGGTCCATGGTGCAAGAAGAAAATGGAGGGAATGGGAACATGGACAGAAAAAAAGTGGAGAATGAAGATCTGTGATGAAGAGAGGAAAATACCAGACACTTGGATGAAGATGGGTAAGGAGGGGATGAATGTGTCAAAGGATGTCTTGATAAAAGCAAAAGCTTGGAATGGATGAACAGAAGGGAAGCAGAAAACACTTCCAAATTAGATAAATGAATGGAAAGAGATATGGCTGCGCACTCCTTCTGAACAACTCTTCTCTTCTGTCTCAATAAAGTACTGAAGAGAGTGAGGAGAGGAAGGGAAAGACAGAAGACCAATCGGCGGAAACATTAGACAAGAGAGATGGCGATATGGATGTGAGGGCAGGAAAAGAAAACCAATCTGGGACTAAAGAAGAAGCCAGCCACGCAGACCAAAGATAGGACCCAGCCGCTGCAGATGGAAGGGTGTGAACATGAACAAAAGAAGAGGCGGAATCAGGTGAAAGGTGCGGGCAACAGCACTTATGAGGCGATAGCTCACATCTCATTACATTCCCCCCTCCGAAACAATTGAATCATGCGGTAAGTGGAGAGAGACCACGCTGGACGGGAAATCGATTTGAGATGCATAGAGAGGCTTGAACTGGTGGCTTCTGCGGCTACATGATAACAGCAGGGAAGAGAGTGCTGTCTTGGGTTGCAGCGATAAGCGGTTCATTATAAGAAGTCTGACCCAGTCCAAATACAATTAGGGTTCACCACTAAAACCCATTAGGACCCTGATGTGGGGAGGGCAGGTTAGCCAGCCTCCCATAGGTTTGCTGGACATAGACTAAGAGCATAGTTCTGCTGAGAGTCAAGATTCACGTCCAACATCCTTTTACTATTTACCTTTTTTTGTTTCCTCCACAGCATTCAAGCATGCGCCCATCTGCACCAGAAGGTCATGATATACAACATGCTTGCTCAGTTGGAAAAAGGTGTGGCTTGTAACATCTCTAGGTGGAGTAGCTACTGTGCACATGTATCTAGGATCTTCTACATGAAGCAACTGTGCCAAGATCTATGCAAGAATTGAGTGCCAGACATTTACTGTCGTTCTCATGTATAATGTGTGTAGTTCTAATCTGAATAACTACATGATAGCTTTAAAATAGACATAAGCATTAAGCTTAGAAGGTTCTGTGCCCCCCCCCC
>CM022483.1:9931033-9954535 GCA_011952105.1 Coreoperca whiteheadi
GTGTAGCTTAAATCTAAAAAACTAAATGATAGCTTTAAAAGAGACATAAAATATAAGCTTAAAATATTCTTTCCCCCCCCCCCCCCCCCCCAATCTAGCTTTTCCAAAATAGTTACATAAAACAATAGATTGCAATGTGTTTAACAGCAGCCCACTGACAAATGGAGGCAAATTATGTTATGACGTTCATGCATTTAGGGAACTTGCTTACTTGCTTTTTTCCCCCGAGTTCAATGAGAAGATTGATGCCACTCCCATGTCTGTGCATTAACTATGAAGCTAGAGGCAGGCGCTGATTAGCTTAGCATAAAGACTGGTAGCAGGGGGAAAGAGCACTCAAGAGCTAAAAAACATGCCTAGCAGCCCCTCTAAAGCTAATTAATACGTACCTTATTGTTTAATGCGCACACAGAAATGTAAAAACAGATATTTGTGCTGATCTAATTAGTTTACACCAACTAATTTGCTGGTGTGTATTTGAGCTTTCGGAAAGAGCCAGGCTAGCTGCTTTCCGGCTTTACGCTGACCTAAACTAAATCGACTCCCAGCTCGAGCTCCAAAGTTAACTCCGGCACGAGAGCAGTGTGAGCTTCTCGAACGCTTGGCAAGAAAGCGAAAAAGCACATTTCCCAAAAAGTCGAACAATTTCTCCGAGAGAGCTGTGACAGAGCCACAACAGTTCCACTGGTAGATATACAATACTCCCTCAGCACAGCAGTGTTTCAGGACAAGCAGTTCCAAAAGTGCCTGATTTACAACAACACATTGAATTCCCATCTTTGCCAAACACATGTCCACCTCTGCTTAGAACAACAAGCGCTAGAAGACTCCCATCCATCTTCAGCCGACAAGGGTACATTGATTGGATCAAAATTTCAACTTGCTCAGAAATGCTCGTCAGGGGAACAGCGACAGTATCATTCCACATCAATAGCAGATCTGTCTTGCCACTTTGGCTTTTATGCTGGTTGTTTTGTTTTTTTTTCTCTACATCTTTGATTAAATAGTGTGAAGTTTTCATATAAATGAGCGCCACTAGATTAGACGGGAAGGATTGCTTTCAAGGAGCTCAAAGACTAACAGAATAGCCAGATTCAAAATGTCATGCTGTGGCTGTCAAGCTATCGTCCGGGCACATGGAAGGTGACTGTAGCTGCTCAAATTCTTCTGTCTACATTTAACTTTTCATAGAGGAGTTCTTTGGGAGGTTTTGGGGGATTCAAGTCCACTTGCGTGCTCCCAGCCGATTCATCTTACAATGAAAAGCACAAAGGCAGGTAAAGGAACATGAATGAGCAGGCATCAGGATAGTACAACGCATTGGGAAAAAATGACATGCCTAAAATCATCTAAGGAAGTATAGGGATGCGCAATCGTGGTGCTTTATTGTTAAGCTTTAGAAAGTCTTTATTTAAACTCTACGAAGAAAACAGGGCTAAAAAGGAAACAGACAACACTGAAAATAAACAATAGATAAGTCTAATAAGCTAGGCAAATTATACCTCTATATAACACGAAACAGATGTATTATACATGCAGAGGTTTACTGTATAGAGAGATGTTCTTGTTAGAAAAATAACAAACTAATTGTGTATTAACAAGTCTGGAATGGGTCTTGTCAAGTATATAGTTTATAACAAACTTAACAAAGAACATATGAACAGAGTGATCCAGTGGTATAAACATACTGAACCCCCCCCCATTTCCACAATGTCATGACGAGTAACCATAACAATCACTAGCAATTGTTTAACTGATTCTTTCTCATAAAATGTCTAGTAAACGGCATCAGTCGTTACGTTGTACATCACATACATGTATCCTAAATTTCTTTGACAGATTTCAAGTTAGTATGATCTAGTACTCCATGAACAGAGCTGGTCTAAAACAGTATTTGCAAATGGTCTCGAGTCTAACTGTATATTAAGATTACCTTGAGAAATAAGATATTATGACATGACATTGCTGTGTGTATGAATACGAAGGAGCAACACATGGTTTACTCAGATATGTTGTACACAGCACATTGTCTTCAATTTTACACCATTGTGCCTTACACTTATTCTGTTAGAAAGTGGCCACAGTGAGGGGAAGAGGCAGAAGAAAAAAAAAAAAGTTAAATAAAAAGCTGCTTAACATTTATCAGACACACAGGACAACATCAAAAGCAAGAAAAACTGATGGACACTGAGTGGACATTACACATCCAAACAGTACAACAGAAAAACTCGAGGTGGAAAACTTTCCTGACTGAAAGTTTTAAAAGAGTCCATAAATGACTCAACGAAAGCAGCGAAGCATCTCCAGGATAGGAAGAGCTAGTCCTACTGTAGCTTAAGAGGAATCCTATCCGGAAGAGGATCACTGGCGGCACTACACGGGAAGCGCTTACAGGAAGTCACTACATAAGAGGGGTCAAGCTACCAAACCAGCATATAATGCCCCTAAAGAGTATCCAAAATGAATTTATTGGGCAGGCAGAACAAGAACACAGGGCTTATCAACCTGTGCTCCTTTCCCCATCAACAAAACAGGCCACAATATTCCAAAACTGTGGCTATGAAGGGACAAGTTTAAAAAAAAAAAAAAAAAAGGCGCTGTTTATGTCTGCTTCCACAGCTGAGTGATACAGAACTGTATTGTTTTGGCCAACCTCTAACACCTGAGAGGCTAGAGAACGAGCCTTGTCTTCAAAAGTGTAAGCCAGGTAACAAAAAAAAGCTGATGACAATGAGGAAAGGCTCAGAAAGAGGACTCCTCAGTAGCTGGCTATAACTTAAATCACACACACAAAAGGGAGCGCCCGCCACCCGACACTCGACGTGCCTTGGAGCAGTACATTGAAGCAAAGCAGCGCAGGGTGGCTTGACATGCAGGACAATCCCACAAACAGAGCATGGCTGAGGGTTAGTGGCATGAAACAACTGGTTCCACAAGGCAACAGCAGGAAAACTAACGTTAGGCCATAGGAGAAGAAAAGTTGGTCCAGGAAAACAAACAGCTGAACTCCAGAGAAAGCTGCTATTTATTCCTCTGTGCACAAGTCCAGACAGGGCAGTCTAGACAAGCTGAAGGGTAGGTCAAGGTAGAGACAAGCAAGGGAAGGAAACACAATTGCCACCGTCTCCTTCAATAAATTGGCCTCGGTTGTTTCATGCTGTAGTGGGCCTCTGACGCTGACACATATGCAGACTCAGGAAAAAAATCCTCATGGAACTCTGCCAGAAACCTAAGAGAGAGGGCGGGAAAAGGAAAGTACAAGAGAGGGAAATATGGTTGAGATATTTTGACTTCAACAATGTTCAGTAGTCCTCTCTATTCATATTAAATATGTCACATGACAAACAGCACAGACACGACAGGCTTACGTGAAGCACAAAGCAGTGACATCGCAAATGTCAAGTCCCAGTTCACTTTCGACTTCTGGTTTTCCTAGATATCCCTGGCTCATTCCACATAAATCCTAGACCCCTTGCCCTCTGCCGGGGGTATATATGTCAGAGACAAAGCCCCCTCATCCATTCCTATACCACCACCAGAGAACCAATCGCTATGACAGAAAGACAGAGAACATGAGAATAACCGACCAACAGTCAGAGAGGGAAAGAGTAAAAAAATAAATAAAATCCCCCCCCCTCCCATCTAATCAGTAGCAGGAAAAACTAATCCGGAATCTTCTTAGTATCCGCTACTCGGCCAAATCCTCTAAATCTTGCCATCTCATCTTAGCTCCACCGGCCTTCCTAATCTCAATGCAAACAAATTATCCTCATGAGTGAACTCTTTGACAGCGGCTAACAAACAAGACAACCTAATGGGACAATAAAGTGAACATGTAAGTACCCCATGAATGAATCAGAGCTAAGAAAGACTTGGTTTCAGGAAATTAAGTATTTACGCCTAATTCTTCACTGCAATCAAATAAAATGTATTCAAAGAGATTTATTGAAAGGCACTAAACAGGTTTCAATATATATTAATTGGGATTTTTCTTTGGTGGCAGAAATTTGGGGTTGTGCTAATCTTTATTGCTGTGAGACCAGTAATAACGCAAGGCAAGCCGCTTTCGGCATATACATTGTAAATCAGCGTAACGTGTGCATACACACACACACTTAATCATTCTTGCGGAGAAAGGGAGAGTGAGAGATCAACTGTGCCCAAATCCCAGAATGCATTGCACTCCCTGGGACATCAATCAGTTTTTGCCCGCTCGGCACAATCTGCCACGACGCTGATTTCAGAGTAAAAGGCTTTCCCAAAAGACTGTATTTCAGTTTGTGTCCAGTGTCCCGCAGAGTCTCCAACATGGTCAATATATTAGGACTGATAATATTAATTCACACAACACTGACATTTTTCCTCATTAACTGTCTTAACCACTTATAGTTCATCACACAGCTACAGAAGAGATGAAACTGCAAAAGAAATGTACTTTTAAGCACTTCACTCCAACTTTTCATTGAACCTTATTCTGCAAAATGGCACAGAGGCACCAGTGATTTGCATATAAATGAATGAAAAGACGTTCTACCCATGCTTCCCCTACTACTGATGACACTGCATGAGATGCTTTGCAAAGACAAACTACTAATGGTGCTGAAAAGAATGACATTTGGTATCTTATTTTGTCGTCAGAAATGTGTCTTAGGTCTAAGGTTGACATGCCGTTTTGCTTCCTTCTGTCCCGCGGTGAGGAAAAAAGCCCCAAGACAATTTAATATAAACTGGTGATGGTGATGCACCAGTTTCATAGTTGAATGCTGTAATGCTCACTATTTTCAGAAGACCACCTCATGATTTTTGTGGCACCAAGTACTGAGTTCCAGTTTATCTATTTGGTGATTTTGGCTCTCAGACTCAGCACTCCGTGCAGCTCCACAGCACTGCCTGGTGGCAGAAGGTGGTACTGCGTGTGTTTGATTAGAACCTAAATCCCCCAGGTTTGGGACCGGCTGAACTGAAGATCGCTAGGGAGGATTTAAAGATTAGACTCCCGCGCTTGTGTAACGCCCACTCATCTCCCTCCCTCCAACACATGCTCCTTCTCACTCCACCCCCCCCCCCCCAAATGCTCTCATTTACTTACTTTTCCTTGCCTTTTTGTTTCTGGGTTATTCACTATTTTTGTCTATGAATTCTACTGTTGTCCTCCATCTTTTAATCTCTTGTTTAAACTATTCGACTGTGAAGCAGAATACCCAAACACCTGATAACAGGGTACTATGCATACGGCATAAAAATGTATTTGTCAAGGGTGTTCTACAGACTGTACAGATAGCTTCCAGGCTGCCCCCCTTGCATTGTGAAATGAGAACTTGCAGCTCAACACTGGCAGTTACTATTGAGCTTTCCCACTCAGCTCCATCAAACCTTGGTTAATGAACCGTGCATGTTATTAGCAAGGTGCTTTTTAAGTCTTAGTGCTTCCTCTTTAATCACCGGATAATTGAATGCAGCACCTCATCTTTTTAATGAGTTATCCTCCAAGAGAATAATACATTTCACACAGTTTCTTTCCACCTCACAGCACAAACCTTTTGTCAAGAAGGGGGTGAAATTTCAATATTATGCCTAAAACTTTCAGACAGAAGAGGCCTGAGTGAACCAACGAATAGTACCCTCCCATCTGCACAGCGTGACGAAACTTGAAACCTGTAGTCTTAAACCCATTTTAATTAAATGGTTTCTGTCCCTCTCTTGCTTTGTAAAGCACTTCAGAGACCTCTTATGCATAAAAGGTAATAATATTGATTTGAACACAATACCTGAGAAACAGTTCCAAATGCTTGACCAGGGCTCGGAGATTCCTCTCAGGGATCTGCATCTTCCCCAGGATCTCATGAAGCTTCACTGAAGTAAAGCAAGACAAGTATGGGAATAGAAGTTGCACAAAGGGGAAAAGAAACTGACGGGAATGCGATCAAAATCATAAAATACGGAATACAAAGCACGGAAATCCCGTATGACAAGTGAGGGTAAAATGATCAGAGACACCCACCAAAAAGCCGCAAGAGGTGCTGTGCTCCATAGAGATAGGACGGTGGAGGAGGCTGGTCATTCAGGGGGTAGTTATCAGGAGTCAGCTTCCAACTTAGGACCTGGTTGAGAGAGTCAAGGAAAAAGCATTTGACAGAAACGTTCACATATTTACCATTTCAGACATCCAGCAACAGTTCTGAGCTGACTACATTTGAAGGTTATCATCAATGTTCAATATGTTTTTACTGACTGGTCAATGTAATTTTGGCAATACCGTGGGCCTGTACAAAAGAAATTTTCAAACACAAAAGACTAAACTGTTTAAGACACTGGGTGCTTTGCTCCGTCTGACAATTTCAATTCATACAGGTTGCTTGAATTCTCTCCCTGCAACGAGGGAGGCCATTTATGTGACTATCCTTGTGTCCTTGAGCAAGACATTGTTCCCTTCCTGCTCATAGCATATTCACACACACAATTTCATCACCTCATTAAGCTCATTGTTTCTCCGGCTCTCCAGGCCATAGAAAGGCCCACTTCGCTCTTTGCTTGGCGTCAAGGGCAACGGGGAAGAGGAGCCACTGTGCACTGGGGTTTCTGGGTAAAGAAAGAACAGAGAAAAACACGTTTGCAGATAGACGTCTTGCTGTGTAGCTTATCACGACTGAAACATGGCTAGCAAAATAAACCAATGACAGCAAGAAGTAATGCAAGCAATAAAACGTTTTGAAATGGGATGGATGTGGGAAGAAAGAAGTAGGATAACACCATCTACTGGGCCAAACTGGTTATTACAAAACGTTTTCACTTGACAGTGAATATAATTCTGCTGAATGTTTCATGAAATGCATTATTTTGATATTTAATCTGATTATGACATTTCCCTTCAGGCACATGGTCTCACTGTGTACATCTTGACTTGTCAAATACAGGTGTAACTAATAACATTAATGATTGAACAGAGCCATCGTTTAGATTATTAATTGCACCTGTGTTTTTCCTGCTATGACCAGTCCAATGAACAATGAAAATGCTTCCTGTGCTCTCCCTCTAAGCACACGCTGTAGAAGAAGAATTCTATCTGCATCTGGCCAACTGCTAGCCTCAGCCACACCTTCAAATAGAGTGAAGTAAGGGTCAGGATCACGTTCACTGAATTTGGGAACTAAGCACAGGCTACAGACAGATACAGACTCACTGAGATTTACCCTCATATATTGCCCTTAATCTAACTTGCACAACGTCACCTTTTCATGCTCCATCTGCATAACCAACAACTCCTGCACGCAGGCCACCCCACGCAAACTCACGTACTGTCCCCGAGATGAGTGCCTAAAGACAGCCAACGCTAACCGCTTTCCCACACTACCAAAAAAAAAAAAAAACTTCTGAAATGCGTGCCACACTTACCTCTAGCTGGCAACAAACAGCTTTGACCCAAATCCTCAGACAGAATACCACACAGCTCACAAAACCTCAAAGAGCAGCGCTCCACACTGAGCTGCAACTTGGCACAGCTGGGAGCCATTTCTCATTAAGCGCACCTGACAAACCCTGCAGCAAGCAGCACCTCAACCAAAACCTAAGCCTAAAATAGATATCCAAAAAGGTTCAACACTCACGCGCCCCCATGTTACGACCCTGGCTCAAGGGGTCGAAACGATGAGGGGACACCAGGCAGAAAATAACGTTTAACAAAAATCTTTTAAATCAATTAACTGTAAAGAAAATAAGTAACAATATGGGGGAGGTTGTTAATCTGTATAATCAGTGGTGTGATGCTGCTGAAAGTGAGTGTTGTAAAGTGCAAACATGACATAAGATCTAACTAAACAAAAGCGCAAACTAAGAAACCAAGCTAAACCACAACCAAAGCTGAACAAAACAGAAACAAATGGCAGAGCTGCCCAACAGCAGATAAGAAGGCAACCAGAGCAAGGGACTTAAGTAGTCACCTGACTCGTCAAGCTAAGGCCCACAGGTGTGCTAGGACAGGAACCTGACAATACCCACTAGGGGCATCACAGCTGTTAAAAAGGTCTATACCTCCAGCTACTGAAAAGTACATAAAAGGAAGAGCTTCATAGACTTCAATCAAAGCTTGACTACAAAAAAAAAGAAGTCTTATTTAGATAAGAATAAGGTTGAATAATTGCGGGCCATGAAAACAGATGCTGTCCTGAACAGAGAAAAAATCTTTTCAAGATTTTCAGTAATGACCCCCCCCACCCCCCCCCAAAAGTGATAGAATAGTGGTAGAAAAATCGGGCTGAATGTTGCAGTTAGAGTAATATCACAAAGGTTTGTATTTGGCGTAACGTGTCAGCTTACTTCTGTCGAGGTTGAGGAAGAACTTGGGCTGGGATGAGTTGTCGGCCAAACGGCGTTTGAGCTGCGGGGATGCTGTGGCACTGCCTCCACCTGGACCATTACATATTGTTTTTACAGCTCACAAGTGTAATCATTGTTACAATATACTACGCAAAATGCAAGACATCACAAAAATGACAAATAAGAACATACAAGAATAGAATACAGTCTCTATATACACGATGCATCGTCAGATCATCTTCCAAAGAGCACCACATCCAGTAAAAACGATGATGATCACCTCCACTGCTTCCTTCAGCTGGCCTGTCCCCTCCAGACGTGTTCCTGGTGGAGCGTCTGAGTGACTGGGACTGGTATGAGATGCAGTCCATGTCAGGGTGGCGCCGGCGCTTCGGGATGGGGGCTGGGGCGGTAGGCGTCGTGGCAGAAATGTCGCTCAGTGCTGGTTGGCTGTCCGTGGACTGGGGGGTAGGTGGGTTGTGCCCCAACGGGCTCGGGCTGCGCTCTCGTTGGGCGCTTCCAACACAAATGGAGAGAAAAAGGCTTGTAGCTTAATGGCAGAGCACAATAGTCAAATGCAGTATATCACAGCCAAGCAGTGGTTTCTGAAACAGCACGAGAGACTTGATTCATCACGGCACACTTACTTGCTGGAGCAAGGGGAATTTTCATTGATGGCCAGGAAAAGCCTGGAGGAGCTGACCTTTTTGAACTGAGCTTGTTCACATGGGTAGAGGAGGATCATGGGTAAGGTGAAGTCAAACGTGATCCTCAGGCCGTCGACCATCTCCTTACACAACTCCTCGCTTAAAACAAAAAGAAATTGATGGATATTTAGTTAACGTTCGTGACCATGGAGGCACTCTCTAAGCTGTGACTGTACCCGATGTAGAAATGAATCCTATAGTTTTAACAAAATTGATTCAGGATGTTTACAAACTTTAAGTCGATTTAGGTAGACATGGAACTGTGAACCATAATATAGATGTAAGAATGAGTACAATATGAACATAGAATCACACTGTCTTTTTCCATCAAAGCGTGTGCACGCTCACCTCTTCTCTGGAGGGACTGGCTGTGGGCTGCTGTTCTGTGTGGTGGTCTGCTGACGCCGGTACCGCTCATTGGCCATGAAGGCTTTGTTGATGGCAAAGTGTTTGACGTAGGACTCTAGGATGTGCACGACATTTGTCTGACAGGGAACCATCACCAGCTGGGAGAGATAAACACGGCCAATTACGGACATGCCTCATGTCAAGTAAATTCAAGCGGGCTTCCCTATCTTACGACGCCGATCAGACAGAATCCCACACAGCTCACAGCACTGGTGTCAAGCTAATGGAACGCTGCTTAATATCTGCTGCATGTACCTTCTTCCTCTTGTTGATGTAAAAGCAGTCGTCCTCCAGTTTCTTCTTCAGAACATCGGGGATGTTGATGTCCACATGGATGATCTTCTCCTCACATTCCCTCTTAACATTAATGTCTGGCTCAACCCTCTGAAACAAACAGAGATATGAACCTTCAGGTTAAGGGTCTATAGAAACTAAGAGGACGTTGTTTTCTACGGACAGAAGTCACAGTCATAAAACTCATGTTTGGCTTAATCAGACGTGGGTCTATCAGGCATTTTGGTTAACCAACACGTTTAACCTGGAAGGCCACAGGACATTACAAGGGAATGAAGGACACGAGGGTCATTTTCTGGCGCTCACTGCATGTTGGTCCAGGTAAGTGCAACTAATGGCCTTCAATGTAAATGTTGGTCTATATATGCCCTTGTCTGAGATGGAAACTGAACTGATCCACTTCACCATTTTGTTGAGGTCCTCAGAGAAAGTGCTGTCCCCGCTATTTGAAGATTCAGGGTCAGAATCGTCCCCGTCACTGCTCTCTGAAGACGAAATCAAACCTAGAAACAGAAAAATACGGAGGGATTAATTTGATTGCTGAGGGAGACTGGGAGCAAAAAACAAAGACAGGAAAAGATTTCTCACACGCGTCATCACTGTCGTCCTCCTTAGGGAGAGTCTTCAAAGAAGATTTAGTACCAGACTGACGCCGCCGCCTCTTCGCCCATCCCTTTCTCTTCCTACGGCCAGGAAAGAAAGCAAAACGCATTATCTGTACCCGTCTCGTCTAAAGATAGAACAAACAAATAGAAAGGTCAAACGCAAAACACGTGGACACAGACACTGACACACACTTGTGGTTTGAGTTACAGGTGTCATGTATGGTCACCGACAGCATTGTGACTGTCTGACATTGACAATAAAAAAAATAAACTTTTCTATAGATTGATAATCAAGTAACAAAATCTACTCAGTGATTCTACACCGAAATCAGGAAGCATCCTGCTTATCCGGAGAACTAAGACAGACCTCAGTGGCACGCATACAAGAAAATATACTCAATGCTTACAGATTTTGATGGTATTTACCTCCATGACTGAATGAATGAATGAACATAATATGAACTTACATGCGACCTAGAGCTTTGCGAGCCAGTTTATGTTGCAATTTACGATTTTCCTCAGTGTCCCTTAGGACATGATCCTCTGCAGCCCAACGATCCCAGCTACCCAAAAACACACACACATTAAAAAAAGAATAATTAAAAATAAATAAATAAAATCACAGACCTGCATGGTTTGACAGCAGTATTTTATGGCTACACCATTACACAAGTTGATGAACATGAGATTTTGCAACAACAAACACTAAAATGAGTTTGACTTTGTTAAGTAGGTGACAGTAACTCGGTGTTTTGTGTTCATTTTACCTCCTGTTCCAACCATTGAAGTGAATCAGGTACTTTGGGATTCTTCTTCCATGTTCATCTGTACCTATCAGGACATCAATGACCTGTAATGTGAACACACAACCGTAAGTACAGTCTCTCTTAAGGCTCCTGTGATTTGAAGGACAGTATTTCTACTCACAATTCAGCTGCTGTCATTACTCGAACACTTTGGTCAGGTGAGCACAGGTGGAATGTACAGTGTGTGCATTTACTCAAGCATGTCCTTTTAGTATTTCCAAGTTCTGAGACTTTAAACTTTCAGTTCCTTGCATTTCAAGATGAAATATTATTCATGCTATGAGATTTAGTTACTAATTACTTTGCAAATCACAATTGCACTTAATGCAACAATGGCCTGTTTCCAGATTATATGTTAAATGCAAACAAAATGACAACTCAGTCAGTTATTATCAGGCTAATGAAGCACGATCATAACCTCATAAAATATGACGTGGCTCCAGTTAGCCGTAGCTTAGCCAGGCTATATTGAGTCTGAAACCAGAGTTTTCAGCGTCACGAAGGTGGCTCTCTTTTAACCTGGCTAGATCACCATGGTAACTAATGCTGAACACATGTAACCTGCTCCAGACGAGGTTATGTTCAGAGTTTCCGCTTAAATCGGCTGTGCAAAGCGTCGTCCTTCCACTGATTCTGTTCCTGACGATATTCTCGCCGAGCGATACAGCTTCTCAGCTGAGGGGAAACGTCACAGGCCTGTATGAAAGGGACAGGCGGCCTCTTGCAAACTGTATGCAGCGCGCTGTCAAGGGAACCTACATGCATTCAGTTGGTGATGCAGGGAATGTGTAATATTTACACACTAACAAATGTTCCACAGCAGATCATCCAACACTAACGGAGTGATGAGGCCTCAGCAGCTACAGACCACTTTGGATGATGCTTTTATGCTTGGTCCCGATCAGCCGCCAGGTCCGTTTTACACTGATGCAGCTAATAGAATATCGGTTAGAAAATTGTCTATTGGTATTTATCACAGATAATATCCAATCAATAAAAGTCATTTCACTTTGATTTGGCCAAAACCTAAAGTGATTTCCACGTCTCCTTCATTATTGGACAGGGTCAGAGCTGAATGCACTGCTTAACTATAATGTTTGAATCTGCTGTGTTCAGGTTAAATTTAAAGCTCTGAATGTGCAGCAGCCACGTTAGAACTAAACGGAAGGCAGTAAGAGAACACTGACTGGTAAAAGATCTATGTGTATATATATATATATATATTCACTTCTTCTGAACAACAACAGTTTGTATAGGCTCGTTCTTCACATCTATAACGACAAGAGAAATCGTCCTGACTGACTGAAGACAGAGTAACTAGGATCACGGTGATGGCAACTGTGAAATACCACATCCTAGATCTAACTTTAAATAATTAGCTCTCTCCACAAAAGGGCTGTCAACTCTGGAACACATTACCTACTGACATTAAAATCAACCCCAGATATAAAAGTCGCTAAAATCAGAGGTGGGTAGTAACGTGTTACATTTACTCAGTTACAATTGCTTGAGTAACTTTTTGAAAACAAATTACTGCTCAGAGTAGTTTTACAGCACCTTACTTTTTACTTGTACTTGAGTAGATTTGTGAAGAAGAAACGCTGCTCCTACTCCGCTCCACTCGACACTTTTTAAAAACATTTTTTTTACATTTATTCTACATATTCCATGCGTTACTTTTGCCAGAGAGATGCCGTCATTACATCTACCACATGACTGCGTTTCACCAATCAGATGTAGCAACAACTATCGTATAACTCTGTGTCACCAATCTCAAACTCCCGCGGAATGAAAACACATGAAGTCTCCAATGTTCAAACGGAAGAGGAGGACCAGCCCTGGCCGCTAATAGACAGCATGTTTCGTGTAAACAGAGTGTAAAACAACCGTTATATTATGCGGTGTCTTCTGTGTCTCCCAAAACAAACGGACATTTCGGCATCCTACTCCTACATCCAACTCCACGTCAAACCTGAGGAAACATGTCGCGGTAAGTTTTAGCTAAATGGATGTTTTGCTGTGGTTGGGCGAATGTTAGTCTTAGTCTTGTTAGTTTACAGAATTCCGGTCTTAAGACCCTTTTAGTGTTAAACATTTGATTAGATGGAGCCATAAGCTAAGCAGACCACAATACGTTTTCTATGGATGAATTCACGTTAGCTACCGACGATCGCAAAATTATGAATGGTATGTTTTTCTGTCTCATTACATTGTTTCTAAAAAAAACAAAACATTACGATCAAACACTTCCTCAGTACTTCAATTGTTTTTTTTTTCAACGAATACTTTTTTTAAAACTTTTTTTTTTTAGAATGACTACTGTTTACTTCTACTTAAGTCAAATTGTTTCGAAGTAACGGTACTCTTACTTGAGTAACGTTACAATTTTAGGCTCCTCTACCCCCCTCTGTTTATAACAAAGATTAAGCACCAGGTAAAGTGTATTGGTGTATGTGTGTATTTTATTGTTTCCATATTTGTCGTGCATTGTGTTGTTTGTTTGTTTTTTTTACAGCTACTGAAAGCTGTATATTTAAAAAATATAAATAAATAAATCACATGTAGATGCCCACCTAGGGACAATAGCTGGAAATGAGAAATAGATATAAACTCTGTGCAGCACATCAGTGTTGTGCTCTGTATTGGAACTATGTTTAATTGCATCGTCCCAATCAAACTCAAGTGAAATAGAAGTAGGCGGAACGCTATCTGTATAATGCAGGCAGAGATGACCTTTCCCTCAAATGTATTTACTGTTGCGATTTAGTTGCATGCAAACGTAATTTCTAGGAGACAGGGCTGCTCCAGAGGAGTCAAATGACACTTAAGGCTCCTATAAAAGAGGCCGTTTGAGTCAAAAGCCTGGCTATGGCGAGCTTGCTTGGTAGCTCACCCCTCCGGAAGCCTAAGCTTTCCTCACACTGCAAGGGACCAGGGGAAACACTGTGTCACTCATTTATCTTAGCATCCAACAGACAGGGTAGGACACTAAAATTATTCTGAACGTTACAGATAGAATTGTCAATGATAAAATAAAGCATTCATCGATTTGGATACTTTAATGAGCTAACGCAGCAGGGGTCGTGGCCAAATCCGTGGTCTGGTCTCTGCATCGCAGACCAGTGGTCTCTATCACCAGGGACCCTGAAGCCAGTGGTCCAGGAAGGTTGTGGTCTCCTGGCAACACTGTTCTAGCATAAAATTTACTATTATGATTTTCGATTATGCCTATATTTTTATTGTTGCACTGTACTATATTGCAGTTTGTGTGGTTATACCTTCAGGAATAAATCTAGATCATTATCCTTTGTCTATTGAATATACTATATTTTTGATTGTGCCTCTAGTCTTCAGAATCAGCTTTATTGCCGTGTAGGTTTACACATACAAGGAATTTGCTTTTGGCACTTGACATAGCAGGTAGACATTACTGCAGGTCAAGTAATCATGAATATAAAATTGATGTGGTATAGTGCAGTTTGAGTGGTTGTATCTCCAAGAATAAATCCATCGCACATCTCTTCTTGTCTCTTTTGGTTGCGTGGTACACTTTTGTTAGCTATTAATTCATTGTTTTTTGTTGAAGGAGGCAAAAATAGATCAGGACTATGTGTCCACGCATGTTTTGTGTAACTGTTTAGAAAGAGATAGCAATTCCACTGAAAGATAAAGCTATTGTTGATTGCACACACACACAATCAGTTGCACTTTTAAAAATGGTGTGTTAAACAGTATTTGAGTTCTGTTGGGAGCTCATCGATTATCCTTCCTAGGACCAAAAGAGACAAGAAGAGGTGGATTTATTCTTGGAGATACAACCACTCAAACTGCACTATACCACGTCAATTTTATATTCATGATTACTTGACCTGCAGTAATGTCTACCTGCTATGTTAAGTGCCAAAAGCAAATTCCTTGTATGTGTAAACCTACACAGCAATAAAGCTGATCCTGAAGACTAGAGGCATAATCAAAAATATTAGTATACTTAATAATGATCTAGATTTATTCCTGAAGGTATAACCACACAAACTTCATTATAGTACAGTGCAACAATAAGAATATTGGCATAATCGAAAATCATAATAGTACATTTTATACTATAACAGTGTTGCCAACACAGCCAGGAGACCGCTGGTTTCAGGGTCCCTGGTGTTAGAGACCACTGGTCTGCGATGCAGAGACCAGACCACGGATTTGGCTACGACACCCTCTCCGCTGACGTTACGTGTTGCTATAAAAATGCTCAATGCCGGACTTGTACGTTAGTATTTTACATTGTAGTACTGCTACCAAAGTAAAGTACTTGAAGCGTCGTGCACCACTGCAACTCGCAGGCAGCTAACGTTAGCACATCAGCTAACTGTTAGCTAACCTTGGTTAGCAAAGGCCACACTAGAAAGCGTTGATGTAAACATAGCCTAAATTGCCCTCTATTAGCGTTAGCTAGCTTACTAGCCAGCTACTGAAAACAACATTGCGCACTTAGTCGACAAGAAAATTAGTCAAACTCGGCATTTTTTGTCTGCTTGAAACACATGAACATTATCTTATTAGCTTGCATGCCATGGCAGCAACAACGATAAATGATACATTACAATGATCAGTGACGGCCAAGTTAGCGAGGCAGGCGTGTTGGTCCGTTTGTTTATTAACGTCGGGTGATGGCCGTAAACTACTTTGGATGATAGCCACCAAGCTATAACTACTTCAATATCCTATAAAAGACCACTAACGGTAACTTAAATAACGTTACTGCATGCATTGGTAATAGTTGTGGCCGAAAAGCCCCATCAAGCAGCCTAGTTTAAAATTAATAACAGCTACACAATATCATAGTTGTCTTTACTACGTAACGTTAAATCATGCGCCTCACGAAAAAACGTGCAATCAAACGTACCCGGAAACCATGCAAGAATCGCAACAGCTTTATATTAAACAGCTAACGTTATTTTTCTCAGGCCCTCCCCGGTCGATCCATATAACCCACAAATTACAGAAACACCCCTGCTTTTCCAGTATAAGTGATTCGTTTATACAAAGTCGTAATACGCTACCGAAGAGCTAAATTACTTGCGCAAAACATTAACTTACCTTGGCGTCATACAACACTTTAGCCTTGGTAGGGTCGGGCTCAAAGCACAGGACTCTTTCTCCTTTGTGAAACTGGTATTTAAGTCCCCGCGAATTCATTTGTTCATGGCGACGTGTGAGAGAGGGAGCATCGATCTGGACCCAATAAACTCCTTAACCATTTCCCTGCCAAGCACTTTTCCGCGAGGGGTCTTGCACTACAACCGAGACCATGGAGGGATGGCGCTGTTGTGGAATAAATGAAACCGTTCTCGTGCTGCCTTCACTGAATCCTCGTAATGTCCCCCTTCGGGCCTGCGCGAACAGCGTTGGGCTGTGCACACAGACCGTACCTGGTTGTGCATAATCGAATCTGCAGGTCAAGTGAATGCCTTGGTAGAATAGAAAACAGTTTTTACCCTAGCCTTTTACCTCATGCATCACAAAAAAAAGCGTGAAAGTGAATATTAGGTCCATAGAATATTTATGTAAAGCCATCAAGATTTCAAGAGTTCATCAAATTCTTATTTTTAAGCCATTCTTGGTGAGGGCAGTTGACTGAAAAAAAAAAAACATTAATGTGCATCTCCGTTCATCCTCGTCCTTTGTGATCCATTTTTGTTGCTGTGTTGGACCATTTATGTATGCACTGCTTCGATTTCCCAATTTGAAGAAGGCAGCAAGAACAAAACGCAATTTAATAAATTGAGATGATCTCTCACGACACCATACTCTATTGGAATAATAAAAAGAGACCAATAGATGTCAGTATATGAGAACAAAAAGTGTACACCATCACCATCAGACTGTTTTTGTTCCATTTGTTTAATTAGCTTTAATGCACGTATGTGGTCAACTTATTAGCATCAGAATCAGAATCAGAACCAGCTTTACTGGCCAGCTATGTGTACACATGCAGGGAATTTGTCTCTGGTTTTCCGTGCGCTCTACGTACATACACAGCAGTACGACAGTTGGTGCAATGGTGGAGACTGCAAATGATGCTGAGATAAATATAATTAATGTAAAAGGTAGCTTATGTACATAAGTTAGATGGATATGCACAGTATATCTCTGGTATCTACAGCGTGCGTAGATTTAAGAGTATTCATATTTACATAAACCAAGGGAGAAATGTACAGGTGCAGTGGATGTTAACTTTACTGGTGACTGGTGTTAACTGTTCATCAGAGTGACGGCCTGTGGGTAGAAACTGTTCTTGTGTCTGGTTGTTTTGGCGTGCGGTGCTCTGTAACGCCTCCCAGACGGGAGAAGTTGGAACAGGTTGTGTGCAGGGTGTGAAGGAGCTGCAGTGATGTTTCCCGAATGGAGGGCAGGTCGGCACCGATCTTTTCTGCAGTCCTGACTGACCGTTGTAGTCTGTTCCTGTCCTGTTTGGTGGCCGATCCAAACCAGAGTGGAACTGGATCAGCAGCTCCTGAGGCAGGTTGAACTTCCTGAGCTGGCGCAGGAAGACCATCCTCTGCTGGGCCTTTTTGATGACGGTGTTGATGTTGAATGCCCACTTTAGGTCCTGGGAGACTGTGGATCCCAGAAACCTGAAGGCTTCCACAGTAGACACAGTGTTGTTCAGTATGGTGATGGGGGCCGGTGTTGGTGGGCTTCTCCTGAAGTCCACTGTCATCGCCACAGTTTTGAGCGTGTTCAGCTCCAGGTTGTTCTGACCGCACCGGAGGGCCAGCTGTTCATCCTCCCGTCTGCATGCAGACTCGTCACCGTCCTGGATGAGGTCGATGACCGTTGTGTCGTCTACAAACCTCAGGAGTTTGACAGACGGGTCTCCTGAGGTGCAGTCGTTGGTGTAGAGGGAGAAGAGCAGTGGGGAGAGCACACACCCCTGGGTGCTGGATGTGATGTCCCCCAGCGTCACCGGGTGCCTTCGGTCTGTCAGGAGGTTTGCGATCCACTGACAGGTAGGGGCTGAGACAGAGCGCTGGGTCAGTTGCAGGATGTAGTGCCATCCCATATTGACTGTCCATGTACTTCAGGTGGGTCAACACCAGTCTTTCAAAGGACTTCATGACTACAGACGTCAGGGCGACGGGCCTGTAGTCATGTATCAGTACTTTGGCACAATAAAGCAACACATGCCTTGACACTAAGGGTAGCCTACAGTATGTCTGTGTGGACCTCCTGTATGAGTGGCATCATGATTATTCTTTCGTTTGTTTACGGGGCTCCATTTAATACCTAACAGACATGTGAAACAGATTTTTACTGCAATTCATCTGCATTTAGCCTAAATTTAATCTCACATTTTACTATCATCTTTATAATCTCCATATCCCAATGAAAAAAATAGGTCTTACAAGGGTCCCTGGGATAAAATCTCAACAAAGAGCAAAGGCATCTGCGTTAGGGATCCATGACATGAAAATGATTAAGAACCCGCAGGTGATATATTGGACTTTTGCAAATGTTCTCAATTAGAACTCTGCTAATCATATTCTAAGATTAAATATCCACATTAAACCACCCTATACAAATTAAGCAACCTGGGGATCATACACCCCATACCTTAGAGATTCAAAACATGCTGTTTTTGGTAATCAGCTAACACAGTTTAGGGAAAGACCCTTTTCCTTAAGGCAAAATACAGTAAAAGAAAATTCACCAGTGTCTCAATAATCTAATCTTCCTCTATTGGAACAATATAGTGGCTCTTTAAATATACAGTATGGGGATGTTTAGGCTACATGTGCAACCAGGAACACATGAAAGCTTCGTTCGGATAGATACATCGCTCTAGGGTACAAACCGTGTGTGTCTTTAATTTTAGACCCTCCTGTAATTTTGAAAACATTTTCAATTGATTCAATCTCAGAGTTTAATTGCGTAAAGAAATCAAATTATTTATTTGTCGGAGTAATACATCTGGAATAATACTGTTCCTTCTTCTTGATGTTAATTGTCTTGGACAGATACAAATAGACCCAGTATCACTAGGTTATTGTTTCATATTTCACATATAGGCCTCCAAGTAATTTGAATGCTTTTGTTCCTGACCTTGTGACCTTTTCTTTCATATCTGTCTAAAAGGCCAGGACAATAAAATGTACACTGATCCCGGGCACAGGAAGCCATGCCTCTACAGCTGTAGCTGAATCTAGGCTCATTTTGCTTAAAATGGTTTCAGGCAGCGCTGCTCTACTATTGCACACCAAATATGGACAGTGTGTATATAACACTGAACGTGACCATCTGAAGTGTAGCCCGTGTTGATGTATTGTCCTTCGCTTCGACCCTGACCGCGTCTGTTATATATTTTGACATTCGTGTCAAATGATCACCGTTTTGCATTCAGTGTTTTCCATGCTCACACATTAGTAACCTGAGTCATGCAATGCCCAGATTGTCTCTAACGTATGACGAAGAGCTTGAAGGCAGCAAAATGAAAAGTCAAGGATGCTGCAAGGGTTTATACTTTATAAATCTGTGGTACGGGAACATAATATCTTCCCAGTTGTACACCAGTGTTCCATAATACTATTGTTTTTGGCTTTTTCCCCAAATGGAGGAGTAGTATGGGCACAGGTCAGGGCAATAATGCCTCAAGTGCTGGCTTCTTTCTATAAACCAATGGAAAACACCATGTTTTCTTTCTAGAATTCCTGCTTCTGTGTTTTCGCTCAGTCCTCGTCTCATTCTTTCCCCCCACAGACTGTTTTTAGAAGGGTCAAATCTATCTCAGCTGTTATCAGCTTCATGTCATGCTGTGTTGTGTGTATGTGTGAGTGTTTCATGCGGCGCAGCTTCATAAGCTCCTTTATCAGCCGTCCGGCACCCTCCTCTCCGGACTCCTGCTGTCTCTTTTCATTTTTCCCATACTTTCACACATACGCTCTCTTTCTCTCCCACTCTCCCCTTTAAACAAATGCACACACTCACACAGCCATCTTAACACACTGAAATTACTGGGCTCCTCCGCAAGCATCTGTGTAAACAAATGTCTGGAATATAGCCTCCTGCACAGGTGTATGAAGAAAGGCATTGTCTATTAATCCTATGGCTCAGTTATTGTTTAGCTAATAATAGCACACAGCAGGCTTCACTGATAGGCCTCTTATTCCCAGACAGCGAGGTGGATTAATGGTAGACAAGGATTAATATGCCTATTTTCATCCCCGGCTAAATAATGTCTGACTGTGTGCTTGACCTTCTGTCTGTCTGATTATCATGTCTGTCTACTTGCCTAATGAACTAATGAACTTTATGAAAATGAACTTATTAATTATAGAAACTCATTTTAACCCACATTTTAATTGCAACGGCAGCAGAAAACAGATTCTGTAGTAATTTACATTTTATTAACAAAGAAAAAGAGGAGCAATGGGGGTCTAGAGTTGACTCTTGACTCACTTGGAGGGTTGAAAAACAAAATCTGAGTGCTTAATAATATAATATTTTTACATTAAATTGATTAATAAGAAAAAGAATACAGCATGCCCCCCCCCCCACACACACACAGACACAGACACAGACACACACTCTCTAGCCACGCACGCTCAAACGGTCTTCTCACTCCGCTTCAGTTTAGGAATGACCAACGTGCAGAGGAACGCAAAAGAAGACTTGCTCTTTCTCCCCTTTGCGCTGCGTCTGCAGCCAAAGGCAGCACAGTCCAGCTCTTCACCAGCCTGTACGCGGACCTTCCTGTTGATGGGGAAACACTAAACTCGTGTCTTAAGGTATAGAGACGCATTGTGCAGCGCTGATGTGAGATTCAAAATAAGGAGACATGTCTGCCGCTCAAGGACTTCTCAACACCGTCTTCTCCTGCTCCTCTCCTGCCTCTAAAGCCATAACCAAACGGAGGCTACGCCAAACCCGGAGCCTGGACCCGGCTATCATAAGACACTGTGGCACCGGGACCGAAGGAGTAAATGGCGCGTCGTTTTCTGGAGCCGCGGTTGAGGACGCAGGCACGTCTCCGGAGCGCTTAGCTGCGAAACCGGCTTTACGCACCAAGATTCCGACACTAAAGGAGCCCATAGCCCCTTCCCTCTCCTCTCCTTCCATACCTTTGGATGTTTCGCCATCCTCCAATTTCCACTTTGACTATGATATAGCGAAGCGAGCCAAAAGGAATACCGCCGGGGATTTACCGTTCCTGGTGAAGGGACCCGGCGCCGCGCCTTCCGGGAGCACCGGCACGCTGTTCTCCCCGCGGAGGTGGCTTCAGAGGAAAGTGCAGCCGTCCAGCTCTCACGCTTACGTTGTGTGGAAATCAGAGGTAACCTTTTTAAACTTTATTCCAGTTAATTGTATCACAGTTTATGCAGTGAAGGGTTCAGCTTGTATTCAGTGCAATGTCATCAAGAACAACCACCTGTTTCTAAATCATTTATGTTTCGTTCCCTTTTTCTTCTGTAAGTTCCCCACTATTATGGATGACAATGCTTTATGTAACTGTAGAAAAGTGGCTGAACACAATGAAGGTGCCATACCTTCATCTGAACTAATTGGAAAAAGTATGACTTGAGTTGTGTGTGTTTGAAGAGGGTAGAGCATAATTGGAAGATATATGGGTTTTGAAAAGGGATTGATGACCCTCCACTGACATCTGCACCTGGAAGCTGGCTAGTAACAAACCAGTACACTACAACTGGAGCGGTTGTCTTGGTCTTGCCTAAGGGCACATGGGAAATTAACTGGGGGAAGGTACTGCTCCTGTCCAGTTTGGTGGCCGATCCAAACCAGAGTGGAACTGGAACCATGGCCATATGGTATAATTTCCCTGCTTCTTTTGTGGACTTGCTGTCTCTTTCTCTGGCTTAGCTGATTTTTGCTTCTCTTGGGTGTAAGTGTGTGTGTACGTGCTGCTGATGTAAGGACACATGGCCCGGGACTCGGTTCTCATGACTGCAAGCGGTCAAAGGGTCAAAAACATGCAGCCCTGAAACAACTCTCCCATCATTTCCTATCACAAAGAACAGCTCCGGCTTCACTCTCTCTGTTTCACATTTTTGCAGTGTGCCTCTCTTTCTCTCTCTCGCACACACACACAGGCATGCACCCACACTCTCTTTTCCTTCCTCTCTTACTCTCTGAGATGTGAAGAAGCTCTCACTCAGCAGAGTTTCCCATCACTGTAACTCTATTTTCAATGCCGTTTACCCCCCGATACGGCCCACTGAGGATAACATCAGGCCATCAGTTTGGAGCCATTAGTACAATCTGGACACCTCAGTGTGTTTGTAAAAATACTGAGCCAAGAAGTGTTGCTCTGCTGGGAGGTTTCACACAATGTTGGGTGTGAAGTAAAATCTGCAATGAAGTGTAAACAAAGACTTTATGCTTTATGCTATTTATAATGTATGGAATGGAGCAGATTTTAGATTGGATTTAGCTGCAACGCAGTTTTTTTTCAAATGTTTTTAAACGTGCATGATCATTTCCCACGCAGGGAGTATGCAGGTTCTGCTGTGTCCGTGCCATCCTTGTCCTGACTTTAGTTCATTAGTTTAGTTTTAGAAAATTCTGTCAGATGCAGTTATAATTCACCATCTGGCATTGTTTTTAGTAGCTCTGATGGAGGTGTGCTCTGTAGGTCACATGTAATGAAAGATCTGATGTAGAAAAACTGTTTACACTCAATTACAGTAAATCACAGTAATTGAAGTAAAGCGTGAAAAGAGTGAAGAAACAATGTTCATCTACCTTGTCTCATATCTCTATGCATAGGAATTGTGTAGTTGTGGATCAACTTTTTTTTGACGGCTGATGTTTAAAGGAAAGAGAGAAAAGCGCCAGGAGAAGGTGTTTACCTATGTGCTCTCATAGCTCAAGCTCATAGAGGCCTGCTTAGGACACATGAGGTTGTTGGTTCAATCCCCGGTTGATGAATGTTTGTTTTGAAAGCTCACGTTTAAAGGAAGGAGACAAAAGCGCCAGGAGAAAGTCTTCAAGCCAGTCAAGTCCGATAGCTCAGGCAGATAGAGGCCTGCTTAGGACACTCAAGGTTGTCGGTTCAATCCCCGGTTGATGAACTTTGTTTTTAAAGCTCACGTTTAAAAGAAGGAGACAAAAGCGCCAGGAGAAAGTTTTCAAGCCAGTCAAGTCCGATAGCTCAGGCAGATAGAGGCCTGCTTAGGACACTCAAGGTTGTCGGTTCAATCCCCGTTTGAAGAGTGTTTGTTTTGAAAGCTCACCTTAAAAAGAAGGAGACAAAAGCGCCAGGAGAAAGCCTTCAAGCCAGTCGAGTCCGATAGCTCAGGCAGATAGAGGCCTGCTTAGGACACTTAAGGTTGTCGGTTCAATCCCCGGTTGATGAAC
>CM022483.1:9957028-10028416 GCA_011952105.1 Coreoperca whiteheadi
CCTGGTGCATTTCACTCTTTCATTTAAACATCAGCTGTCAAAAGAAAACTGTGCAGTAGGGATTGAACGCACAACCTCAAGCCTCCCAAGGCGCTCTCTATAAGCCTGAGCTATGAGAGCACGTAAGTTTCTTTTTTCTCCTGGCCCTTTTCACTCTTTCCTTTAAACATGAGCTTTCAAAATACACCTCAAAAGGTGTTTATCAAACCAGCAAACACAGGCTGTCCAAGCAGCCCTCTAGCTGGCTGAGCTTTTGTGTCAGGTTAGTGAAGGTAATTTTATTACAGTTTTTTTCACTTTCCTATACACATCAGCTTTCAATTGTTATTTGTAAAATATCAGAAACAAAATGCAAAAATGCCTATTACAGTTTCTTTGATTGCATTTTTATGTCTACACATGTCTTGTTTTGTCCAACCAAGAACCGATTTATTTAATTTGTTGCCTTTAATTTTCAAATCTAACTACTGAATTGCCTCAACGACTCCAATGAATGAATGACATGCAAGATTCCCGGTTTAAATATATTTTATACTGGAAATGCTCTAGGAGAGAGAGAAGCTTGAACTTCTGAACCTAGCTGCTATCCACTTTGCCTTTCCTCCCTGATTTCCTCCCTAAGTTCCCTCACAGTGAGGAGCCTGCGTTGGAGGAACACGACCTTGATGGTTCGACATCTCTGGGAGTGCTCATACCAAAATACACACTAAAAATAAATGCACACACTACCTTGGACAGATCAGCCAAGAAGTCTCACAAATCTAAGGATACAGTTTTTTGGTTTAACCAAACAGTATCACTGTAGCACAGTGCAGAGCTACTGGACCATAATGTAGGTCAAGCAGTCAAATAGAGGATGTCATCATGCTGTTGCAAGAACATATGCCAAAACACTGAAACTGTGACAAGGCACAGGTTGATTTTCTTGGCTTATAGCAGTAGTTTCTGATTTGGATCAGTTCACAGTTGTCTTAAAGTCATAGTCTGATCTTTTAACATGTTTGGCTTTTCAGAGACGTCTCGAGAGCCATCACAATGCCAATTATAATTAGCATAGATTTTTCTGAGCTGTGCAGCTCCATCTTTTTTGTATGTTACTCATAAAAAGTATCCATTTATCCATGCATACTAACATTTTGTGATTTTAGTATGCAATTCTAGCATTTTCAGTGCACTTTTGGTAGTAGTACAAGTACAAAAGTAAATTTTTGCCAGTTTGAATGTACTACATACTCAAAAACCATTTATGCATTTTAGCACCGTAGAAGAGGGCACATTCTATATTGGCTTTTCACAAGATACAAATTTCTCAAAATGTCTTTTAGCTCCAACTTTGTTCTCAGCAAGTAACAGTGCCTTTTTCGTGTTTTGTGTTGTTTGTGTACTGTAAGAAATGCAGTTTAGAGATTAACAGGATATAACATCAACATTTGATTCCAGTGAGATGAAAATAGTACCTGAGGGAGACCCCAGCATATTTTATAATGTGTATCAAACAATATTGTAAGCTTCTTCTCATTTGTACAGAGAAACACGATACCTCACAGGGCAAATTTTGACAAGTTTCCATGATACTCCGTTTAAGAGAACCATGTGAAACAGCGGGGTGTGTTTTGGTTTAGCAATCTCACATCTCCTTTGGGATTGTTGTTTTCTCAACAATGACGGAAAAGAGAGCAGTTTGAAATAGAGACGGCTGAAAAGTAAACATTAATTTCCGTAGCCAGAATCTCTCTGTCTGGTGCAGATTAAACCTCTCCTCCGGTGAGAAAGCAGCCGTGTTGAGTTACTTGTATGAATGTGTTGAATGTGTGTGGGAGAGAATCAGAAGGCAGTGGGTGGATGATCTAATTGTGCGCTTTTCAGACTTATGTCCGTCCCCTTGTGTATTTGTGTGTGTGCGTTACAGTGACTCCTGTGTTCACTAATGCTCTCTAATGTGGTTTGTCATGGGCCAGAGGGAATGCATGGATAAGATCCTCTCACATATGCCATGGTGTGTTAAGTTTACAACTTCCCATTTATGTACTTGTATCTCAATCACTGCAAACTCTAGTGATATGATACTCACATTGGGTGGGTGAAAACATTTCACAACGTGTCAAACACACCCACTCTTTGTCTAATCTTGGAGCAGTAACAGAAAGATAGAAACTGAAAAAGTCACCCCAGAGTTTTTTTTAATACTGTGTTCCCTCCCCTACATTTTGTAAGAAACATGCAATAAGAAAAGTAGCAACAGTTTATTTTCTTATCATTACCACATAAGCAATGGAAATGTGCTCCTTGCACTTTGTCTCATTTCTGGAAAACTATTTCCATGTATCTACTTCCATTCTGTAGCTTGCTATTGTCTTTGCAGGTGCTCTAACAAACAGCTCACACTTTACAGTGGCACAGTGTAAAGTGGCAAAGCCTTAAATTACCTGTTGACCAATTGCAAAACGTCTTGACGCTGCTGACCTTTGTGTGAATGGAGAGCAGGCGAGTCTGAAATTGAGGAAGCTATTGTAGCTTATTGTGTTGCTCCATCCACTTTCAGTTAACGCTCACCTGTCAACGTATAAACTACGGCTCCACAAAAGAGGAATGGCTTGAGACGGGAGTCGATGGTATGATGGCCGTAATTCTGGTTATGAAATAATGAGTCCTTGTTTCATCTGATTAGTTGCATTGTCCCAGTTCTCAGCAATTTGGGGAGCACAAAGTTACCAAAATCAATAGAAATAATGGCAAAAATAAAAATAAGAAGTTTTAATAAACCAGAATTATGAGCATGCGAGCCTCAAATCGCCATAGTCCCGCAGCTGACTTTCATCGTGACAACTTGATAGCATTTTGCAGTATCCTGACATTTTGCTCATGCTAATGTGGATATAGGTTGAGTGTTTGTGTTTCAGCGAGTGTGTGTATGCGTGCAACAATCTTCATAAGGAATATCAACGTGCATGTTCACATCCAAATGAGCCCAAAGGAGTAAAATCCAATTTAGTTTTTTGATGTGATCAATGTTGGTCTGTGATTTTGTACATCTGAGGACATCTTGTTTACAGCCATCTCAGATGTACTTTAAACCTTCTTTCTTGTTTCTGGTGTTCTACTTGGTTTGACATGGCAAAGTCTTGCCTGTTGGTTGCCCGGTCTCTCTTTCACTCTCTGTTCTCTGTATATTGATTACTCGTATAAACCACAGAGCATTTGACCTTTGTGTCATGGCTCCCTATTTATTACTGAATAGAACGGTTTCATGCTGTATTTAGTAAGGATTAACTGAATGTTCTTGCTCACACATGCAGGATTTAGGGTAATGAGAGCTAAGCTTTGCGAGTGTGTGTGACTTCCGTGCATGCATGCGTGTGTGATGTTACCTAGTGGAATTATCAACTGTGTGTTTATTAAATATACCCTCAAATACTGGGAAAGCTAGTTTAAATAAGCCATTGGTTTTGGAGAAATTGTGCATTTCACTTAGTGCACCCTCTTCCTTTATGCGTGTGTGAGTCTCTTTCAGTGGGGAGGTTTAGGGAATTATACTGTATATTTGGAATTCCAGGTTAGAGCTTCGTGCCGAGGCTCCGGGGCTTCGACAGACACGAGGGGTGGCTACTGACTCTTTGACCTGCCAACCTCTTCTGCTGTCCTCTCCTCTTCACCTACCCGTCCCTTTTCTGCCTGGTTTCATTTTTCTTCACAGAAGCTCACTCCCGTCCATTCTTCACTTTTATTGACTCACTTTTACAGACATCCTGGCTATGTTCCCCTTCTCGTTTGGACTGCTAAACCCCTTTCTTCCTTTCTAATCTCCAGCTTACGCTAAATGCAGCGACTAGAGCAAAAACACGAGATCACACCAGCTTGAATTCACTTTTGAGGAAGCAAGAACCAAGGTGGGATCACAGCCTGAATTTGTTGGACAGGTCCAGCTTTGCCCTTCCAAAGACTACACTGAAAGCATGCAGCAATTTGTTCTCTGACATGAAGGTTCCTTTGAACTGACCTGCCTGAGGCGCTGAGGGCAGCTAAATCAGTGTCATCTTTCAAACTGCTGAGCTAAACTCCCTTTTTATAGTGTTTATGTAGTTTCCACTTATTTTCTCTCTCCAAACTCAATTTCCATCTCAAAAACTAGTAGCCAGATTGCCATGAGTTATGTGTTTTTATATATTTATCATCGTCTTCTTCAACCCATGACGGAAAAGTACAAATTTCGATTGATGCATGCTTTTCACTGAACAGGAACAGTATGAAAAACTGTAATCTCAAAAGTAACTAGTAGTAACTAAAGCTGTCAGACAAATGTAGTGGAGTAAAAAGTACAACATTTGCCTTTATCTTCTCCTCTAGAGCTTTTGATTGCAGTTCTAAAAATGCCATCTGCTTTTATTTTGTTTTTTGTTCAGGCATAAAATAACAAGGAGAAACTTTCTCTGAGGGGTCAAGAGGTCAGTAGGGTGTAAGGATTAGTGAAGTCATGTAAGGACAGATACTCAAGCGACACCGATGCAGATACACTCTACTTTCTAACCCCCCCCCCCCAAATCTGTCAAACAGTAAGGAAGCAAAACAGAATGAGACAGCAGGCATTTTAGACACAGCCGGAGCTCTGCTGCTATAAATAGAAAAACTGCTCAGCGGAGAAACACTCAAATTCCAGAAGCGAGGCAGGGAGTGTGTGTGCGTGCGTGCGTGTGTTGAGGATTGTGCATTTACCTCCAGTTAAAATGGGATGCGTGTTTCATTAAAGTGAGTGGAATGTTTGGGTAAGTTTGTGGTAAAGACGTGAGGAAACCACTTTGCCTTTCTGAAGCACTGGCTTTATCAGAAAGGCCTTGGAATGAGAATGCTGAATGAGAGTAAGTGTCAGAATGTTTTATCGCCATCTAGTGGATCTTGAGAAGTTCCCAACATCACCATATCTTAGATGGTTTCCAGATTTCTTTATAGACTCTGACTTTGCCTATCCAAGTCTATGTTATTTTTTTCCAATCCCATACAATGTGCCATATTTATACACCCATAGGCTTATCACTTTTTTCCTGTTCAGGGCAAATAAGTAACCTTGCTTATAATAGGTGTATATCAATTAGTTCATACCCTCTCAGTTTAAGATCTCAAATTAAGATCTCAAGGGTGTAAGTGAAAGGAAAAATGCCTTACAAACACCCCCAAATACAAATAACAAGAATTCATTGAAACTCATGACATAAAAAACAACTGCAGAATCAGAAATGCTATTACGATATATATTGAGTTAAACAGAGTTGTGTAAGTCTGCATCATCCAGTTGTAGCAACTGTAACTCAATTATGGTTGATTTCTAGTTGTCGTTTGCATTGAGCTCAAGCCTCCCATGACTTTCTTTTGTGAAAGTGCCGATTAAAAGCAAATGTAGAGCGTTGTTTTTGCCACCAGAGGGTGCCAGTCGACTTCTGATCAATCTTCCATGAGTTGGATGACTTGGGGGGAACGTTCAGCAGTATCTGGACACACACACAAACACAAACACAGGAACAAATGATGAATCACAGCAAAAATGTGGGTGGGCTGCTTTGTGGACAGACACAGCTGTCTCCTCAGCCTCTCAATGTCACCAGTATCTTACAAAAACATTACAATAGCTGCAGTCAGAACACATTTCACAGCACTGGGGCCAAGTCCAACTTTTTAAAATGCATTAGACGGGGAGAAAAACCCAACAATATGATCCTAGTTCCTGAAATGTGTTAACTTTAAAAGGATATTTTACAGCCTGACAATATGTTAGACTGCAGACGTTATTTTCCTTTACATAGCTCCCCCTCCTTACTGGTTAAACAGTTTAAACAATAAAATCTTCTGGTAAATGTGGGCCCTGTATTGTTATTATTACACACTTGCAAAAGTATTCTCATAAGGAATCTCCAGTGGAGTGGAGTTGTTTGTACTGTCACCAACACCCACGCACACTCACACACACTCACAAACATAACAATGCGTGTTTGTACTGCTTCAGTAGGGAACATCATCACTTCCAAGCAGAGATCATATTCTCTCCTGCAGAGTACCTTCCCAGAACATTAATGTGTGTGCGTCAGAGTGAGTGTATGTGTGTGTGTGTGTGTAAGATATTAGTTTTTGAGATCCACTGGTCCCCACAAGATAAAAAAAAACAAAACAGTATTGTTGGCCTACTTTTTGGACTTGGACTGGAAAAAAGAAGTTTAAAGGAGGAGTTTGTGTTCAGTTTAAAGTAGAATTAAGTTAAAGATATTCACATAACTTTTTTCTAATAAATAATTCTTCATTTTGTTACTCTATATGCATGATTGCCCTAACACAAGAGCAAATCGGACTAATGCCGGCTCAGGAAGGGTTTTACCTCTCCGAACACCTGGCATCTAGTAGGTCTTTCCTGGAAAAATTCCATCAGTGCAGGAAGGGAGGAGCAGCAACAGCAGTTTGTTTGCAATAAACAAAAGAAGAAGCGGGCGGTTGACATGAGCAGCGATAGCCACCATGGCTAAAGGAAACCTAGAGAAAGTGTACTAATGTGTGCCACTTTTATGTCCCCAAGATGAAGCCATTATTGATCTTTTCATCTTTCTATTGCACTATTTTCTATTTTATAACCCTGTTGTCACTGTGCATCATCGTTCTGCCTCATTATTCAGACAGAATCGAAAGCAGATGCTTTGTCTCTTAGAGTCTGTGTTTGCCCGTCACTCTCAGACACTTTAAATAAAGATAAAGGGATGAAAATAGCACACAGGTGAATGTAGCAGCCCAGGCGTAAATTAGCATATCGATACACACTTAAAGAACCAATGAAAGCCCTTAACCTGAGCTGATGAGGAAGAGAGACCAATCGACTCAAAGAGGAGAAATCTACGGCTGTCTTCTGCAGGCTGTAGGTGACTATAGAGATGACTGTGATTAATTAGATTAACAATGAGCTGTGTCAGGCTGGCTTCCCACTGAGAGCTGCAATTTGCCTTAATTTGGCCTAATTGGAAGAGGTTTGCTGTTGCAGAGCTGCCAGGTTTAAGGGAGGGCGTGGGAAATGGAGGCTTTTGTCAGAGCAGAGATATGAAATGGGGAGACATAAAGAGAGTAAGAGATAGGGAGAAAGTAGAGGGAAAGAAAGGGAAAGGTCAGGAGAATGAGGGAGCAGTGGCGAAATGGGGTAAAAACACTCACAAACACACACACACACACACACACACACACGCACACACACACACACCTGGGTTGGATTAGCTCGGGCTAGCAGGGAGGCTGTGTGTTAATGGAGATTTAATAGGCTCCAAAATGACTTACCGCAGTCATACAGTGTGTGTGTGTGTGTGTGTGTGCAGTGTGTGCGCAGATGTGCAGTGTGTGCAGTGTGTGCTTGAATTTGTACTTTAAATGTTTACCTGCATGTCTTCATGCTTTTTGGCTTTATGAAGTTATTAAATCTTTCCATTTTGCTCTCTGTTCACAGTAGAGCCAGTCAGCTTTTAAACAGCCAACACACTGGGCAATCATCACAATCGTACAAAATAGATGTTTAGATTTGGTTCACTGAGTGCGTTTACAGGATCAGGCATCTATGTTGGATTGAATGCTGGTATACTGTACATCACTGTACAGTGCGGTTTCTAGAGCCCGACCGATACCGGATTTTTGAGGCCAATACAGTTTTAGAGTTTTAAAAAAATATCAACGATATTTTGGCCAATATAGAGTTTTTCAACATAAACGCATAACACAATTTGGTATAAAATTTGGTAATTAAAATAACCAATATATTTACTGAGTGGGACATTTTACAATAAAAAAAAAATCAACTTATCAGTGCTCTGTGGTGATCAAACTATGTAATGGTGACAGTGTTTCTGAATGACTTACAGGAGACATATTGTATGCTGATACCAGTATATCTGTGATGAGCTAAAATCGACTGATAATATTTACCATGCTGTGTACATTATTTGTAATGGCCTTAGTCATCCTCCCATCATCTATTTTATAAATTTAGATAATCTGTGTTGACAGATGTATTCACATGGTTGGCCACAGGTCACTTTTGTATTAAACCGTGATGTTTATGGACTGTGAAATGGCAGGTTTTGTGGAAATGTAGCTCAGTGCATAAAAGTGACACTAATCTGGGTGTGTGTTACTTAGCCATGTGCAGGTACGGTGCTCTGTTTATCAATAGGGAAGTCGAGTCTTCAGTTCTCTAGTTATCAGTCTTTGTCACAGCTTACTGTACTTGTTTTCTTCAAGTCATGCCCTCTCGCAAAATAATTTTTTCTAACGTAACGACACTGCATCTGTTCCTGTTTTGCTTTGTTTCATATCACTTTCAAGGATTTCTAGATCGAACACTGCAGACTCTCCTCTTTCTGACTGTGAGGTGCTGTCTGTTGCCATGGCAACAACTCAGTGATGCAAACAGCGCGCTGACCCTGGCCGTGAGAGTGAGAACAAAGGAAGCATCCTCCTCGAACGTAAGCATTAAGAGATAGTTTATATGTTCAAAGGCTCTGACGCAGTTAGTGCAAGTTCTCGGCAATGGAAAAATCAGACATGAGGAACGTCGACTGAAATTACAAATAGAATTGAAGAAATAGCAATAAAGTTACTGAGGGGTGCAAAACGTCATCTACTTTATACATCCTTCTTACCTTACCTGACATTATGGCCGTATAATGTTATGTGTTGGGAGTGAGTGAGAGTGGCACTTACGGGGAACATTTGAATTTTTGAGGAACTCAGCAGCACAGGTTCACCAATGACTTCTTTGCAACATGTGTGACCTCTATAGGTCTCAGTACATATCCTTGTTACTCATAACAAACTGTGGAAAGTATGTCACGTTCTATTTATTTACCACTATGTTACTGGCTGTTACTATGGGTGGGTTTATGCAACAAGTGAACAAAGATCTTGAATATCAATGATCAGTATTGAACTCCATAGAGAAAATGGAGAAATTAGGAATGATTCATGCATCCATTGTAAAAAATAAAGGTACGTATAGCCCCATTGAAACCCATTGAAACATCCATTTTTGATCCCACTGTACTTAGGGCATAAGTTCATGCATTCTCTGAAGTCAGCCATTCGTTCTGCAGAAAAACCTCTAAATTTGTAATTTGTACATTTGTCCGCCAGGTGGCGCCACCTGGTGGCCTATGGGAGAAGCTTTTTAAAAATCAATTTAAAAATAATGATAACATCCTCCTTCAACGTCAAATTTTGAACACACTGCCATTATGGCATAACATTATTTTTTCTCTGATGCCACAGTGTCATCGTGGACTACTGATGTGAAAATTATAGATTTGACTATTTTTCACCAGATTCCACCGTTTTCCTATGGTTTCTCCCATAGATCACCAATGGTAAGGTGGCGCCATCTGGTGGACAAAGTAAAACTTACAACTTTGGAGGTTTTTCTGCAGAGTGAATGGCGGACTTCAGAGAATGCATGAATTTATGCCCTAGTGTGCCGCATTTTCATATCTAAAGTACTACAGACTTTGAATGGGATCTGGGATTGGATGCTCAAAATACCTAAACAAAAACAACAACTAACTTTTGCCAAAATACATCCCATATGCATTAACACGACCAAAATGATCAACAAATCAAAAATGAAAAAGACAAAAATGTCCATAAGGTTGTGACATGTGACATGTTCTTTCATTGCCATAAACACGGCCGCTGTAGTTTATTTAGAGTCCTGCTGCCATAAATACTCACGCGAGCACTAAATGTGTTTTCATCCACAGCTGTAAAAAGTCCCCAACAAATGCTCTACTTACTTCTGTTTGAGTAAGGTTTGCTAAAAACCACAGTGTCCACCTGTTTTGGGAAAGTACTGATCCTTTTAAGACACATCCACTTCATCCATGCAGTATACATTGCTGTACTCCGTGCTAACCCTTAGCATAAAGTAATGCGAAAGACAAAAAAATAAATGCATTACCTTGACATTTATGAATACCTACCATTTAGCTTTAAAGCTGCTACAATTTCACATTGTATCACTTAAAAGATAATGGTAATCCCCTAGCATTACTCTTAATCGTATTTGAGACAAAATGTTTATGTATCGTATGCTGCGGTGCTAAGAAATAATCATAGTGAGGATATATGGATGCATCTTTGTGCATTTCTTTGTCAGAACTCCTGTAGTGACGCTGATTTGTGTCAGTTTACTGCAGACAGTTTCCAATGAGCAGACTGTGTCATGGCATCTCTCAAAGACATCACATCTCTGATAACGACAGATGATTTCAAAAGACTGCTCCAGAGCTGCATAACTTCATAGCGACGCGTGTTGCATATTCGGATGAATCAACAGTTTGGTCTCTCACCCATATTATCAGGAGAAAGATACTGCTGTCGTTTGTGAACAGAGCATTCCTAGAAGGCTGCTGTGTTTATACTGCAGACTAAATATTTATACCCTGAGCTGAGAAGAACTCTGGCCGCTCAGTTTGACTATGATAAAGGTCTGTGATGGTTTTGGCCAGCTGACTTACATTCTGCAGAGATTGCACACAGCCACATTCATTGAGTGTGTAAACAGCTACGTAAACAAACTGTACATACTGTACCTGCAGCTCTGTGAATGCAGAAGCACATGTAGGCATGTACTGAGCGTGTGCATACATACATGCAGACTAGTAAAAAACGTATATTGGAAAAATCTTGGGAATCCAAATACACACACACGCTCTGACTAACACGAATGAAGGGTATGTCCAAGCAATGTCATTTGGGCTCGGACACATGCTGCATCTGTTGGCTCCCGTTCTGCAAATAAACAAAAACAATTGTCAGAAGTGAAGGGCTGAAATGAGGTAGGGTGGGACGGACCGTACCAAAATCACAACCACTAAAAAAAGACAACACAGACGAAAGAAAGACGAGTTAAACTACAAAGAAAGAAGGACTACGGTGGGAGGAAGATGAAAAGAAGGGCAGAGGTTGAGGAAAATATGTCCATCCCATACAAGTCCTCAGATCTTGTATTTCTGAATAATTCCACATTTTTTAAGATGGTTTCTCTTATTTGGGAATTTTTTAACAACTGCATCATTCTAAGTACAGTAACCCGGGTCCCGTACTAGCTTCGAGAAACACCTGACACCTGAAAAATCACGAGACAAGTTGATTTGCATCGGAAACAAGTGAAATGGTCGCCAGATTGAGCTGATTATCATAAAGAACGAGCACAATAATAAAGGCCATGTTATACTCAGCCATTCGGTTCCACATGTCCTTTCCTCTGTAGGTGCTTGTGCGATTTCATAAATGGATTTGCATAAAAACTCAAGTGATTAGACGAAGCAATGGCGCCACTGACCCTAACTCATTTGCTAAGTGCTTAGTGCTTGCATGTGTGCTCGGCACGTTTCGTTGCTCTGATTGGTTGGAGGTCTTTCCAATTGCGAGGCGTTTTGGTCCCATAATGAAAATCAGATCAAAATACAGCAAATAACCTCAGCAGACTGTGAGAAGACACAAGCTATCTTCATTTGTGGTATACTGCTGTGCTTCAAGGCATCTGTCACACTTTGATTATATAGGTCCTGAGGGTCACTCAACATCACGGCTGGATTAAACTGTTAAACTGGCACAACTTGCTGTGACAACCTCCCGCTAGCTCTTAGCCTCTGTGCGTGGTGTATGCACCCAAGTTCCCAAGTTCAACATTTTGGGGAAATATGCTTATTTGCTTTCAGGGGGAGAAGACCAATACCACTCTCATATCTGTCCGCTGAGTATAAGGTTACAGTCGGCAGATGGTCAGCTTAGCATAGCACACAGACTTGAAACAGGGGTAAACAGCTAGCCTGGGCCTGTCCAAAAGTAACAAAATCTGCCTACCAGCACCTCTGAAGTTCAATCCATACAATAACCGAAGTGTAAAAATGACCATTCACCCTTTTACAGGGTTATATGGGACAGGCTTTTTCTTGACAGTTGCCGGGCAAGTTACTGCTCCCAGCCAAGGAATAGTCTGGCATATAAACTAAAATCATTAAAGGTGATAAAACTAGATTTTGATCCAGGGCCTCAAGAGTGGACAATAATGTTGATGCTGCCTTTGCTCATAATGTACTTTAGGGATGCAACTTTCCTAACACATTTGCAATAAATCAAATTACCAAAACCCAATCGACACACAGTGAATCTTAGGCTTTTCGGGCCCCTGGGGGTTTTGGACACTTGACCGCTTTGCGCAATTGTTTATCTAGCCTGGGTTGACATCTTGGACTCTGAATACTGGAGTTTATATCCTCTTATGACCTCGATCTCAAAGCCAAACACTAAGCATAACAGGAGTCTTCAAAAAATGTCCCAGAATGCTCGTTAATAGATCTCAAACATCCATGATGGCAGATTCATAGACACAAACGCATGCGTGCAAAGACACACATAGGCACACAAAGTGTTTGGATAAATGTGCTGAGAGAGATGCTATCCTTCAGCTGAAGGAGGCTGAGCCAACACACTCACGTCACATCACTCAGTGGACATTTTATTCTATTATTCAAGCTATTCCAAACGCTCCACTCAGGCGTCTCTGGAGAGTCGCTCAACAGAGAGAGACTTCTCAGCGGCTGTTTCTTTAGTTTACTCAAGAGTTGGTCTAAACCCTCCACATCAGGCAGAAGTGTGTCGGCAACTAAAGAAAGAAGACAAAGTGAAAAGGAGTTTTCAAAGTGTGGATCAGTCACTAAATTAATTTTACTATTTGCTATTTTGACCCATAGTTTATGCTTGGTCTGTTTTTCTAGAATATGTCTAGACTCATGTCTAGACAGCCTTACTCAAATGTGGAGTTTGATATTTTTAAGAAACATTTAAGAACCCCAGACAATTCTGTGACTTTGTATCCCAAATCTAAGCTCATGTGAGCACGTTGATCTCACAGCGCTCTCCCTGTTGCCCATAATGATCCAGACGCTTTTACTGTGGTGCTATGGCAACAAGTAAAGGCTATTTTCTGATTTCCTGCTGCCAGCAAATGTATCACACAGCATAAAAACACAGAAATCTCTGCAATTATTTTGTCAGACTTGACATTACACGAATATCTGACCACATGTTACACCACGTACATAATTGATGGTTTCTCAGGGATCATAGCGCATTACTGGGTTTAAAATGCAGACGACGTTGGCGAATCTCATTATATGCTGACCCATGCATAAACAAACACATGCATACACACACTATCACAGAAATGCACACGTCCTTGTTATTGTGCTGTCCGGCACAGCTGGGAGCTGAGACACCATGGCAACTGTTGTGGCAGAAAACATTAAGGAGGCGTGGGAGGTGGAGGACAGTGTGTGCGCGTGTTTGTGCGTGCGCACGCGTGTGCATTAAGGTGGAGGAGCTGGAGCTGAAAGACACAACCTTTATTATACAGACAACGAGGGCATTCACTCGCGTCTGAGGAACAAACCGGCTGCGTTTGTCGTGCACACGCGAACCATATGAACGGTGCCATTTCCCATCATATTCATACGTTACCATAGGAAGAGCACGATACTCACTCATACAGGTTGATCAAAAGCACAAAAGTAAAAACTAATTGTTATTTTTTTGATAAAATTATATAATTTAATCGTCAATTCCTTCATGTTTCTTGACATACTGAAAAATAAACAATACCTCATTTCTAAAGATGCACATCGGTAAATATATAAAATACTGGAGCCAAATTTGCACAATCCACATGTTAAAAGTTAAAAAAGAAACTTTCCGCAGTTTTTCAAGTCAAATGAGTACATCTTGAAATTAGTTAAATCTATTATCCTTTTGAAAGTTCCGTTTAACAAAAGGCACTACAGTGAAAGCCAGCAATCAAAAAGCGTAGTGCCCTATATAGTGTCAGACAGTGTGATACTAATCAAAATATTTTTTCTGCATGCCTGCAAACCACAACGACATATATCAGAATTTAAAATCAAACTCAAAGATTTGATCAGTTTTGTTTGGCTCTTAAGACATCCAAGGTATGTGGAAACACACAGGTTCTGAGAGTTATGCACGCTGACATGATAAACACCTGTGCGCACACACGCACACACACACAGAAACAGCCATTTGTCTTGTGAGCAGAAAATGTTAGCACTTTGACCCGTCCAACGTCAGATTATTTTTATGTTTTCATCTAATGCTAGAACGTTGTGACAGGCCACCGAAAAGTATTGAAATACATTCTGGTGTGTTCTTGGACACCTTTACCCTTTTAAAAACAGACTCAACCAATTCTACTTTGACAAGCACGAACAACTGTTTGTGACTCTCCCTTGAATCTGGTGTGATTGGAAACACTTAACTTGAAATGCTGTGCCCGTATGATCGATATTTGAGAGGTTGTTATACGTGTAGCAATTCATTTAGTCCACTTGCCAGGCGACAGAGTCAACAATACTGGTTTTAAAAAGAGTTTGTTTAAACTGGAACAAGACCAAGAACACATTTGCTGCCTGTTTGTGCTTGGGAAATAAACACTATTCTTTATCTATGTTATAATAAGTTATACATCAACTTGAAAGCGCTTTCTTATTTGGTGCATTCATGCCAGGCATGTTTGGATCAGTTTTTTGTTCAGTGTTGTGCGAACTTTCCTTTAGTTTTATTCACTGGACAGAAAAAACAAATGCCAAAGCAACAATAGGAAACCAGAATGGTTGTTAACATGTGATAGAAAGTGGTTCCTCATGTTTGGAGAGCTTGGTGTAAAAAAATGAACTATGGGCAAACAACAGTCAAACTACAATAAGAAAGTATGCAGAGAAATGGAGAACCTAATTCTTAACCGCTTGATGATGAATTTTTGACTCATAGGGCTCAAAGTGATTTACTTGTCCTCACTGTTTGAGGCAGACTTATTGTTTCTTCGGCTGGTTGCTTAAATGAGGAGATTTCTAAATGCAGTTCTGAATAAACTGTGTTCCGATGCGCCCTTCAAATACCTTGAATAAAATTATTAAAAATTGGAGTACCTATCTTGCCTAAGTACCGAGTCAAAAAAACTGTACTCGTGACACAGTCAGCTTCCTATAAGATTTCTTTTGTCATTAAATGAAGAAAGGTAGAACATTTCAAGCCCATATTGGCTGTTTGTCAAGCAGAGGTATCTAACAGACTGAAGAAGAATTGAAGAAATAGTCTAAGTCCAACCCATAGGTGTGGCTACAACCAATCGGATTGGAAGTAACACCTCCAAGGCTGATAATACCAGTAATACATTGCAAACCAACATTGTATATGTAGGGGATGATTAAAAGTCATTTCAAAAGCGACAAAACTATTACAATTTCAAACATATGTCGAGGTATAAAGTCAAAATACTGTTTTTCACAGAAGATGGTACTTTGGTCTCTCATCTGCCCTATTTTCAAAAGATTAAAACTCTATTCTGAGAGAATTCTTAGTGACCCACTAATTCTACCTGCTAGATGAATTCAAGGTTCCAAAACTCACTATGTTTGTGAGTCAGAGGTGACACACACAAAAAAGTGGATTTTTTTTGTGTCCCCTGAGACTATTACAGGCATTTCTTTGTTTTTATTATGCTGAACATCCTGCCTACATTCATTTTTTTGCAGCTCTGTAATATGAATAAATTGCACAATACCATCAACAGAAAGTCCTCCGATTCAAATATTCCACACATGGTTAGCAGGGGGGGTGTGTTTCCAAATTGCAACTAGAAATTTAACACTGTGCACCACTCTACTTTGGTATTATCACATTCTAAACACAGTTTTCTGTCTTGCAAAATGTAGTAGCCTTCGGGTCAGGGCCAAGCACTTCCACTGCAGAACAGTCCTGACCTGCCAGCCATTTTAAGCATGGTCTAATGGAGGTGGTATGGAGATGAAAGCCATATAGCCACGCTGGGCTAGTACCCAAAATTCCTTACTTACATCCCCCCCTGCCCCTCTCTCCCTTCCTCACTGTCTATTGGCCCTCAGGACACAGTATGGAGATTTAGAACAAATGGGTTGGCCTGTTGATAGAAGTGTCCAGATTGAATCCAGACCCATGCTGTCGTCACATTGTGTGTGTGTGTGTGTGTGTGTGTCCTGTCTTTGGTGGATGTTGAGTGATCAGTTCCTCTAAAAAAAACAAAAAACATATTTTCTGCTGGACGAGGGTTATCTCTGGAGGGAGATTGTGGTCAAAGACCCTTGACAAGCATAATTCACTAATATTTGTTTGCATGTGTGTGTCTTCTGTATTTAACTTCCAAGCGAAGGAGTGAACCCAAGTTGGTTGATTAGCACTGTCTCTCTATCTCTCTCTACTCTCTCACACACACACACACACACACACACACACACACACACACACACACACACACACACACATTCCCCAGTTCTGAGGTCATCCCCCAGAGCTGCTTTGTGCAGCTCCTGCTGTAAATTCGTTTATGTGTGCCCAGTCTTTACCATTCCCCTCCACGCTCTCCCCTTTCTGTCGTTTTCTTTCTCTTCCACCCGTTCCTTGGGCTGTCCTGTGAAACCGAGGTCAAAGTTCGTTGTCTGAAAGAAAGAGATAAAACACAAAGGCCACAAGCTAACAAGCAGGAAAACTCCATAGGTTTGCCCTTTCGTCCTTTTTAATCAACATTTACATTGCATTTACATTCAGTCATTTAGCAGACGCGTTTATCCAAAGCGTCAACTGTACCATTGTCATGTATTTTATGTTCATCATTTTTATTTAGTTTTATTATTTGTTGAATTTGATCAGCTGTGTCTGATTAGGCAAGAGTTGGAAACTGGCATAAAATCATATGATGCAAGATTCTTGAGAGTACTCAAAATCATGACTGTAGGCAGGAAGTTATTTGGATTATTTGTGACTATTATGGAAACCATACCAAAGGCCTAAAAGTGCATAGCAGAATGAATCATACTGAAGAACCTCTCTGCTGACAAGCTTCCTAAACTAGCAAGCATGGATTTATTTCTCCCCTGCGGGTGAACCTGTGCTGTCGTAGCTACTTGGTGACGTTTTAAGCAAAATGGTAACGTCAGCAGGCTAATCTGCTTTACAGTAACAATGATAACAAGGTCATGTTTAGCAGGTACTACCATGGTCACCATCTTAGTTCAGCGTGTTAGCATGCTGCAAAGTACAGCTGATGGGAATGTCGTATTATTGTTGCAGGTCTTTGGTCATAAAATGGCGGACGGACTGAGCGACCGTCAGACTGACATTACCATCCATAAAGCCAATGACGGTAGCATTACAAAAAAAAGCCTTTTCAAAAGAAAGACAATTTCAGTTGTTGATCATCATCAGCATGACAAAACAAGAAACTGCAATAAACTATCATTTTATTTGTTGCTGTTGTTGTATTGATTGCATGGGTCAGATCATCTAAAAATATATGGTATCCCTAAACTGGAGAAGTCCTGTGTTATGTTGCCCGTTTATATTTTCAGCAGCGATTTGGAAACACGTCGTAGATAACGTGTTGGGAATAACCTTTTCCAACCGTCGTTTTGAGTTATGAACTAGAATGAGATATGATTGGTGACCCTCTGCTCACAGTTTTCGCCCAGCGTCCTCTGAGGGAGAGGTCGCGGCCGTGTGTGTGACGCAACACATGCAAATACTTTGATCTGGGCCTTGCGACATTTACTATGTGAGTGTTTATTAAACAAATCGAAGGTCTCGCAGGATTTTTCTCTGTCATTTACTGGATCGTCTTAAAGCACTTTAACAGAATACTTTCCACTCGATGGAGTGATTTCACAACTCAGGCATTCGGCCTTTGGAAGGAGGGCGCTGCACCTCCCGGCTGAACGATGTAAACATTAGCGTTTTGCAGCCTGCCTTTGCCATACAGCACTGGAATTATAATACGTTCCCTGTAAAATAACATGGGATATCTCAAGATGTGCATTTATAGGAGGTGATGTAAGCAGTGTGGGTCCAAGGTATTCATTTTTGGTAGTTTTTTGTTTGAGCTAGGTCTATTAGAGGTCATTTAAGATTACGAAGATAAAACTAAAGAGATGCAGATCTAAATTGCTCTAAATACTCCCCACTGTCACTTCTGTTGCCTCAACCCCAAGCTGCTTCTTCTCTAGATTGACACTTAATGGCAGGGATGTGATGTATCAACACAAACAGGCCGTGCCAAATTCAACAGTGGAAAATCCTGAGTGCGCTTTGAAAATGATATATGATCATAGGAGAAGTGATGGGCAGCTGCGGGGATGCAGATGTAGATGCAGACCTTGCTTTGCAGTGGCCTTCACAAACAGTTGCATTAATGTCTGTCCTTTTCTCCTCTCCTGCCTTTTCTTCTTCTTCTTCTTGTAGTCCCTGTCCTCCAGCCTTCCCTCCCTCTCCAAGAGGGTCTGTGTATCGTGTGTGTGTGTGTGTGTGTGTGTGTGTGTGTGTGTGAGACTGAGTGAGTGAGAGAAATGGTCACACTGGGACTATTGAAACACCATTTTAGGAGACAATGGGCTCCTCCTACAGTACCATAAAACACAGCTTCTAATCATACGGCTGAACTTCAGTTCAGTGTTTTTAAGGGGGAAAGAAAGCTCACATCAGTCTCTGCGTCTTTCTCCTCTTTTCTATATTCCCTCCACATCATCCCCAAGAATGTAGCTCTATTTTCATATGTCCATCTTTTAGGAATATTGCTTTCTCTCTGTATGTTTTCCATTTCACACTCGACAATTCAAACGACTCGTTCCATTTTTATTAATAATTCACTTTATTTGTCTTGGCCGATTTTGTTTGTTGCTATTCTTAAAAGACTAATGGCGTCGCCCGTCCACTTTCCATTCAAAGCACATTTAAATTGTTAAGCGTGAAAGTTCATTCTTGACCTTGAAACACAACGATCCCAACTCCAGGTCCACTTACTAGCTTTTTTTGGGGGGGGGGCTTTGGACTATATCACAATGTTTTCAGCAACGTGGTCTGCTAAGCTTGATAAAATCACAACAGGTACTGATAACACTCCATCTGCTGACGAAGGCTGCTCATCTGATATGGTTGAAAGGACAAGAATAAGCTTGTAAGTGGAACCCAGGTTGGGATTCTTTTGTCAAAATATTTTAACTGGGCTGTGATCCATTTTGGGGTTTCAAGTAGTCTGGTTGGATGGCTCGTGTTCTCATATTCATTTTGATTCTGTAAATTCAAACGTTAGATGTTACATTAGATGTCCATGATTATTGTAGTGTTATTTAGTGAAATAACATATAACATAACTGGGTTAGATTGGTTTGGAATCTTAATCTCAGTTTAAAAATAGTTTCAGAAAACTATGTCACACCACTGAACAAAAGGCCACAGTATACAGGACTTTACAGAAACTTTATCACGTTTATCATTTATTTCTTCATATCCTCACATCAGATGTAATTCTCATAGCAAGTGACTTGCATGCAGCTGATTAAATAACAAAAAAGTGACAAAGAACTGAGGATTGTTCAGTTGTGTTTTGCATATTCAAAAAAATGACTCACCCATGTGGCGTTTGCGTGGTCCTCCTGCGTCCAGCTTCTTCCCCGTTCCAAACACATGAAACTCAGGTGATTTGTATGCAGATACGCGTGTGGGTGTCTACCTGTGCTTTGGCTTGTGCTCCAGATCCTGTCTGACTGAATGTTTAGAATAGATTCACAAGTGTGCTTTGTAAAGCCAGTAGTCAAACATTGCGTACAACAATACTATATATCTGAACACAACTCCGCCTTCTGGCCCAATTTTCTTCTCTTTATTGAGAAACTTTTTTCATGTTTTGAGCAAACCTCATTTAGACAAGATAAGCCGCCAGCCTATCATAGCCTAGCTATTCTCTGCAAGAACAGGTTTCCTGTCGCCCGTAACTTTATAACACCGCAGGGTTTTGGCGATGCCTGTGCGAGAAACACACAAAGGTTCAGTACGGGACTTTATGGCTGAGTCAGTCTTCAGCAGTTTATCTGTTATCTCCAGATTTCAGATTAAAGCAAGTGTTCCTCTTAACTTCTCAGCATTCCTTAAATTGCTACGGCACTGTCTGATAAGCAGAGAGGAATTCTCTGTCTTTGTCTCACTTATTAACTCACTCACACATACTGTATATACAATTAGAGAAAAGAATGAGGTTTTGTTTTTCTGAATAAACCCACTCCCGCAGAGCAAAGCAAATGGTTTTCATTAACTCTCACTAAGTGTGCACGCGTGTGTGTATAAGGCTAGCTCATATTCTTCTGCCACTGTGTCCTTGATAAAACTGGGCTGTGGTCTATTTCTTTTGTATACTTCTGTCTTTTATGAGGCTGGACACAAGCAGAGTCTTTTGACGCCGATTGCCCAATGCTGGTTCCACATCAAGTATTACACAAACCCAGACAGCCCCCCCCTTCCTGTTTAGAATCATCAGTGGTGGACTGGCCTTTCATGGTTGCCCTTATGAGCATATTTGAAAAGGGAAAAGCTCGTAAATAAAAATTACCACTGATTTCTACGATGGAAGCAAGCGATCACAGTTTTGGTTCTGCGGTCCCTCCAGTAAATTTTCCCCGCTGTGATTTATTTGCTACATTAAGCAGGGCCTACAGTAAGCTATTTGTCACATTTGGAAGAAACCTCCTATCTCTGAAATATCCACTTTCCAGAAGCTAAGATAAATAGGATCGTTTTTAGCTGGACCACAATGCATTTCTCAATATTTCTCTCAGTGATGATGGCAGTAATTACTCCGCTTGCAGGAGATTCATAAAAAAAGATTTGAAATCTCCATAATTCATATGGCAACATCACTGTCTACTTCCATTTTATGTCTTGATACATTTGAGATACCACATGAATCATCCCAGAATGAAAGAAATAGTGATTTAATTAATTCATTTTGGTATCAATGTGAAGTTATGCCTGGCAGAATAACACAAATAGGCCTATGCCATGCTCCACTATGTTTCCTCCTCACCTACTGTTAAAACACTTATAGTTCTGTATTTTTCCAAAAACTAAAATGTCCCTATATGGTGTTTCCCGAGTGGAATCTTATCAACTGTGGAGCTCCATTTGTGGATCACTGACATAAAAACATTTGAACAGCACTGCAGTTCATAATCAAAAGCTTCTTTCACTGCTAGTCGCCCTCCTTCAGTGCCCCTCCCGCCCCCTCCCCCTCTGCCTCGCTCAGTTTTTCAGTGTCAAATACCTTATGCTTATCGGTGGAGCTAAAACGCAATAAATGCGTAATGCATGCGTAAAAGTAGGGCTGAATGGACAAACTGCTCTCCTGAGTGTAAAGGAGTATAAGATATTCCAAAGCTTATGTTGGCCACATGTCATGCTGCCTGGTAGTAGACAACATAACATGCATTTCGATCATTATGATATGTGATAAGTATTTGTAGGCATTTTTTCAATAATGTCACAAGTCACTTTTTGTTACTCAAAACTCACCTTTTTAGAAACTGGAATATTTGATTTAGTGCCCTGTGCTACTTTGTGCCCTTTCTGTGATTTTAGTTTTTTAATTTGTTTGGAAAGCACTCTATAAACAAAATGTATTATTACTATTATTATTATTACTTTTATGTGTATTTGCAAGGAGACAAGCCATACACTCATGTCTTTAATTATTTACTAGAAATCGGTGGTTTTCCTTTATATCGAACAGCACTTCTCAACTAATAAAAAAACACGTGTGTGTCAAGACGTTTGTTTCAGTGATACACGTATAGTTGCCGTCCTACTTTCCGATATTTGTGTGGAAATACAACCCCGACCAAAGCTGATGGTATTTTGAAAACCTCTACCGGAAGCCCCAATTCGTACTGTCGTTGACTTGACAGCAGTCGCTCTCCCTCTGCTCACTTGGTTCAGCATCTGTCTTCAACGCGGCGTCCACGGAGCGCGCAGTATGGATCCGTTACGCATTACGCACTGGGTTGTCCTTTCTGGCACAGATGGCTTTCTGACACGCGCTTCTGACTGGTGTAAAGACATTAACTCTTAAAAGCAGGAACTCAGTAAAAGAAAAAAACAACAACACAAGGTCTCTGTTTGTCCTTAATGCAGAGGAGGGAGAAGACACAAGTGATTCGTGGAGACTCTTTTTCGGCGCTCCGCTCCGACGCACGCACACAGTTTTTTGGACTTATTTTCTAACAGGATAACATTTGTTGCATCTTCATTTTCGGGTTTTTACTATATGTGGATACTTATTCGGGACCATGGGAGACTCCGTGTTCCTCGACAGGCAAAATTCCTATCTTGTAAGTACTTGATGCAATATATTAATAAGGCCTATATTGACCCTGGCGTTTGCTGATAAGGCTTGAGGGCTTAAATCTTCTGTTGTCAGAGGGAGCGAACGCGCGTGCACGTCTAGCGGGTAGGTTAGCAAGTGTGTGTGTGTGTGTGTGTGTGTCCTTGTGTGAGGAACAGAGAGAAACAGATGTATATTTCCTGCATGAAGATGACTTTAAGACAGTTTTGCATAAAGAATTGTGTCTCTGTATAACTGATCTCATGCATAAAAGGTGCCATTGCAGAATGTCTTGCCTTTCCATGTAAAATGTCAGTGACTCTGAAAGTGAAATTTGAAACTGAGCAGAGCAAAGGGGCCTCGACGTGCAACAACTTCCTGAGATGGAATGTTTTTAGTGACATGTGGTGTATAGAGCACGTACACATGCAGACACACAAGACCACACATGTTTCCTGGTTTAAAGGGGAGACTTTAGCTCTGAAATCAGCTCAGCAAAGTCACAGAAACCTACAACTGCTGTTTGAGAGCCACAGCTGCTGTGTTTGACACTCTACACTGCAAAACTCGGTGGCCAGATGAGGGCAAAACACACAGATTTGGGTCAAAGGCGTGAGGACCGATGACAGCTCTGATGAGAACTGCACCTTCAAAATGAAACCCTCAGCATTTTGGAGCTCATATTTGGCTATCTGGCATATTCCTTGACAAAGATTAGAAAGCTTTCAAGGTCTGGAGAAGCAACAGGTTGCTTGAGGAACAGGTTCGTTCAAATGTGGGAATCGAGCTGGTCTGTGCAGTGGACACAGATGTAAAAACGCACACATGCTAGTATTTTATCATCCACCCTTTCTGTTTCCATCTCTCCCCCTTCCCCTCCTCTCCAGTGGTGAGGAATCCTCTGCTGACTGCTCCAGCGGTCTGTCTCCTCTTTATGAGCAATGTTTCTGTGGCTGGGAGCCCTCAGAAAGCTACATTGCATTGATTGGAAAACAATACAGTTTGCTTTGGCTCGGCTGGCAGCACGTTGCGGTCTGGATTTGTGCTTTGTAGCGTGGCTATGTGGTGTGAAAGCCACATGGCGCACAGTAACGCTGTCTGAACTTCATCCAACACAGGCTGATGATGAAGATTCAGTGCACTGACCAAACTGTTCTTGCTGCACTTCTCCTACTACACGTCATCTCTTTAGAGATACGAAATTGTATGTGATGGGCTGTTATTTATTGAATTTCTGACCTTATTTTGTGAACCCAATAAACATTCTTAAGTCCAATCAGATGACTCATTCTGAAGGCTGAACTAATAGCATTTAAGGCTAGGCAGCTTCATTTATACAGCACAATGTTAAAAGCCATACTACGGTGACGTCCTAAATGATTATAGCATCTTTCAAAATCATTCTAATGGTCTAAGACAATACTGTATAAAATGCAGTTGATATAGCAGTTTCCCTACGCTCGCCCCGGGTATTAAACTTTAGGTAGTGACCGAATTAATGAGAAGCATCCAAATTCAGTTTCCTTTACTGGATGTCTATAGGCTAAATCTTAGGGTCAGAGTGAAGGGCTCAGCCATATGGAAGGAGTAGAGTAAGTTGAGGTAGTGGAATCCAGTAGGTTGTGGATCCTACTGGATGCCACCCCGTGGAGGTATTTCAGTTAAGTCCAATTGGAAGGATGCCTGGGACAGACCAAGAAAACACTAGAGGGAATGCCCCAAGATCGCCCAAGAAGAGCTGGTGGAACTTACAGGTAAAGGAGCATGTGGGCTATTTCGCTCAGCCTGCTGCTACCGAGCTCCAGGTCCAGATAAGCAGCAGAAAATGTCTGGATGGATAAATCAATTATAAGTGCAATTAATATTCTCTGTGATGTATGTGAAGACAAGAGTGGTGATAGAAATATTTGTTGAGTAATGTATCACTTTAGGGCTCCATAACTAACATAACACTAAAAATGTAAAGCTGAAATGATTAGTGGATGAGAAAATGATTCGGCAACTATTTTGATAATCGATTAATTGTTTGAGTAATTTTTAAAAAATAAATATTGCCAGAAAGTCTTACTTTAAGCCTGTTAAAGGTGAATAATTGCTGATTAGTTGCAGCCTTAAAAAATGCATATCCAAATTTCCCAAAGGCCAGGGTAACATTAGCTTGCTTTTTCTAACCAACAGTCCAAAACCCAAACATATAATATATTCAGTTTAATATCATAGAAGACTAAGGAAACCAGCAAAAATTCACATTTTAAACAATCTCATTTCAATATCAATTATCCAAGTTAGTGTTATGGCGTTTTGATGTTTATGGCAGGAGTAGACAGCTCAGAGTGCTTGTTTAGATTGAAAGGTTAAGCTTTGAATCAAAAATCTTGAACGGAAACCCAGTTTTAGGCTTTAGGAGAATTTGCATCTCTTTTGAACATTTGAGCCAAGATGTCAATAGGCTGTAACTCTAAAGTAAAGGTGATGGTCAAATGCCATTTTTGGTCATTGAGGGACCTGTGTGCCGTTTCTTTATTGGGAATATATTTTCCTGCTTGGCCTTGCGACTGGGTTAGAGCGCTTTGATTATCAGATTGTTACTTTCTTTCCCAGCCCAGCCTGTGCATGAGGACACACTATGGGTATGTGGGTGTGCTGAAGGCATATGATGACGTCTGCAAAGTTTCTGTTGATGCTCTACATTTCATGAGCAAGCAGTAAAAAGCCAGAAAATCTAGCAAAGTTAAGTCTGGAGTGCACACTGTGACTTTGCCAAGCTGTAAAAGTAAATATTGTTTGCATTGGAAAATGTGTCCAAACAGAAGTCAAGGACGGTAATCTAATTCATGGAGGATTTATAAGGTAAGAAATTCATTCAGACAGAATATATTGATTGTAAATATATTAAATCGTTCCTCAGGAAACCTTAAACCACCGCTTTATTACAAAAAGCAGTAGGTAAAAGCACAAGAGTTATGTCCTGACATCACAATCAAATATGAGTGGACTTTCAGCCAGGCTGCTCATTGCTGTCGCATAAATCCTCAACACTTAGTTGAACTTGGTACAAGAATGCGGTTAAAATATGACAAAGAAGCCGTTCCAAAGAAAATTTCATTTGCGTTAATGGAGGATTATGCCCCTTCATGCTGCTCTTCGTCCGCAGATGATAAACAAATGCAGGCTGCCAGGGCAGATAAGTATTTCAGATTTAAGGTTACTAGACTGGAGACACAAAGGGATGGAGAAGACGGAGAGACAGAGCCAGAACGCAAATGAGAGAAAGGTGTAACAGTACCTTTAACCCCCTCCCCAGAGGCCGCCGTGACGCGTGATGTATTCTGCTTATGGCGTCAAGGCATTGTGCCAATGAAAACCATCAGAGATAACATATAGCAGTCTGGATTGATCGGCCAGTTCCTGTCTTGGAAGGAATTTGTTTTCCAGTATTGCAGATTAAAGGTTTACATGGTGCTAAAAGGATTATAAGGATGATACACAGGCCACCACTTTTAGTCAACATAAGCAAGATTCATCGCATGCAAAGGTGATAAAATTGTCAAGAGGCACAAATCATACCTAATATACTGGTTAAGCAAAAAAAAAAGTATTTGTCCTACAAAAGTTCCATGTGGAGTTGGCTTCAAATTCATGTTTGTTGGCTTTTAAAGACAGTGAGAGACTAGCTCTATTATTTTCTTTTGGTAATGTCAACCAATCGCCATTGCTGACTTCCCTATCCTACCCATGTAGCTGTCTGTTAAGGAAATGAGCATCTGCGGACACAGAAATGCCAAACTTGTCTTTAAAAAATGTCAGTCTAAGACTCTACAGGCAGAGTTTTTTACACACCCTTCTGTAGATGGACGGGAACGGGATACTGGTGAGTGCACATACAGTATCATTATGTAGTGTTCAATTACATTGACGATAACAGCACGAAGCAGCAACAGACCAATGCAGAGAATGCACAGTAATGCAGGCCAGTGCGTGCTTAACTGAATGGTTTGTGTGGCCAACTCACACGCCAACATGTAAGTGAACAAATGAATCAATCTTGTCTGTATCATTTGAACAACCAAACTGTTTGTTCAGCCCAGTAAATTAATTTAGCCTCAGCAGAGGAGCTATTAACTCATTTATGAACAAATTATGAATCATAACTTTTGTTCAGGCAGGAAATGTAAGTCGTGTACGCCGCATCAGGAGATTGTCACTTGATCCAAACAGACGCAAATCACATTTGACGCTTTAAACTGGTTTAATGCGTGGTTTATTTAAGCTGTTTCTGTAGGATTTGTCCCTACAATTGAATAGTCCATATCTCAGTGTTATATGACTCATGTGCTCTGCTCTTTCTGGAGGGCCTGTTCTGAATTTGCACTGGAAATATTGGATTCATGCAGCATGAGCTGCACCAGCAAGAACAACTGTAGAACCATTGCAACGGTGTTTTTTACCTGCTGATGAGTGTTCTTAACTGAAGTCGTAGTCGTTGAGTTGTAGGTCATGTGTACCGTGATGTAATGTGCGGTCTGGATGTCACATAACGACAACAGAGTAATGAATGAGCTAATTCTGAAGAGGTGCCAGCCACAGCCAGGGCTTTAGCCAACAGTCAAATAATGATTGTCTTTGTCTTGAAGTCTTGTTTTGTGTTTACAAGTGTTGGCAAACTGTTACAACTTGTGAAAAGAGCCTGAAAACGATTTGCAATTGATTTCTTTAATCGGCTCAGACTATACCGGATTGAAATATGTGTCTTTGCTGTCCTTGACGCTGAGGAGTAACAAGGCAGACGGAGAGCGACACAAAGGAAGTATTGATGAAATGATTGATAACCCTCCTTCACTGTTGTTTGTTTCATCTTCGACTCTGTCTCGCTGTCTGTTTGAGTCTGTGTCTCATCACTGACCAAATAGAAAATGCTCTTCCTCAAGCCATCCAGGGACCCTTGTCAGCCTACAGCTACCTGTTTAGACAAGCACCAAGTCCCCCTTTTCGTCTCTAATTGTCCTCCTCTTTGCCGTTTCTCTCGACATTTGACTTTTCCGTGCTACCCTCCTCTCCCTCTCTAACTCCATAATTCTGAGAGCAAGCATTCTATAACACACCGTGTTCCCCTTCTATTGCAGTTGGTGTGTTTGTTTTACTCCCGTGCCACTCCCAGTACAAACGGCTCTGGCCGAGAAAGCCGCAAAGCCTTCAGTCATGTGGCAAACTGAAAGGAGCTTTTACAGAATGAACGAATGAATAAATAAATATTAATTGAACTTAAGTGTTATTCAAAAGACAATATTCTCGAATGCCCATCCTCTAGGGACTGTAATGAACAGCTGTGCTCATGCATGCGTGCGTGTGTGTGTGTGTGTGTGTGTGTATTTGGGCGGATGGCCATCAGCCATCCGTGCGGCTTCTTAGTCATCAGCGCGGCGCGTTTATTTACATTGATGAAAAGTTTTCCTAAGCACACTCTGACCCAGAAGGAGAACTTAGCAGGAGTGGACATTTTGTTCGCAGGAGTGCAGTTACTAGGAATGCACACAGATACTTAATGAATTTCTAAATTTTAGGTTTAATTACAAAAGCCTGTGCAATTGGGGGGGAAATCTATTTCTTTAATGCTTAAGCAAAATCCTACTTTGAGATAAGCTGTGAGTTGACTACTTTGCTCAGGGCTTGTTGACCTCTTATCATGTATGTCATGTGTCGTGACACTCGTTCCTCTACGTTCATCAACCTCTCACATGAAAGGATTTCGGCTCTGGTTTTGCATGTGTAGCACCAACCCAGAGTGGCAGGAAAAGGGAAACTGTAAAGTCGAAAACTACTTCTTCACAGCCGTCACTTCTGGCTTGTCATGACAGCACCTTGTCCCTCGTTTTTCTTTCTACACCCTGTCAGGGAAAGGCACTTGTTTTATTATCAACAGCGAAAGAGAAGTCCGCCCTCCCCAAGACTTGTCTTTTTATGGAGATGGTCGAAGGCTGAGGGGAAAACAGAGTGGAGGAAAGGCAGAAGAGAAAGTTCTGGCAAGATCTGACCTACTGTTTGCTGAGGTAGAAGTGCTACCAGAGGCAGGAGTCTTTCTCCGGGCCTGAACTAAATATATGCTCTAGGTGTTTTAAGGAGTGTGAGTTACAGCTGAAGCTGTTGCCCTGGTTTCTTCATTACTTCATCCAGAGGTGTTTCATTCTTCGGGGGAAAGTTATGGGAGTTGGTCAGTAGGTTCAAGAAAAGGTTAGACATGTTTCCTTGCTTTCTGTGTAAAAGCCACGAGGGCATGATGTCAAGCCCCATGTTGCTGTGTGACGTGCAGAAGTATTACATCATAGTTTGTGGATTTTAAAGGACCATAACCGCATGTTCTCCCTGATTTGCCTGCGCTGCAAAACGGTGTAACGAACTGGAATCAAAACAGAACTTAACAAGGCTACCATCCTGGGTGTTAAGAAACACTGATGTTTGCACTTAAGCCGCATGGCCACACATGGATGCGCACATACACATGAATCATGCACACAAAGCAGAACTAGATGCTGAATAATAAGAACGGATTGTGCTGTCCGGTAGAGAAATCCCTGCTCATATTTTCAACACATTAGACAGTTGTTGCTACCCGGTTGACCTTAGCCACACAGATATGCCAAAACTAGCCAAAGCACGGCCTTGCACATTTTTGTATCAAGAACAGTTTATTTGCATCTCATTATCAGTCTTAAGAGTCTTTTTTGGGTTACTTTCATTTAGTAGTCGCAGGCGAATACTTAGCGTTTTCGTGCCGTTTAATCGTCACGCCCCCGGTGTAAAACGGCCTTAACTCTGCATGCATAATTTACTGCACATGCAATCCCTGCCCCTGGAACAGTACTGCGGATCTCTTTGCTCGACCAAATTGGATGGAACCACCACCATGTGACCGAAATGCAAAGCTTGGTTTGCGTAGCTTGGATCTACAGCAAAGGTGAATGGCAAGGTACTGTATGACTCATGAGTAGCAAATCCCCCTGATAATGATAGATCTTAGATGGAATGGCTTGAAAGAAAACTTGCAATTTAAACTGTAATAATTATTAACATAAGATATATAAACCATAGTAACGTTTCCCTTTGGAAAGTAAGTAATGGTTTTGTTTTGTCTAATTAAATGCCAGCATATTTTGTATACAACGAGGCTCCACTTCCTACTTCTGGCTGTACTCTATGGTTTCAACACAGTTTAGAAAAATCCAATGTATCCGTTATCCGGTGGCCAGCAGACCCAACATCCGCAAGGGGCCGCTAGTCTGTTGCCTGAAGGTGTGGAAAATAGTTTTAAATAAACTTCCTCATTCTCAGTTAGCGTCATGATGTTGATAGCTGCCTGTAGCGAACCCGCCTGACTTCATATTCAAGGAGACCGAGTGAGTTACACCAACAAAAAACTAAAACAGAGGGGGTGGGGGGTAAGAGACCCTGGCCCATTCCCAGCACAAAAAGCCTTTGAAGCAAGTGTGACCATCCCTGAACAATCTCACAATCAAACAATCTCATGCAAATTGTCTGGTTATCACTAGGGTGACATGTCATGCCCCGACATTGCCCAGAGAAATAAGATTGCTACAAACGCAGCACGATGATCAAAGATGAAATGACCTGAAACGCTCCGGTCACTTCACGTGACAGTCAATCTAGTGTATTAACCTGTGTTTTATGTTCTATATTAATCTGTGTTTGTTTAAGTTAACCTTGCTTTAGTTTGCTTAGTTAGTTTGTCTTTCCCCATTTCTTATTATGAAAGTTAGACTTCATATTTGACCACAAGAAACAGTGAAAGAAGATGTTCTATTGATCACCCTTCTGAAGTAATCTGCTGTGGGAACTTGTTTAATTTGCTTTTCTGACCACCTTATTTTACAAGTAGAAGTTGTGTTACAGAAGCTCTCAGTACTGCTATAATGTCCAGAATGGTGTTTTCATTTTCCTCACTGTGGTGTGGTTAAGTTAATCCTCCTTACTCCGTTTTATTAAGAGTAATGCTACCATTTATAATTGTTTTAATGACACAATGTTCTTTGCTTTACCACTAATACTGTCATGAAGTGTCTATGAATTTGTTAATTAACCTTCTTTTAACCTGTTGAGTTCCCCAGAGAGTACGTGCGATACGCTGATTATAGTTACAGAATAATTACCCAGAGGAATGTTAACGAACTACCTTTCCCTTTTCTTTTCACAGTTGTGGATGTTTAGAGGATGTGCTCTTGAACTGCTGGTGTTGATTATGCGCTCTGACTGTGATGAAAGGAGTAATGATGGTTAAAATGCGCGTAAAATAAACATCTAAATATATTCTATATAAGTTTATAACTCAGAGGCGACACACCTCCGCCTCTCTTGAGTCATGCCCTCGGGTTTCCACCTCAAAGAAGGGACTAGATAAGACAACCCTAAACTTTCTATATATACTCACTGCTATCTTATCAAATCTTCGACAGAGGTGCAACCTCTGCCCTGAATTCTCTTGAGCTAAAGTTTCCTGAACCTTTCCTTGTGACCTCTTAAACTCTCCGTTTATGCTTCTCCCTTCAAAGGAAATGTAATTCTAAGCCTACTTTACTTGATCTAACTTAAAAGTTTTACTTTGGCAATTGATTATGTAGTCTTTGTCCCATTTTCACCACCAGTTTAATTCATAAATATATTCACTGATCACAAAACTTGCTGTGTGTGTGATTTTAACAGTCCCTGTCTTGAAAACTACACTTCAGATATATGTGTTTAATTTGATATGATTTAAATTTGATATGAGATTGATTTAAATTAAATTGAATCTAGATCTCAAGATCTTTCAAACTTGAGTGGCTCCCCAAACGAGTGCTTATTAAATCGTAATGATTCATATTTCATATGTAGTGTAGCAATATCACCGCATGCCTTTCCGAGATTAGCTGATAGTCGCCGGTGCATGTGTACGTGACCTGCCCGAAGGTGTTCGCTCCACTGATCTTTAGTGATTTTGTTTGCAAAGGATGGACAGCAGTAAAACTCAAGAGAGACAGACAGATGCCCCGAGACAGATGGAATGATAGAATCAAGGCCAGACAGATAGAGAAAGATGATTTGACAGACCGGAAGGTGGAAGTCAAAATTTCCAGTCTGGTGACATCTCAGAGAGCCACGATGAAGGAAATATTCCTTGTCTGACTCTGAATATTTCATTCATCGGATGATGCCAGGAATAACACAGATTTTCTGTGACCGGAATAGCACACACACTTTGGTGCACTGGGCGGCAGGTGTGTGCATTCATGTGCCTGCTATGCACATATTTGCGCAGAAGGACAAACCCATTTAATGTGTGTGTCCATGCATTTAACTTGTGAGTATGTGTATAGAAGAACTGTGAACAAGGAGTTTAAGGGGCCTTTGGCTAAAGCTGCGTTTCCACCGCAGCAACTTTCCCCTACTATATATGTAAAAATGCTTGTGTTACCATACTGTAATATTTACAACGCTCTGAGGAAGTAGTGGCTCTCAATTTGACCATTATACACCGGTAATCTCAGTATTTAAAACAGGCAAGAGTACGTAGGTTAAAATAAGCAAAGGTCCTTATGCTGAATTGCAGGCGATGTGTTTAAAGTTAAAACAGTAGAGTTATGTGTGATGGGTGTAATTTGCCTAATCTTCACGGGTCTTTAGTCTGCGGTGGAAACGCACACAACAAGGGGCTGAAGGAACTTTTCAGTTCCTTGAAAAGTAGTTCCTGGGAATAAAACTTCTGGGTACTTTGGGTGGAAACGCAGCTTAAGACTGGATTAGCTGCTCTCAAGGCTGCCACTGGAATGTGAGGACCAACAAGTCTGTTTTGGCAGTGCACGCGCAAACACACACACGCCCATTTCATCATGGCACACTCACTGTTTACCTTCCAGTCTATTAGCATTGCTGCACTTCTTCTCTCCCTCCGTTCTGTCTATTTTCTCACCGCATGTACAATGTACAGTGATACCCTCAAAAATGTTTTCCATTCATCTTTATTCACAGCTTTTTAATAAAAATGAAAAGCTTGCTTTTGCCCCGTATATTTTCGTATTGACTCGTGAAAAAAGCGGGAGGTGGCATTGGATTTGGCTTCTTGCACCACAAAAATATGAATAAAAATAGAACCGAAAGGCAATCAAAGATAAGAAGAATTAAAAAGTTAAATCGATGGGAAATCCTCGGGGTGCATAATCACCATGTGCACTGGTAGAAAACTGTTTATAGTAAAATGATGAGAGTATGTAAACAGGAACGGTCCCTCTGAGTGTGTGTGCTTATACACTGACCACTCGCCATTCCCCAAAAACCACCACGTCATCAATAAATGATCCCACCAGGCTCTGGTTCTGCACCCAAACCGGTCATGTAGGGCTGATAACGCCGCTGGGTTTGGAACACATATCGCTCGAATAATAGCTTGCCTCCTGCGCATGCAGGCAGTAGTAGCATAAGAAAATGCAGAATTTAACTGCACAACAGCTGCAAGCATAGACAGCAAGGTCAGCAAAGCCTGTAATTCGTTATCCATAGCCATGCTTTGTGTTTGTTTTCTTCCGGAAAAAGAGTTCCGTGATAGGGGCTTGGCGTTTACAAATGAAAACGGGGTCAGCAGCGTTTCCAAACTTCTCAGTTTTGAAAAATGTGTTTTTTTCTTTTATCCTATTATCCATTTGTTTGTTTCTTAAAACAGGTGGAAGAGAGTGGGAATGTTCCAATAAAATCACCTGCGTCCATCTCTTCCATGGTTACTCATAAACACTGTGTTGACTGATAGTTGGCAAGTAGCATCGTCCAAAGTAAGACTTTTTAGTTATACTAATGGATTTCTATTTATTTTAAAAATATCTTCTCAAGCTCAGTATATCCGAAAATAGGGAGGGTGAGTAATTGCTTCTTTTTGCGTAAGGGAGTGTAGTCTGGTTGTTTTGGGAGAGCGGAGGTGTTATATAGAAATGATTGTTCCACTGACAATATAAGCTTGAAATTGGGGGTTAATTGACGTAACAGCGGAGAGGGTGTTGCTATTTCATAGTCAAGAGGTTTAAAGAATATATAAATAATCATGGGGAGGGTTTTACTTAGTCTAGTTTATTATAAGATTCAGCCACACCCCCCTCCCATAATTCTAGGCATTTACTTTCACTCACTGTTTGTCAAAATGTCAGCAAAGGACTGTGGGGCACGTTTTGTTGTCATCATGTTTTAAAGTGCTGGATCTTATTGAAACCTTGTGGCATATGCTTTGTTGATCAAGCAGCCCAACACTCACCACTAATCAGACCTACACCTAACAGACCCAGTGAGAAACAGGCTTTGTTTGAGCTTTGATTGGTCTCGTGGAGCAGTGCCGGTGGGAAGGCGATAAGTAGTTTACCATGTTAATTAAACACCCCATTAGCACTTATCAGCCTCTGCTTGAAGTGTTCTACGCCGAGTCATTATTGTTAACACTTTATAGCATTCTTTACTGGCACTCATTCACGCACGCACACACACGTTTCGGTCAGTTGAAGGTTGGTTGGGCAGGACAACAGCACTGGAGCGCTGTGTTCATTCTCTTTCCGCTAGGAAATCAATAATAGACCAGCTGACCCAACTATGACCTGTGTCACACGTGCACAAACACATGCACCCATACACACATGCAGTGTCACATCCACTGTCCAGAGAGAACAAAGAATCGCCGGGCAGTGACGGGCGTGGCATGGGTCTCCAGGAAGTTACACTTGGCTAAAACTTCCTGGACTCAAACAAGGCTGATGGTTTTAAACGTTGATTCAATGACTTTTGAAGTGTTTTCTCTTATATGCAGTGGCCCCTTTTTTTGCTGAGGAAAGTTTATGGTCTTATTGGTTCAATTATAGTTATGGCTAATTGTTTTTCAGTTCAGTTTTTACCAATTCTCTCCTGGGTTTTGTACCAGAAAGTTGTTGGGTTTGTTGCTGCCAGAAGCTGCCGACCACCAGATGTTCCAGCAAACAAGGTCGTCTTGTGATGAGAATAGCCTGCAAACATCTTGTGGTTATTAAAAATGAAGGTTGAAGATGTTGATTAAGGCCCGCCAAGTAAGTTAAGTAACTAAATTAAGCGGTTGCATTGCAAATTGTATTTTTTAAATACAATTCTTTAGCAGATTTTTGTATTAAATGCAGAAATCTCTGATCATTACATTTGGGGGGAGTTTTGCTTCTAATTTGTCCAATAGAAACATAATACTTTTTCTTGTAACAAATGACCTTCTCATTCTGTGGATTATATACTTGAGATTGCACAAATTACACACTGTAGACAACATGCTACAGTTTTCTTATAAAAACATTAAAAACTAAATGACCATTTCTCGGCTTTAATAAGCAAAATCTTGTTTTTCTGTCAATTTCTCTTTATTTGATATGAAGTTTCCAGTGGAGATTTAATGGAAACATAGAGTAACAGAGACACAGAGAGGTGTAAGATGTGTGACAAATGTATTTGGCCAAATGCAAGCCCATGATGTGCATTTACAAGTATCAAGCATTAGGAAAGGGCTCTCTGGTTGTTCAGCCAATCAGTAGCCCCAGGGGCTGAAATCTGCTGTCTCGGCCCGGTCGTACATTCCAGTCCAGTCACTGAAGACTCTCAGTCTCCATCAGAAGCTGCAAAGTCAGTCCAGACTCCACCTCCTCCTGCAGGAAGAGCCCTTCTGTATAAAAGGGGCCCTTAAGTTGTTTGGGGTCAAAAGAACACAGTGGAACACATTGATCACACTGACATGCGAAAGTACAGAGACTGAAATCCAGCAACAACAACGAGACAGCTTTCCTGAAGGTCAGCTGTGACCAGACATGGTGAAGGCATCACATTGTCAAACTCACAAGACAACATTTTATTTTATTTTACATCTTCTGAATGAAATAGCACCTATCAGGAGCCTTCTCCATGAAAACATGAATTAAACATGTCTCTCCTTTTATTCGTCAGTTAACTACAAGTATATGATTTCTTATTGTGTTTTATTTGTTATTTTTAACCATTTCCAAGCTTCTTTAAAGTATATTAATCATAAGGTCAAGATTGTCTCTGCACATACATAACACCCCCTCCGCACCCCTTTTCGAGTGTAGCATACTTGTGCAATCTTCTGAACACGTGTGCGACTGCGTGCGTGGCCCGTGCGCACACTTTGCATTTAAGGCCAGGCGTAAACACTGCCATGTGTCTCATAAAGTGACCACAGCTCTGCCTTAACTCTGTCATCTTCATCATCAACATCATGCGGATTCTGAGGAGCAGACCAGCAGGTTATAATCCCCTGCTCTTTAACTACCTCACAGGATTAACTGGGAAGGGGGGGTTATCCGGCACCCACATGGAAAATAAAGAGTCTTACGGAGACTTTACTTTGATCCCGCTGTGTTAAATGGATACGGTGGAAGAAATACACAGAGGGAAAAGCAAGGGAATGTGCTGTACCTTTATCGGCTCATGTTCTCGCCACTACCGTGAAAAATAAACTAACTATTCCCTAATAGGATCAACATATAATCTTGCACACTTCCATGAAAAATAAAGGCAAATGTGTTAAGTAAATGCACTAACACTCTGATCTGTTGTCATGGAAGGTGTTTGGATCTAAATAGCGATGTGGAAAATATGAGAAGAAAGGGCTAAAATCAAACAGTTGAACTCCTGCATTTATCAATTCAAGCATCCGTCCATACAAACTCCAATTCCAGAATGTGCTTTCCAAATGGTTCAGTCAGAAGACAGACTTATCTTATATAACAGTTATAACCCCACTTCCTGATAAAGTACATGCAAAGTTTATTTCCATGGTCGTTTTCAGTGAGGAAATCTTCTTAGTCAAGGCCCAGTCCATGGTTGCAAAACCGCCCTTCAACTGAAACGTCTATTGCCAGAGTGTGAAATCAAGTTTGTCGTGACACTAGACAAGCAGAGAAAAGTGTCAAGCTTTTATGGGTATAAAAAAAAAGTGCTCAGAAGACGGCAGCTGTTACAAAAATGACAGATTAATAACTAAGAAATGAGTTGTTTAAAAAATTATTTGCCAGAAGTTCTTGACTTTATAATGTGCTTCGATACATCTAAGAGCCCTGGAAACTTTGGTTGTTTGGTTGTGTTGAAGTCACACTTCTTTTCTTAATAAAAAAAATAGGCTTCCTCTCCTCCAGCATCATAGCATGTCATGTGTCTGTCTGTACAACAGGAAGTAAAGGGACAAAGTGTTCTAGGTCTCTGGTATGGTTGTTGTTGTGACCGTTAATCTGTAGCTTCATATATGGGTGTGTGTGTGTGTGTGTGTCCATATACAGTTTTACATGTTACTGAAAAATCAAAATGACATTTGATTGTCATAATGTTCTTGGCGACTTGCAAGGTGTTTAGGAGGTGTGTGTTACTGGTATGAGGAGGAAACGTGAGGAACCATGACAGCAAGTATCAAGTGCAAGTGTCCCGGTGTGTTGGATTTTGCTCTTCACAGTTGTGGCGAATAAGAGAAGGTCGAGTCGCGGCCGCATGAGTCAAATTCCCACTTTACATCTGATGCCCGATGTGTTACGCCTTTTTGGCACGGATGCCAGTTCTAATCTCTGAATCTATCTATTTAACATTCCAGGACTGATGGAGTGGCACAATATTTCTCTGGGAGTGGTTTCTGTGAAGCCTGTGCATGTGTGTGTGTGTGTGTGTGAGATCCCGTTCTCACGGTGCCAACATAGTAGAGCGCTCCGACTGCAAAGGGTTCGATGGGAAAGTAATGCCTGTGGGGCTACTTACACAACCATTTTGACTCTGACTGACAGATAAAGTGCACACACGCTACGTACTGCATGTGTATTGAATTGTTATTGTATCTGTGTTAATGGATTCAACACTGAATTCAACAATTGTATTCCATAACTGTATGCTTATTTATATCCAGCTCAGTTTGTATCGCAACTGCATATTTGTTGAAAGCGGATGAAAACTGTGTGCAGTTATTTTCACATACGCGCAAACCTTTTTTTGATATTCGCAGTGGAAACTTGTGACATTTTCCCACTATTTTCTGACATGTTGTGGACAAGACGATTCATCGCTTAACTGAGAAAGAAATCAGCAGATTAACTGGCGATGAAAATAATCCTTAGTTACAGTCCAAAAACTGAAAAGGCTTGCGAGAGTCACTGGAGACTATTTGCAGGAGTCCACAAGTACTAGTGGACTTGTGGAGGATGGTGGGATCGGGAAGGGGGTGAGGGTGGTGCAGCATGAATCTCTCCAATCTCTCCGAGTTGCAGTTTGAGTCATTTTCTGAGGATGTTATTTCCTGATTAACTGGAGATTACAGAAAACTTTGCAATTTGTTAAACTAAAATCTGTATCTGAATCAAACACTTATTGATAAACCCATCTTTAGCCTTCATCACTACAAATGGGGAAAACCCCCAGGCACTTGTTTTTTTCCTTTCCTTTCCTTTCCTCAGCTGTAAGTGTTGACTAAAATCATGCTCACCTCTGGTGGTTGTCATCTGCTCAGTTCTGTTTGGCAGTGGTTAGGCTTTCGCTAAGTTGTGACCTTAATTTGAGTTTCACATCACTCCATAAGACACATAGACACAAACACACCCACACACACACATGCATGCAGGTCAATGACTGAGTACTTATTGCTCAGACTGTCTCAGTCTCCACTGTTGCCATCAGGCCACAATCAGTTTGTCTCAGTTTGTCTCAGTTCAAGTGGAACCAGCGACGCATTTTTCTACTTATTTATGCTGAGTGCACATGATCCCCACACCACCTTCCAATATGCACACTGCACACACACGCACACACACACACACAACCAAGTGCTCTATTCTCCATGCAGGATTAGTAATGATTAACCAGCTTCATTAGCTCAACCAGCTTCTCTTTTTAGAGAGAGAGAGAGAGAGAGGAGGAGAATTTACTGACCTGTATACAGTTGAATAGGGCTTGGTTTGTGTGCGTCTGTGTGTGTGTGTGTGTGTGTGTGTGTGTTCACCACAAAAAAGAGCGATGGTGGAGGGAAATGTTTGAGCTGAGAAGAACGGACAATGGCTTATAGATAGGATAACCCAACACGCCTTGCGAGCAAGTCAAAGTAGGTGCGAGGACCAATTACTAGCATGTTCAACCAGATGTACTCTACCTCACCCTGCTTTCCCTTGATAGACAAGTTAACCTCATTGTGAACAGAGGAATCAGCACGTCTTTGTACTACATCACTATAGGAATCGAGAGGATGAGCTATGTCACCCGTCTATACGGTGCATAGTGTCATTGAAGACATTCTTAACTGAGCAATGACTAGTTCATATGAAACGGAAGCTGAATTTTTATGGATCTTCACGCTTAAGCTGTGATGTTGCTCTTCACACAATTCACAGGTATTCAGAAGGAACTGTGCAGCATCACAGCGTCGACAGAAGAGCCGAAACAGAGACAACAGACCAAACAGTATGACAAATATGTCATTTACTGTTGAAAAGTTATGACAACTTCTAAGAGACAAGAAATAGTAGTTGTCATTTTGGCCAGAATGGGGGGAAAGGGTTAGTAGCTTGTGTTAGTAGCCAGACTTCAAATGTCTCAAGTTTGTTCTCCAGCACAAACACGCACACAAACACACAGTCTAAATTCTTGAGATTATTATGCTTATAGTTCAGTGTTGCAAACAGGAGTGTAATGTCTCTGACATAAACCCAGTCTACCAATAGAGAAATACCCTGACAGATTTTTGGATATATTCTGTGGTCCGACTGCCATCTACACTTCGCTTTGAGCCAATACCACACACACAAACCGACAAATTACCTCAACTTCTCCTTCTACTATCAACTGCGGTGTTGGTACAATACTGATTTTCTTTGCTTTTGCCGCTTATGTAACCATTATGCAAGATCCTAAGTCTTCAAGTTCGGGCCTCATTATTGCTGCAGGCCCTTCATATTAATCTGTCTTTAAAATGTTTGAAGTTCGCCTGAGGCTTTAGATGTGCTTGCCAATGATTTGGGGGGAATATGTGGCGCACACACTCCGAGTTGCTCATTCTTGCGACCGAGCCAGGAAGCCCTCATTAAATGCAAAGGCAGACGAGAAACAATATGCAGTGAAAGCTGATAGCCACATATTAGTGCTTTTGTGCTGATTTTCAAATCATGTATTTCCTCGCTAATGTGCGGTGGTCCCCCACAGCTACAAAAAATTTATATTTATACATTAGCAATGCAATAACAATGCACTTAATAAACGTTTTACATACATCAAAATCATTTTATGATTTGGAAATACAGCAAGAAAATGTATGATTTCTGCTGACAGGTGATTTTGTTGTTACACATGTAATGATTGTCACATACACAAGACATAAAAAGATAAAAAACATGATAGAAAAATTCCATAGAGTGCATTTACAACTCTTAAATTTAGCAAGGACTTCAACTGAGTCAAGCTGTGCATCGTTGGAAGAAATTGTGTAACTGTTTAATGAATCAAGAGCATCAAGTGTGGAAGTCAACACAAAAGTTGTTTTGACATTTATGCTCAGCCAAGTTTTTCTTGTTTTTTTTAGAAAATAAGATAAATTACTACCACAATATGCTGAAATAAACACCACTTTTGTTGTCAGAATGTGATTCTGAGAAGAAAACACTGGACAGATTGTCCTCTTCTGAATGCTGGACTAAACTGGCTGACAGTTGTGTAACTTTGCTAATTTGTGAGGGAGTGCATTAAATGGAACGCAAATGTGGAAAGGGGGCCCTTTTTAAAGCTGAAACCTAACCCTGCTTGTTCTGCATCGAGTTTGAATCACTTTCCACTGTGTGATTTAAAATCACCACCGCAGTTTCCCAGAGCCCTATATTTCGTCTTCAGTACTTTAGAAATTACTTAATCTACTATGAAAAACAACGATACATTTTATACATTGACGAATGAATCGATGTACAGACTAATGATTTCAGCACTAATAAACATAAATCGTTTCTGTTGTAGCACTATATAGACACAACTAGTTACGTCTAAATCACAGCAGCTGGCCTTATCTTTGCATTGGAATGGATGGTATGATAATTGCATTTACAACCATAACAGATTGTTTTTATTCACATAATACTCCCACTGCATGACCTCCCATACTGGAGGTTGATAACCTCATGTTTTACAACCAAAGATAAGCCTGATACCGCTGAATTACTTTCACAATGGGTTATGTAACTGGGGTATGGATAAGAAGGATCCATTCAGTGGTTATTTCCCCCTCAGACAGCACCAGGGACACCCCAAAACAGGTGGAGAAGCCTATTAATTGTTAGTGTGTGACACATACATGCACAAACATGCACACAAACACCAACAACACTGGCTGACAGGCGAGGGTGGTCAGTAATTACAAGCAGACGTGAACCTTGAGGAGGTTCCAGGTCAGCGAAAGCAATCTATTACAAGCATGCATGAAGCCAACCTGTAAAAGACAAAAGAAGTGTTGAAAAATACTTGTACATTCCTCTGGATCAGTGTTGTGGCACAGAAACTCTGCTCAAGGGTCATTTAAAGCCAGCAGCAAGACAAAGGGGAAAGAAAACAAGCCAAAAGCACAATGTGATGAATTTTGAAATGTTCCAGTATCTGGTAGCTCCTGGGAATATCACTACACGTGTCATTATTTAGTACATTTTCGTTTTGCAGGTATTTGGTCATAAACCAAAGTAGTGGAGAATTTAAAGTTTTGAGCTGGTGATGGTGCTCGATTAAAAGTTAAGGAATTCATTGTGTGGGGAACATGAATGTACAAAAATGTCAAGGCCGTCCATCTCATAGTTGTTGTGACATGTCACTCAGAACCATAAATGTCAACCTCATGGTAGTAGTAGAGGAAAAGTCAAAAGATCACCAAAGTAATTAATGACTGATCCTCTGGATCCTCATGGCAATCCATACAAAAGCTGCTGAGATACAAAATAGACCCTGTGATGAAAATGTGACTGTCTCACTCTACATAGTATTACAGTTGATCCGCATTAAATACAGTTTCTTCATCAGTGTCATTATAGAATTTGATGTTTCAGCTATCACTTACATTGAGCTAGTCATTAGTTGCAGACTGCATTTTTAAAACCACAGCATCCAAGGTGTGTAATGTCCCCATACAGTATGTATCACCTAATCCCAGGTGTCAGAGAGGTACCATGTACTGAAAGATATCCCTAGTTGAATTATTGGAAGACAAAATGTCGGGTCGATGCATCCCTCAACTTTCACCGTACCACAGCAATGAATTGATTTATTGAAAAAGCTGTTACAGTATATCAGAATAAAAAACATTAAAAAGCTTTATTTCACTGCCTTCAGCCTCGACATTTGTCATGGGGGCTTCCTTTAAGGTCAAAACTCGTTGTAGTCTTGCAGGATTTTCACCCTGTCCATTGCTCAAGGCAGTGGATTAAAGGCTTTTGTTTTTCATGAAAAGAGGATTTGCTTCAGTGTCTCGATTTACTGTTGAACAGGGATTTAATAAGGGTATTTCCAACAGCACTTGAAGGCAGCATGAGTAATATTTCTTTGAGGAGTGGGGGTCGTTTTCTCTTGCTCTCTCATCCATTGTCACACACAATATTACATACACACATGCACAGTCATACCGTCACATGCATATGACCTGATGGTGACCAATAATAACACCGTTTTGTCAATGCGTTGCCATGGCGCTCCAGGCCAGTAATGGTCTCGCTGATGTCCTCTACTATATGGACTACTGAGCATGAAAGGAGTAGCTGTGTTGTTTATTATTGGCTACATCATAGCATGCTGTCAATAAGTCATCAAGGACAATAAAGATCCAGAAAGGACAGTCACATCAGGTGGCACTGAACTTTTTTTTTCTGTATATGAAACATACAAATGCACATGCAGTGTATCAGAATCAGGATCAGAATCAGTGTAACTGTAATGATGCAAATGGAAAAGGCTTTCCACCTTGCATTGGGAATGATTTACGTAGTGCATCACACCAACAAGTTCCCCACTGCCTGTGTGTGTGCTCCCGCTGCGTTACCATAGTAATATTTCTCTCACTTCCTGGCTCTTCTGATTTTCTGTGTATGCGTTGCCACGGAAACTGATTATTTTGCCAATGGCTGTCTGCGCCATTTGTCCCTTTGTCTGAAATAGAACAGAAACCGCAGGCTGCAGTGCACTTATGTTAAAATGGCATTAGTCATCTAACTGCACGGTGCCAGTCCAGTCAGCAGAGTCATTCATCTTTCCAGTGTTTTCCATCTGTCAGATTTGAAAACAAAGCAACAGCAACAATGACAACAGAAGTGCTACATCCCATGCTTAATAGAAGCTTTGCACTAAGGCTTTACGTAACATTTCACATACACAACATTCCCCCTATTTAGCAGTATATAAAGCTTTAATAATTGTAGAAACCTTTGTTGCCCCGAGGGGAAATTGTTCTGCACCAAGATCGTATGCGAACAGAGATACATTCAATACTACAAACAGGACAGCACAATGGACATAACACAATTATAAGCACAACGGGATAATAAATACAAGAACAAGCAAATACAAAATACAACTGAAGGCATCACAGGAATAACTTCAGAAGAATGTCAGCGAGTCCAGTACAACGTAAAGTGCGGAGTGCAATAAATACATGAATAAATAAATAAATGGTTTATAACATGATATAATGTTGTTGTAAGTAGATATGTATGATATAATGGTTAATAATGTATTTGTTAACACCTATACTCCCCCTGTGGGCACCCATAATTGGAGGCTGCTGTATAAACAGATGATGAATAATAATAAAGTACATCCCAGCTGTAATCATATAAAATATTTCTTCACAGAAGAAGTTACAATTGTTGGCAAATACTGTACAATCAATAAACACCGAAATATGACCTTATCTGCTTACAATTACATTATAGTGTGTTATAAACCATTTATTAAATGTTCATATGCTTGCTTATAAATGCTACATAAGGGGACTTAAAGTAAAGTGTTATGCACTTCTCATTAAGCGGTCTGGCTTTGATGAACTGCACACTTAAATCACTCTTTGCATGTTTTTACCCCACGTGTCTAATCATTTTCTTTCTTTTCTTTCTTGCAAAGCATATTCAAGACTTATACTGATTTATTTCTGCACGTGCACATTTTGATTAAGTGTAGCAAACTGGCTGAAAATACCATTTGTTCAATTTTGCATTATCTGATTAGCTGTGTGCAGCCATTCCAGCAAACATCATCTATGTGGGGGTTCAATAGTTCCAATAAATACAGAGCACAACAGATGATGGCAGTTGTGTAAAGGCTTAGCAACCAGCTGTATACAAACATTAGTTAAAGGATTGCGACAGCCGCTGCATGGCAGATTTGTCTCTCTACAAGCAATTCAAACAGTGTTACATCTCAGTCAGCATCGACGTCATACTGAGCCCCACGATAATGAAATGTTTGGTTGTATGATTTAACGGCATTCAATGTTACGGTGCGCTGTGGCTTGTCATTTGTGAGATGAACAGTCTGTATGAGCAGTGAATGAATGAACAAATGGATTTGTGGTCCAGTAACATGTGATCCCATTAACCTTAATGGGTTTGAGTATAAAATTACGAGACTAGTTTTTGGTAATATCATCATGTGTGCTTTTGCTGTATCAGTGAAGTTAATGAGCTGTACAAAAAGTTGCATTTACTATGGCATATAATAGTACCTGACTGTCATTATCTTGAGAGCGAGAAAATGAGCATTTGATTAGATGACTGTTACTGAATGTGAGCAGTTTTCTAACTGGGGAGGATGGGAAAAAAAACCCATGAATCTCTACTCTTAAAGATTTAGTCATGAACTCAATAGCAGCAGACACAAACACAGGAGCTGATTGCTCTGGTGAAAAGTCATTTTAAGGCCAAGCTTGGATGACTGAGTATGTAAACTCTAAATGCTTGAAGGCCCGAATGAATCGCAAAGCAGTGTTTTTTGCGCCATTAAGTGGAGTGCTAATGTAGAAAAGGGGTTTATTTAAAACATCTGTAACTATCCACACATTCTACACCATGCTTGAGTTCTTGAGTTCTACTGACAGGCTTCTAAAGCAATATTGATCCTCGTCTTTGAGCAATTTTTGTTCCCCCCCTCTTTTGACAAAGGCTTCTTCTTTTATTTTTTCTGGTGTAGAACTGTACTGCAGTTATGTCCTCTGTATTTTTTCTGGTGCTTTTGGAGCAACCTGTGGGAAAGTCATATTCATCCTACAACCAAGAAAAACAAAAACACGTGGTGGGTATTTCAGTAGTTTGAGACTCAAGACACTTACATTTGGCCAAAAATGTATACAGAATGTTTTTCCTGGCAATGACAAAGAATTACAGGTCAAAAACTTATTCTAAAATGAACATTTTGTGAAGAAATATATATCGGATTGATAACACATTGGTTACAGATGTGGCGTGTCTTTTTGACCCCTTCAAAAATAAGTGGACAACAAATCATACATAACAACAACTAATGAAACATCACTTAACAAGAATCGACCTTGTCAAAAGTTAAACCGTGCAGGTTGACTTTGGACTGTCTCGGTTTTGTAAAGTTGAATGGGCGTCCCTGCAGGTCACACAGGTTTTCAGGCTCTTTGTTGCCAGAGTCCAGCAGCGATACCGGGATTTAGTCTTTGCTCTCCTGTCAGCATTCCACAGGTTTCATAGGTTGACACTTAAGAACTCAAGCTCATCCATCCCCTTCAGAAATCCTGCTGGGCAGAACCAGCTCGACCGAGGAGAGGCCTCTTATTTAACTTATCCAACTGTTTGTCTTTTCTTTTGCAGTCTCTGTGTGTGTGTGTGTGTGTGTGTGTGTGTGTGTACACGTGGTTGCGTACAGGCATGTGCATGTGTGTGCGCCCCCTCAAACTGTGTGTGAGGTCAAGCGGGAGGCAAAAGGGTTTCCTCAGCCAGCGATAAGAAATGGCATACAGAGGCGCGCGCACACAGAAAACACACACATACACAACAGCTGTGTTGGATAAAATGGTCAATTAAAGGGGCCAACTTGGACTTGTGACAGGCTCGTTCACACACACACACACACACACACACACACACACACACACACACACACAGTTGGAGAGGTGGCTCTCCAGGTTGCCTGTGTCCACATCTTGTTTTCCTCCCTTGGCTGAATGATGGCTCTGTTACTTCACTGCTCTGAGTGGGGTTAAACAAGAGAGTTCGAGGGATGACTTCAAGAAAATATTGTTGATAGAGGCCTAATTATGAAAAGGAACAAAATCAAGACCATGAGCGCAGACACATTAGAGTACACTTGTAAGCCCTCTGTCTGGATAAGGCATTAGATAAATTGCAGCAATGTCTACCGCCCCCCCAACCCTTTCTTAACCTCTCCCTCTTCCTGACCTCTTCCTCTCAGTAGACACAGAGGAATGCATGACCAGAGATTCAGATGACTCAAACGTTCATCAAAGCCAAAGCGGTCGCTGGGATTCCACCAATTCATTACAATTCACTTCAGTTCAATTCCACCTTGACCACAGATTAATCCAAAGCTGCAAAGTTAACCTGTCTGCAGCTGAAAAATTAGTGTAATGACTTTTCTATACACACACACAGGCTTTCTATACACTCTGGCCTTATTGTAACCACATGTCCTCCTCCAGGTATGCTATAAGTTCTTAATGCTGGTTTGTGTGTGTGGAGAGCATATTGCAGATCAGTGCAAGGCCACTTCATATTCTCACTTGCTCCTTGGAGAAAGACAGGGCTGTTTTCCTTGGCCCATGCTATCTCTCTGTATATCTGTCTGTGTAGGCTCCTTCCATTTTATACATTTAGTTTGGCTTATGTTCTACCATTGAATGGATTTTAGTTGTTGGTTGTACTACATTTCATCTGATATAGTCTACACCCAAGCTCATCATCTATGACAATCTCATGGAAAAAGGCTTTTTCAATACCTTTTTATTACTATTACTATTATTAGAATGCAAAAACAAAGGGTTTACTCAGTTCCACATGCATTAAGTCCAGGGAAGCTTAATGTGCTATTGAAGATAAACAAACTGGTCACAGAATTTTATTTTTACTCTTGAATTTGTAAAAATGATTTCCACCCTGATTAAGACCTGTGAAGTTGAACGAAATTTCCCATTTTGTGTGACTTTCGCCTTTTTTCCTTAATTAGCCCATGGAGGTTTTAATTTCTTTACAGAATAGACTGTAATTGTAGAAAAAAAGCTAAAAAGAGAGTGGTTTTGATATTGGACTTTCCTTCCCTAGGTGGCCAGAAACACGACTTCAAATGAATGCTAATGTTGCTGCGTATCTGCTGGATGTAACCATTAGCTATGTTTGCTTTATCAACTTGAAAAAGGTGGTAATGTTAGTCTTCAGTATTCAACTTGTTTCTGCTGCCTTCAATGCCTTAGTTAATGCAGGATTAAGAGAATTTTCCACACCACATTTTATTTTCATAAAGAATAGGGAAAGTAAGTGCCATGAAATCCCGCTACACATTCTATTCATCCATTGTACGTTCTGATAGCCTTATCCTACTCTTTGTGTTAACGTTTGTGTACCCCAGGGTGATTTCACCTGGAGCAGCCTGTCGGGGCGGAGCGTTCGTCTGATGCCAGTTGCCATTCAGAGCCTGTCGGAGCTAGAGAGGGCCAGGCTGCAGGAAGTGGCCTACGCCCGTTTACATCAGGACTACGACCTGGGATGTCAGATAACCATGCCAAAAGGTGGGAGCATGTTTGTGTTTTAATGCATGTTGCAGACTGGAGTTAATCAGTGTCTCGTCATTTTTACGTTTGTGGGTTCTGGATGGGTGGGATTTACTGCTTCAGCATACTTCAAATAACATCGGGTTTTCAAGAACCTGACATTTATGTGACTGTTAACTGCGGCAAAAGACATCTGTGATCAACTCCGGAACTGTGCTATGTTGATATTTCTAACCCAGGTTGGCTGTGTAAGTGTCCCATAAAGTAAAGCCAACACTCGAGCCTCTGACCACATCCTCTTGTCATCCCTTAAGTGTATTTAAGGGAAGTCATGTATGGTCTATGTTTGGGGACGTTGTGACAACACATTAATTTAGATGTAAACCGTGCTTTACATTGGGTTCGGGTGCTGTTGACCCCCTTCCTCATAACGACACGCGACTCCATTTCCGCTGCAGCTGAGGCTGAGTGCAGTCACTCCACTAGTCACCATGCACACTCTATTCAAAAGTCCTAAATGTTGCAAAAGCAGGCTGTATTTGCCCTGGTGGCCCTCACCTAAAGCTAAACAACTGCATTTTGGTATTTTAAGTGAATAAGGGTTTGGAAAATGGAAAAAACCTATTCCGATATAGTAGAAATGGACTGAGCACTGTACTGAAACTGGTAGACTTGGTGGTTTGTTTCCCACTGGCCCCTCCCATGCTAAAAATGTCTACATGCATCACAGTTTATGGATAGAAAATAAATATATACATAATCCCAGTCAATGTAAAGCACACAAGTGGGCAAGATATATAACAAGTTAATAACCTTGAGAGTTCTGTTTTCAAATTGAATACTAATACTTTAATTTACAACATATATTAAAAATGGGATTTCTGGGTAACTCTGGTCTTATTTTTGTAGTCCTATGGGGTATGACATGAGCCATCAGCCACTATAGTGTACAGACCACTTTCCTGGTTCAACTTTGAACTGCCGTACTGGTCGTACGTGTGTGCCGACAGTTTTACTAACATTTTCGGGTTTTTACCTCCAAATAAAGTGTTTGTGTCAGTGGTTCCCAACCTTTGAAGCCACAAAATGAACTATTGTCTCTTGACAAAGGATGCATATTTCCACGAGCTATGATGTGTAAGCCAAAACATGATTTTTCTCACTCAGATTGATTTATTTCAATTTTTTTAAAGGCCTGAGAAGGTAAAATTGTCCAGTAATTTAGATAAAAAAGAAAAGATTAGAAGAAAGTTGAGAAAAAAAACTATTTTGTGTAGCAGAAAAAAACATTTATTTTGCTTTTCTGTCCAGTAAACCATCTCATGACCTGTCAGATCTCTGACCCCTTGGGGGATCCGACCTCCAGGTTGGGAACCACAGGTTTAGATAATTTGGCTAAACGGTTGGCTTGTTACAACCCATCTGATTGTCTGAATAGTTTGGTTCTTGCACCACCAGACTTAGTTATAGTGAAAAAAGTGCTTCTGTTCAATATAATGTTATGACAGTCAATAGAAATGATGGCTAAAGCTGCAAACACATACCCAAGTTGTAACAAACCAGAATTTAACTTTAACTTTCATCTCAATATATTATCTTGCTGTTAGAATGATCAGTCCGTTCTCACAGAGATGCACATTATGCGCAGTGTGCAGGACTGTTTCACTGCACTGTATAGGGGTGGAGTGGGCGCTATAGCTGCAGTATAGTGGATTATCCAGGGCCTCGCATTCCAGCTGAAGGTTAAACCTCTCCCCACCATGATTTAATACGTACTTGTCTGTGTTGCTTATGAATTCCAGAGCTCCTAACAGCCGCCATGTACTAGCCAGGGAAATATTTCAGTGTGTGTGTGTGTGTGTGTGTGTGTGTGCGCGATTGCAGCCCTGCTAACGTGTAAGAGTGTGTGTGTGCGAATGCTGTTGCAGCACTGCTAACGTGGGCTTTTCAGCCAGGGGTCATGTTTCTAATGTTTCTTCAAAAACGAAAAACAGATTACAGAGAGATAGAACTGAAAGCGACAAAGAGAGATGGGATGAGGGTGTGATGAGACAGAAAAGAAGTTTCCTCAGACAGTTTCACAACTGGTTGGGAGTTAGACCGGGGAGGTTTGGAGGTTTGGAGGTTTGGGGGATTTCCGCACAGCTTTTGGGAGCCATTTGTCAAACATCCAAACCATTTCCTATCTCTGCTTCTCCCTTCTTCGCCCTCACTCTCCATCACAACATCTGCTTTCCTTCTCCTATGTCACACCCCCTCCTCACGGTTTCCCACCTATTTTTCTCTCATACACGCTGCGATTTCACTTGTCTTTCTGACTCCAGGCTGCAGTTTCCTTTACGGCTTGGACTCTTAGAGGGACACACACGTTTCTCATACATCACATATATTAGCAAAAAATGTATTATAAAAGAACAGCAGCAATGTTGTCGGAGACGGTTGGACCTGCTCCTTGACGTTGACGTCACAATGCTACCGGCCAGCGTGTTGTGGGAGCTGGATAAAATTTCTTGAGCCCCACAAGTGACTCATTTGAGACAGCAGAAGGGAACATCTGGGGGTTCAAACAGAGGTTGCCAAACTAGCAGATCAAGGCAAAGACTCCAAAATGATCTGATGTGAGAAAGAGCTGGTTTTGGATACCAAAAACCAAACAGCAGGGTGACCAAATGATAGCATTAAAAGTTGCTTAAGTTTCCCGAACTGACATCCTGGCCCAAGTTGCTTTCAAGTTGCACGTGCCATGATTTCCAGATTTCCCTGCTCATTAATCAGCACATTCAGGAGTCATTCATCATGCTGACAGCTGGCAAAGTGGCTTTCCTCCTTTCAGAGCACTTCACTCCAAGACCTGGATGGGAAGCGCCCACGTACGCTCATATACACCTCCTTTTCAGAGCAACTGATGTGATTGTTTGCAATGTACACTAATAATCTTCAAACTAAGACAGTCTTATAGGGCAGGTTTACAATAATTCATTTCAACATTCTTTTCAAGTCATCTTTGTGCAGATCAACAATATAAGCCATTTAATATCTTTTAATAGATGTTTTCTTCTGCTGACCAATACCATAGCTGACCCTGTCTGAGGTTTCAGTTAAATGGATTTGAGTTCATAGACAACTTTCCCCCTGTGGTTAATTTATGTCTGCATTCTTGACATAAGCTTATTAGATATAATAAGCCAGATAAGATACAGCAGATATGGAAACCATTTGTTTCAGATGATTTATTTTCTTGTTTTTTTTCCGGCGCAGATGGACAGAAGAGGAAAAAGTCGCTGAGGAGGAAGTTGGACTCTCTTTCAAAAGAGAAGAGTAAAGACAAAGGTACGCCAAGTTCTATTAACATGCACTCTTGACATTTTGCCAGTTCACAGGCTTTTCTCTCTCCATCGCTTCTCTTTCAGTCTTTCTTTGTCGCGACTCTAGAGACAGAGGCTAGTCTGTGGTCTCCACCCCTCAGGCAGGTGAACAGCGGGGTTATAAAAACACAGTTTCTGTTTACTGGGCTTTGACAGTTTATATTTAGCTTAAGTGAAGGGACTCCTTGTAAGGGGACTGGCTCTGAGGCTCTTAAGCGAAGCATATTTGGCAGAAAGAGAATCTTAGTGAAAGGAGCCCAGTCGCAGAGAGGAGCAGCAGAAAAAATTAGTTGGGCTTTTCTTGTCAAATTTGTGTGTGTTGAGTGTGGGGGCTGATCCCAGGACTCGTTTACAATAAATACACAAATGTCAAGAATACACACACAAGTGCCAATTTCTGCTTAGCCTGCAGTGTTTTCAAGTAACTGACCATTGTGGTACAAATGAGTAAATAATGGCAAGTGTGTCTATCTAAAGTCTATCTAGTCTATCATTGTTTTATGATAGTTACAGTACATGTAATACTTTTCTAGGATTCATTTTTGTGGAGCAGCTACCCGATCCTATAGACTCTAAAGTGTAACTAAGTAACATTTTGGAAAAAAAGCACACATGTTGTTCCTCTCACAAGTGAAAAGTTTAATCCATAAGCAATAAAAACACATAAGTGCTTAATTCAGTACACTCAGGGGTTTTGCTGCTAAAGCCTTGCTTGGTCTGGTCTGACCAGTAGCTTTTGGTGACTAATGTTAGCAAACCTTAGATAGATATTGCTGTGTAACCAACATTACTGAGTGAGTTGGCTATCTTTGTGACTCTTTGCTTATGCTGCTGTTACAATACATTTCAGCATTTGTCATCATCCTGTAGAAGCATTATTCACCTGACTCTGGCAAGCAAAGTATCCAAAAACCAAGTAACTCATGCATTTTGCATTATTTCCCATGATCAGTGACAAAGAATGTCCGTATTGTTTATATTGCAGAGCCAATATATACAGTAACTAAAATTGGGCTTTTGTCAGTGCTATCTTTGTCAGCCTTGGAATTAACATTATTTAGTGCCCCAATAAGTAACAGCTGTCAGGCTACGAGTTTTATACTGGAATGATGATGAGGCTGCTACAGTATGTCACAGCTGTGTTGTCTGAAAATAATGCACATGCTTTGGCCAGTCAGAACCGGATATTGCCAATGGCAACTGTGGCAGGCAACTGTGAATATATTGGCATGACCTCCAGTTGATGATTATCATGAGGCAAACAACCAGTCTTACTCCCAGAGCCACATTCATTTTAGGACAAATACTTTGAGGTCTGTGTATGTCGGGGGTAGAGCTCGGAGTCTAGGTGTAGGTGGGTTTTTCCACCACTCCATGCCTGGCTCTACCCCTCCAGAGCAGATGGCTCAGATGTAACTGTGGTCTATCTTGCCAAAATTGATTCTAAGTTTAATTTTCTCCCGGGGTTCCTGAATACCAGTCCCGCATTTCACTTTGAAGCAGGCTCAGCCTTTTCTCTGCGAGAGAGAAACAGAGAGTAAGGGAGAATGCTGGCTTCTTTGATGCAGTCACAGTAATCTGACCAGACCTCAGTCAAAGCAAATTTGCAAATAAGATTTAATACCTGTTATCATCGGCTTTGAGTACCGAATGGGTGAGGTCTTTTTTTTTTTTTTTACCTCAGATAGTATCAAGCAAGTTGTCAGTCAAAGTGAACGTTATGAATACTTTTTCTGCACTTTCACTGTATTGTCCTCTGTGGTAAACTCCACCCATCTGACACTTTGTGCACATTAAAACAAAAGGTTCATGTTATGTATAACCTTCCTGAGGCTGTGAGAGTCTTTCAGCATTAACTTAGAATAGATCCAGCTAGCACACTACAGGGACATGAATAAGAAATAGTTGTAAAAAAAAACAAGACTGTTGTTCCTGAGACGCTGAAGGCATGGAAAATATAGATTTATGAAAGTCTGACATGGTTTGATAAAGGTGGTCTGGCCGTGGACGCACTGTGAAGTGCTGTGCATTACGGTGGCAAAGCGCTGCACATTATGCGATCCAGATTGTGTATATGTGCGTGTGTGTGTGTGTGTGTGTGTGTGTGTGTGCAGGTTACATAAGCTCTGTTAACGTTGCGAGACTGCAGAGCAAATTCGTTGTGTCACAGAGTTAGTGGTCATGTTGTTCACGAACCACAGCCCTCCACTTGTGGTTGTGGAATGCATTTTGCTTTCTCTAGCTCTGTTTTCCTTTGCCTCACACACACACACACACACACACACACACATTGACTGAACAGCTGGACTGTTTTTTTCTCAGCTGTTGGCTCATGCTTTGGGATTCCGTATAATGGAATATATAGCCTGCAATGGCCCAGTATGACATAATTTCCCTCTGAAGTGAGCCCTGTGCATATATTCAAGTGCTTTCACTCTCAGCAATACAACACAAATGTGCAAATACGTCTCTTGCAACTTCTTGCCAAAGCAAACGCCATTCGGCCTCTCAGCATACTTTAAGACGAGTGAAAATGGAACAAAGGAATAAGAGCTAGCTAGATAACATAGATAACAACAGCTGTTGCTTCTAATAATGATCTGCATGGAGAACATGACATTGCGTGTGGGCGAGAGTCATCAAAGTTGTGTTATTTTGGTCAAAGGCACTAGAATTAGTGGTCTGTCATAGCCATATTTTTTGCCACCTTTCTTTCTCTGACGTCTCATTTTGGAAAACAGATGTAGTATGCTATAAGAGTTTTAACTGACACAGTAAACATGTGCTGTGAGGCTTTTATCGCATGTAACAGGCGAGCTCCAACAGAAGTAATAAAGAGTTTAATTGGAGATGTGTTTAATGTTCCTGTTGAAAGTTCATAGAGTCTAACAGCTATTTTTGGAAGTTGCTAATAGGGCTTGAGTCTTCTTTCTTGCAGCTACAGTAACTTTGTGCTTTTGTTGTTAAGTTTCCATCCAGAATTCATTTTTTCGCCTCCTCTTTCTTTTTTGCCCTCATCCCTTTCCTTTCCCGTCTCACTTTCCTCCTCCTCCTCCTCCTCTTCTTTCCCACCCCAGAATGCATACCCCAGGCCTTCAGTATACCGCTCTCCCAGGTCATTGCTAATGACAGAACGCACAGGCAGCGTCAGGACGGCTACCGTCAGGACCCTCCACAGCGCGAGGAGCACAAGGACTCCTCCGACCTCGTCTCGTCCATTTTACAGGTCTGTCAGTTTATCTGTCAATAACATGCCTTTTAATTTAAGACATTTTTAAGGACAAATGTAATTATTTTGAACTGTAAGAATAAGACAAATTGTCCAATTTGTACTGAATGAAAAGCCAAATCTAACTCTTGGATCATCTGTCCTGCAGTTTGCCACAAAGCGGCCGTCCAATAAGGAGTTATCCAGCAGTAACTCCTCTTTGAGTTCCACATCGGAGACAGCCAATGAGTCAACGTCACCCAACACGCCTGAGGCTGCACCACGAGCACGCAGGAGGGTGAGACAACATCATATAATTAATCAGAGTGGGAGCTACAGACCGGGGATCAGGTGGTTGTGTTTTATCCAGTTGAATCTGTGTTAATGAAATGCACGATTATCCCGCAGGGAGGCATGTCAGTGGACTCGATTACAGACCTGGACGACAACCAGTCCCGCCTGCTCGAGGCTCTGCAGCTCTCTCTGCCGGCCGATACGCCGAGTAAGAAGGAGAAGCACCGGGACAAACGGCTGAGCCTCAATCCCATCTACCGCCAGGTGCCCCGGGTGGTCGACAGCTGCTGTCAGCACATCGAGAAACACGGTGAGAAGCCACTTTACCCCTGTAACCAACATGTATGTTCATCCAGTTTTCATTTATCTTCTGTTACTACAATGATACTTTAGTCATTGAGTTTGTTTCCTTCTCTACTCAGGTCTACAGACTGTGGGCATCTTTAGAGTGGGAAGCTCCAAGAAGAGAGTCCGACAGGTGAGTGTTCTTGAGTATTCCCTCATTTGGGGTTTCGATGATGGCGGTGGAGAGCGACGTCTAATGTGATGCTCCAACATCTCCCGCAGGTGGTCAGTTGGGTTGTGATTGCGAGGCTCATAGCATATGATTCACATCATTTCCGTGCTCATCAAACCATTCACCTCTTTTGCTCTGTATGGATCATTAAGTGTCCACAGATAAGACGCACAGCGCAACACAGTACCGCGTTTCCTAACAACAAATCAAAGGCTAATCTTGCAGAAAGCAAAATGCCTTTTTTGTGCGAACTGCCATTCACACAGTCTTTTCCACCCACGGATGGCAACAGCAACAAACAAATCTTCCTTTCTAAGAATTCATTGTGTGATAACAAACAGTGCAACCAAAATGTTGTTGATGGTGCCTCAGTTGCATTTTCCATTGTATAAATGTAAACAGAGCTGGTCCTAATGCTGTATTTGTTATTTAAACAAAAATATTCTTACCAGCTTGATACTCACAATACGTTTTTCTACTTCCTCCTACACCGTTCAGTATCTATTACATTTGACTCCAGTGAATACACAATAAAAGAATATGTAAATCAGGGTTAAGCTTCAATCGGTGTGGGCAGAATAACTTTCATAATATTTTCTGTCGCATGTTTTTAATATCACTGACTTCCACTTGTAGCAGTTACAGGGAACTAGAGATGCTTATTGGTTATTGACGAAGGGGAGATTATTCATTCACTAACAGGCCACAAGCACAATTCTTTGACCTTCAATTAGATGTCCAAGGTTACTTGAATTACTTAATAAGAAGCTAATAAAATTTTAATAAAATTTACGACTGACCTTCAGGTAAAAAGACAAGAGTTGCCGTATCACATAACACAGGCCACATTTTCAGTGAATGAGGCCATTTCTTAAGCCGTCATCTAGTAAGTGAATTGATCATGAGATGAGATGCATTAGGACTGATCCAGTTCCTCGAGTGACAGTGACTGTTTGATCACATCATACATTCACGGTTTAGTAATTAATCAGAGCAGCACGTTGGCGATGTCAGGAAAAAAGTAAACCAAAAGGGAAAAAAGTAAACCAAAAGGTGACTGACAAAAGGTCAGTCACCTTTTGTGTGCCAATAGATGTTTTCCCAAGAAAGACAGACCGGTACCAATTATTTTGAAATGTGTCTAAATTGAATCATTATCTAATATTCTGTATATTCTCTTTAACAGCTCAAAAAAAAGATACTTAACGTTGGTTTATCAGCTTGATACGTGACTTTTCCTAATTGTTTGAGAACAAACATGATTTTGACCAGATGACATGTTTCAGAAATCTGCTACAGAAAGTGACGCGTTACTTCTGTTTGGGGGTTTCCGACACCCCAGCAAGTTTTTTGGATAAGAACATTTTGTATGATAAAATCTATTAAACAAGTTTCTTTGCATTTTCCCCCCTTCCGTTTGAACGTCTCAACTGTCACTCACCCGGCAACTGCATTTACAAAAATGATATTCTGGTTACGAAAGGCAGTGTTTTGTGTGCATTTTTACTTCTTTGGAGGGAATTTTCATACTGGTGCCTTATAGGGCAACAATCATTTGATAAATTACTTTGTAACAATAATGACATTTCTACTCATCAATTAAAATTAATTATTCACAATAGGCGCTCTGTAGGAAATCGCTGAACAACATTTAAAGCACAGGAGATGAACAGAACAGAATTAAATAGACCAAATTACTAATTCTATTCATTGGAGTGTGTAAATTGTTAACGTTTTTGTTGTTTTTATCAAAAGTAATGTGTTAATAGACCACTCTACTCCTCTGTATGTTTATAACACCTATAAACTCATTAAATTAAATGGTTTGTATTCACACATCTGTGTATTCACTCGAGTGTGAATATCCATTTTGTACTCTCTACTGGTCTGTGTTGATACAATCCAATATCAACATTTATGCATTTGCCGCCATTGTCAGCATGCTGTGATATAAGAATTTATTAGCTTAATATACTGTGAGTGTAATGTGAAAACTAGTAAATAAGTGAATATGCTCATAAGTTTACATACCCTGGGGATTTTGGAGTGATAACATGCACACAAGTTGACACAGACAGGTTTGAATGACTACTAAAGGTGACTATCCTCACCTGTGATCTGTTTGCTTGTAATCAGTGTGTGTGCATAAAAGGTCAGTTAGTTTCTGGGCTCCTGACAGACCCTTGCATCTTTCATCCAGTGCTGCACTGATGCTTCTGTATTCTGAGTCATGGGAAAAGCAAAAGAATTGTCAAAGGAAAAGGTAATTGAGCTGAGGAAAGGGATATAAAAAGATATCCAAGGAATTGAGAATGCCAATCGGCTGTGTTCAAACTCTAATTAAGAAGTGGAAAATGAGGGATTCTGTTGAAACCAAACCAAGGTCAGGTAGACCAACAAAAATTTCTGCCACTACTGCTAGGAAAAGTGTTCGGGATACAAAGAAAAACCCAGAAACAACTTCAGCTGAAATACAGGACTCTGAAAAAAGGTGGTGTGGCTGTTTCAAGATGCACAATGAACTTGGAACTTGAAGAAAAATGGGCTGCATGGTCGAGTTGCCAGAAGAAATGCAACAAAGCATCCAGGTTACAATACGCCAAACAGCACAGAGACAAGCCTCAAAGCTGCTGGAACAAAGTCATTTGGAGTGATTAGACCAAAATTGAACTTTTTGGCCACAACCATAAATGTTACATTCAGAGAGGAGTCAACAAAGCCGTTTTATTGAAAGGTACACCATTCCCACTGTGAAACATGGAGGTGGATCGCTGATGTTTTGGGGATGTGTGAGCTACAAAGGCACAGGAAACTTGGTCAAAATGGCAAGATGAATGAAGCATGTTATCAGAAAATACTGGAGGAAAATTTACACTCATCAGCCTGGAAGCTGCGTGTGGGACATACGTGGATGTTCCAACATGACAACCACCCAAAGCACAAGGCCAAGTCGACCAAGTCATTGGCTACAGCAGCATAAAGTGAAGGTTCTGGACTGGCCATCTCAGTCTCTTATCTCAATATCATTGAGATCTCAAACGTGCAGTTCATGCAAGACAGGCCAAGAATTTACATGAACTTGAGGCTTTTTGCCAAGAAGAATGGGCAGCTTTACCATCTGAGAAAATAAAGAGCCTCATCCACAGCTACCACAAAAGACTTCGAGCTGTCAATGATGTTAAAGGTGGCAAAACACTTTTGATCAGAGTCATTTGGGTAGTTTCTGTTGTCATTATGATTTAAAGAGTAAACACAGTTGTTTGACAATAAATGGCTTCACCCAACCACTAACTATGAGTGAAAAAGAAGTTTTTGTGTTATCATTCATATTCTCTGAAATATGGCCAAACAATCACAAATTCTGCCAGGGTATGTAAACTTATGAGCATACCTGTATGTCCATCATCATGGTTGACAAAAGACTGTAGTTCTCTGGAAGTTATCCAAAGGTCAGATCATAGATATTAAGATGCATACTGGTAAAACTAGTTCGACCGCAGAATCTACCAGGTCACTTGGAGGACCAACAGGAAGTGAGTGTGTGTGCTGCCTAGAATATAATGTCCATTGTTATGTGCGGAGGATATTTCTGAATCCTCCTCTTCCTCTCTTTCTCCTTTGCCCTCTCTTTTTGTCCCTCCTTCAGCTACGCAAGGAGTTTGATCGTGGCATTGACGTCCTGCTGGATGAGGACCACAGCGTTCACGATGTGGCTGCTCTGCTGAAGGAGTTCCTCAGGGACATGCCCGACCCGCTCCTCACCAAGGAGCTCTACACGGCCTTCATCAACACCACATGTAAGTTTTAGCTTCCCTTTTTTCTCCCCCTTTCTGGCTCACCTCAATCCTCCTCTTGTTTCTTCCTTCTCTTGCTCTTTACTCCTTATTTTCCTTTTTCACTCAATCCATCCTAACCTGTGTTGCAGTGTTGGATCCAGATGAGCAGCAGAATGTTACTCAGCTACTTGTCTACCTGCTCCCAGCATGCAACAGTGATACTCTCCACCGTCTCCTTGAGTTTCTGTCCACTGTGACTGACCATGCCCATGACCGGCAGGACAAAGTCGGACAGGAGGTGAGCGGCAGTTTTTATCAACAGGAAATATGACTCAAAAAAGTCCTTAACTAAATCTATGAATTAAGTCAGAAAAAATAAAAACATGAGGAAAAAGGTCATATCCAAAACATCCATGCCTGTAGTCATGTGCCCAGCTTTTTTTTTTACCTTGTTTTTCCACCTCATTGGGAGGAAATTACCAAAGAAGTGATAGGAATCAGTTTGTATGGCTCGTATATACACATATCTCTCCGTGGCTGTGAGGCCTAAAACAGCACAAACGGTCTGTTTACAGGTCTTAGGGAGTACACTGCATATGTGAAAACAGTTGTATAAAGCCTTTTATGGCTCCAGACAGAGCTGCACGAAATCTGATGATGTGGTGTCTGTTGGGGCTGACAACTACAATTTTGAAAATGAGAAAAATCTAGGGGTGTGGAGTTTGAAAGAAGTGAGCTTACCAGACCTCTGCAGGCCACTCCTCATCTTTGCTTGAGGCCAGCAGCTTGAGGCTACACTAGCCACTACTAGCATATCACACCCAAATCTCAGCTCGAACCGTCTGCGATCGAGTTGGATTGTGGATAATTTAGGCGCCAGGTTTTGACAAACGAGGAGAATACATGGAATAAAAAAGACGATCTTTCTGGTTCTGTTGTGTCGACTGTCTTTCTTTAAACTGTCTATCGTGAGTCTGACAATGTCCTAAAAGTGCAATGCTAAATTGGTGGTTTTGACCGATGTACAGTCAAAACTGTTTCAGCAATACATCTGAACAAACTGTAGATGTGGGAACTGTTAATGACAAATGATCTCAGACCCTGAATATAATTTACATATTAAGTTGTATCGTCCTACAGTTAAGTGTCATTCTTAATGTGCTTTGTGACTTCATGATCTTCTCTCTATTCTACTCTTCTCTCTCCCAGTTAGACACCCCCTTTAGCCTTTAATTCCCAGACCATGGACTCATGCATGTGTGTGTATGTCAGGAGACACGCACACATGCATATGAATAGCATGCCTCTGCATGTATGTGTGTTTTGTTGTCTCACGTATGTGTGTTTTTTTTCCCCTCACGACAGCATGGCTCCAGTATCTGTATCTCAGATCGTAACAGGAAGTCCGAGTGTAAAACTTTTGGAGCAACACAGAGTGGAAATAAAATGAATGTATCACTAAAAAGGTTGTCCAAGCTTTGTCGGGCTCAAAGTGACAAAAAGAGAGAGGGAACGTGACAAGAGATGCAGAACATTGGAGGGAGAGGTGAGGAAATCAACATGAAAGGATGGATGGAGGCGATATAAGTAGGGGAAGAAGAGTCAGGAGGGAGGAAATGTCTCCAAGGACCGTGTAATTGCAGCAAAACACTGATTATTTTTCTCCTTATAAGGGAGGGAAAGAGTTCCTGATAGCTCCAACGATGCATAATGTGTCTGCAACAGTGTAGGGTAAACTTACAAAGCCTTTAAACAGTTTTGATAAATACTACTACTTTGCTATTACTTCAAAATGAGATTGGAAAACACATAAAAACAAGTAAAACTGCTTCTAAAGTAAGTGCATGTCATAGATAGAAATTAAATCTTTTTCCCCTCAGCTCATAATTTTGTAATAACATCCTTGTGACGAAGCAGGGCTGCCTCTGAGACTACTTGTAAAGCACACCGACACATACACATGCTAGCAGCTTGGCTCCATTGATGGCCATGTTGGTCTGTTGGTTGGTCCACCACTTTGGTTGCTCCCGCATTCATGGTTCCAAGAGGAGGCGCCCTAAGGACTTTGGTGACTTGTTCCTTTAGGGCCACCATGAGGTTGACATTTGTGGTTTTGAGTAAAATATCTTGACAACTATTGGATGGATTTCCATGAATTTGATTCAGACATTCATGTTCCCCTCTGGATGAATTGTAAAAACTTTGACGAACCCACATCTTTTCATCTAGCACCATCATCATGGCAAAATGTCCAACTGGTTTATTACCAAATACCTGCAAACCCCCACTGTCACAATGAATTTGCTCTGCAGTCTCGCAACGTTAACAGGGCCTATTTTTTCTCCAAATACAGATCACAGGGAACAAGATGACGTCGTTGAACCTGGCCACCATCTTTGGCCCCAACCTGCTCCACAAGCAGAAGAACTCAGACAAGGAGTTCAGCGTCCAGAGCTCAGCCAGGGCCGAGGAGAGCACGGCTGTCATTGCCGTGCTGCAGAGGATGATCGCCAGCTACCAATCCCTCTTCATGGTCAGTAATGGAGCATGTGTGTTTCTAACTTTCAGCCTCACTTCCTGTTTTCATTCTTACGCTCCTCCACTAAAAACTCACACACAGTCTCACATTCCTGTGTAGGCTTAAAGAAAAACAGTCCCTCCTGGCTTAGCAGACAATGGTTGTGTTTTAGTTAATTAAAGCAGAGCTTTGCCTAGCTCAGTGGAGAGAAAGAAAAGACAGAAAAAGAGTGCAAGATGACAGATGGATGTGGATTGTGGAGTTTGGTCAAAATCATACCTTAATTCTTGTGAGCAAATATAACACTAAAGTGTTAGCTGACAATAACATCAAGAACTTTTCATTGAGATACTTGAAGTTGTTCTTTCCAAAATAAATGCAGAAAATTCAGGCATGAAAACCTTCAAGTGGTGTCAAAAGAGGTCACGATTTCACACAGATTACCGCCTCATCAGTTGTTTTTGTTCCTTTCTGTTCCCGGGATTCTCAAACAGTGAAGACAGGCAGTTCAGGTCATTTCAGGTCCGAAACCTTGTACCATAATGCTTTGCAGTCTGCCACTGCCGTTCCCCTGAGACTTACATTCCTGCAGTAAGCCAATGAAGAACTATTAAATGCTTATAGTGAATTGGGACTGACTTGCCCAGTCTTGGCGAGTAAAAAAAGATTTGTAGGCAGCTCAAGTTCTATGAATGACATCTGAAAGTTGTTTAGTAACCTGCTTAGGTCTGAATCTGGCAACGTTTACTTTGAAGGCTTTTAAAGATGAGAGTCATTCATAGACAGCGGGTGTATGGACAGGGTTTTCCATTATAATTCACATGTTTGATGAGCATAAAATTAGCTGAAAATCTGATTAAGAAATGCACTGGAAATGAAGGTAACAAGACAGACATCCAGTCTCTTGCTTCTTCCTGTGGTTTTCACATTGGGCCCTTGAACAAGCAGTAGACCACTAATATCTTGTTTATAAAGAAAAAAAACCGGCTATAAATAAAAGAGGAAGAAGGAAATGCTGAAAGAGATCCATGTTTGAAGAAGCTGGATTCCTGTTTTATTACATGAAACAGGTGAAGCAAGAAATCAATTATGCGCGTATTTACGAGAAATCAAGTATGCTTTAACGTCACACGTTCAGGTTAATGCAATTTATGTTAATAGAAATAGAATTGGTACGTGCCCTGTTTTGGAAAACAAATGTTTTGTAATTGTAAAGTTGTTTTAAGCAGCTTGACAGCTCAACTGTATAGGTATGATCTAAAATAGGCTTTGAGGTAGGCATGGCATAAAGGCATATCTAAGATAGAAAAAAATAAACATTTCTTCATTTATTTCACTCAAATTGTTGTGTGACATATGTTTTAGGTGCCTCCCGATCTACAAAATGAGGTTTTGATGAGTCTATTAGAGACTGATCCAGATGTGGTGGACTACCTGCTGAGAAGAAAAGCATCACAGTGAGTTACACACACGAGTTGTTCCCATGCGTGCAGTCTGCTGTTAGCCTCTCTGTCTGTCGTTGCCTGTTTTATCCTTATTTTGCCTGTAATTAACCACAGGAGTCCCGACCTGTTGCAGACAGAGGAGCCCTTCACCCTGAGCGAGCGCCGTTCCTCCAGCGACTCCAACAAGGCGTCCAGCGGCGAGGTGTCCCCTTACGACAACAACTCCCCGGTCCTGAGTGAGCGGCGAGGAGAGCCAGGAAGCCCGGGCGGCGAGCAGGTCTTCCGTGTCCCAGAACAGTACACTCCGTTGGGGCCGGTGGCCGGCTGGAGCAGAGAGCCTGGAGCTGACACTTGGGGTGCCAAAGGTGACCATACAGTGATATCTCGATTTTAATATCATTAAATACACTGTCCTTAAACTTAGTTTTTTACGAAGCAAGTCTGTTTATTCTCTATGTGCTTACTCTGTGTCTACTGTGTACCTGAGTATGGAGAGGATTTTGACCTCTATTTTGCTCCTTTCAGACACTGTATCAGAGGAGCATGCTAACATTTGGGGGACGTGGCACACTACTTTGAAACCAATACTCAAGGACCAACCATACACAGGTAATGACCGATGTTTTCAATCAGTCCAGTGCTCGACACCTGGTGTTGGTTACGTTTGAGGGAGGAACAAAAACATGAGGGACACTACAAATCAAGGACCCAAAGTTAAAAAATCACTGATGTTGTTGGTGGTCATCAGAAACCAGGGTCCTGCTGGTTTTTTATACATTTTTAAATCATCTAATTAGCAAATCATCAATACTTTGAAACAGGATTGAACATGAGCTGCAATAGTTTAGTGATAATGCAAGGTCAAGCACCTACTAGTGATGTGTGTAGCCCTTGCTATTCATTAAACTATAATTAATGTTGATGTTCTGTTTCTAGGTTCCCATGGCAACATGTCAGAAGGAAGCTCCCGCAGCTCACAGGAAGGTCTCGACGGACTCCATGGCGATGGCAGGCAGCAGGCAACGCTACAACGGACACAGACAGCGCCTGGCATCACCGAGTGCAGATCCCACCCCCCGGTCACCAGAGCGTGTACCAGCCCTCATGTGGAGACGGGACGCCTGCAGCTCAACGTCAACCCCTCTGTGACGTCACACCTCAACAGCACGCAAGGCCTCCATCGAGCAACTGGACACAGACTTAACCCGACCTCCATGCGTCAAGGCGGGGCGAACACTGCCGATGATGGCCCCGCTATGCTTAACGACAGCCGCTCTCTCCCCCCTTATAACGCCCACCATCGACTGGCTAGTTCGCAAAGTTCACCTCAGGTCGCAACAGCTCAGCGACCCCCTCTGCAGCACGGGAGGCTGAGCGCAGCGCCGAGTAACTCAGCCTCCACGACAGAGGCCCACATGGAGCCGCATAGCCCAGAGTGGCAGGACTGGCAGAGGGAACGGTGGCAGATCTGGCAACTGCTGTCCTCGGACAATGCTGACACACTGCCTGAAACGCTGGTGTGATCTCAGACCATGAACTCCAGCAGAGATTCTGTTCTTGCCAATGGCATGAGCAAACGACACTCACTCCTTATCCCTCCCTTCATTTCAACTGTCATGTTTTCTCTCAGCCTGCCTTTCATCCATTAACCCATGGATTTCATCCTTTCCACGAACCTTCTGTGCTTCTTCTGCATCTTAGCGCCATGGCGTTGTCGTTTACGTGTGCAGCTGCTGCCTTTATACAGACTTTTACATCCGAGAGCCACTAGTATTTCTTTAGTATGGATGTTAAAAAGTTGCTTCTGTTCCTAGCCCATATGTTTTGTCCATTAAAAAAAAAGCCCATCAGAAATACCTCAAACTATCCTTTGGCAACTCTTCCGAGTTCAATCTTCATATATCAATGGAGAACAATAGGAAAACATTTGTTTATTATATTTTCATTTCATCTTTTTTTACATTTTCACCATACAGACAAAATGTGCACATTAGTAATTGCTGCTAAATGTAGAATTTGTGTGTGCGTACTGGTATTGTAGTTCAGCCACATCTGTCTAAAGAGATCAAATGTTGAATTACTTGTCAACGTCAGATTATGTGTATGTATGTATGTGTATATATATATATATATATATATATATAGATATATATATGCAAACATACATAAACAATATGTATGTATATTGACATATAAAGTATATTATTTTTCAATCTACTAAAAGTAATTCAGCTCTTTAACTGGCAGTCTAAATGTTGGTGTTTGTCAGACTGCTGTTTTTCTGTCTTTAATATTGAATGTAAAATACTTCACTTATGGCAAAATGCTTTGACCTAATTATAAAGCACTTGGCTGTAAGTATGCTTATATGTGCTCTTGCCACCTACTGCACTGCAGGGACAACGTGCCAAAGTCTTTTTTTTAAATTTTTTTTTTACTTAAGGATATTTATCGTACAGTTGTGTTCACTCCATCCAGTTCATTTCTGAAAGAAACTCAAGAGCTTGTGACATTGGCAGGTCAGGAATTTCAGCATAGAAGTATGAAGGCTAATTTTAAAACACAAACACGATTTCATCATCAGGATGGTGTGAGGATTATATTTCTGACTATTAATCAACTGAAAATCGTGACGCTAAACATACATAAGTTAAGATGAAGCCTTAGTAGCCCGAAACAAATATCCAAAATGGTTTTAAATGGTCAGAGTGTGCATAAAAATACTACAATGTAACAAAAAGTCTGTATAAATATGAGCCAGGGTTAGGGTTGGATATCAGATATTTGCCAAATAGTATTTTTAAATAATTCTTATCCTTTTGAAATCATGTCTTGGAAGACCAGATGGGAAGAATTTTGAGAATCTGGAAAACTGTGTCACATGTCTAAATGTATCGGAATTTGATGTAGAAAATGTTATCTCACATTGCAAATATTCTGTATAGCAAATTCTGTCCATTCGGTCTCCTGAGATTGTTAAAACAACAAGTATTTGTCCTGAATGTGGTTACATCAAAAAAAAAAAAAAAAAAAAGAGCTACAGTCTGGAACTTCATTTCCCATGTTAAAAGTATAAATACTGATATGAATGAAGTATAAAGTATGCATTTAGCTGAGATCATTACCTGATCACAAAACTATTAAAATGAGCTTGACAATCACTGAGCTTGGTTCATAACAACACAATTCAGTATGAGGATATCAACAGTAATACATTCACAAAGTTTGCTTATATTTTCTCACTTCAATTCCAGTCTTGTTGCTAATTCAGGTGGGAAAAAAAAAGAACTTTTGAATACACCCACCACCAAGCTGTCCAAATCCTCTTAACAGTCAAGTGGGTATTTGCTGGCAAATATTTCACATTTTCTCAAGTTATGGTGTAATATTTGCTCATTTGAAGCCACTTCAGCAATAAATCTGGAGATGCACTATGTGTAATCTTCTTTTCTTTGATTTGCTTGTCACTTGTATGTGACTTTGGAATGGTCAATGGAAGTGCAAGAAGTGGAAGGATTATGGTAAAGGTTAAGGCGCCATCTATTGTCAGACCATGTGCATTAGCATGTTGCTGCAACCCACAGTTCACCGTTTCCAAAGGATCCATCTGTGCTCAGTTTAGAATCGGTTAGCTTGTGATTCTAAGCACCTTTGGTGAAAAATGTGTAAATCTGTGTGAGGAAATAAATACATGTGCCATAGGTGTTGCTCTTAAAAGTTGTTTCTCCACGCATTGCTCAAGGTCCATATTTTGTTACATTTTTGTATTACTTTGTTTTCTGTTGAGTGTTGTAATATATAAATACGATATAACAATTTTTATTCAAGGGGAAAACAAGAGAGAATAATCCTAATGGGCCTAGCTTTGTCTCCCCAAGCCAAGACCATGTTTGTCTTGTTGACTTCACTTCACATTGTTGAAACTAAGAGAAACTTAGTGTTATGGTGTTTATTGTTGATATTTTGGTGGGGTTAACTGGGTCCAAGTTGTAATGGAATGTGTGGTAATTGCTTTTGTACTGCGTGTCATCATCAATATGCTACAATGAAATTAAATATGATAAAGTTTACATATGCTGTTGAAGTCAATGCTTTGGAAAAATGTATTGACCCTGTTTGGAAACGGACAAGGAAAGAGAAACAAGTGTGACATAGCACAATATGTCATATAGAACTAATATCATAGTATATAATGTCCTATGCCCTAGTACATAATGCATCATTGCAGATTATTAGATAATATAGTATGTTAGAGTGCAATATGTCATAATATAGTAAATAATTGTACAGAATGCCATTATCATAAGTTTATTGTACAGAATTATCATAATATGCCATAGAATGGTATGTTACAGTAAGGTCTTTTGTCATATACAGTATATGTACAAATGCATTATGTTATAGTGGCCCCACTGTTTGTTTTTATTAATTATGTTATAGTATGGTATTCAAATTTGTTATTGTAAGTTTACTGTATGCATAATTTCATACATAACATAGTATAGTTAGCAGCATTAGGCCTTTTTGCTGTTTTTTTGTTTTACAGGAGACATTTTGACATTTTGAGAGCTGAACTGCTGGTGAAGATAAATGCTAAATGTGCCAGGGTACTTTGTGTGTGTGTGTGTGTGTGTGTGTGTGGGGGGGGGGGGGGGACAAATAAATAGCCGGGAGCCAATAAGCTTATTTTAGCATACAAACTGGAGGCAGGGGGAAACAGCTAGTCCAGATTAAAAAAGATCCACCTACTAGCACCTCACTAAAGCTCAATAATTAGTATGAAAAACACGGTAAAAAATACCTACTTCATCACCATGAGGTTGCCAGACAACCAGTGGAGACTTGCCCCTTTAACTTTGATTTGCATTTTACCGATTTAAACTACACAGCCATAGTCCACCCACTCAGGTGTTTTCAATGATGCTCCTTATTTGACCTCGTCTAATGCTACAGTCAGAGCGGATTTTGCTTCCCATTCATTTCTATGTGGAACAGGGAGACACATTCAGATCACAAAGACTGTGATCTGATTACAGTTTGATGTGCATAATTGCCAGGCGCTCCTATGTTTAGCCTGTTTGAGAGAGGGACAGTAGCAGAGGTTGATAAAACATAATTTACTTTGTGGACTAGCCATGCTAGCTCTGCAGTTTATGTTTACAACCCTTCCCGTGCCAGTTGCTGTCCCCTCCTGCCTTTGGCCCCACCATGATAAAATTCGCCTTGTGGATTTTGGTCTGACTGCAGCCTCAGGACTCTGTGGGCGTGTACAAATTGTGCTTGATCGACATCTCCCTGATTCATTCTCCGCCTTAATTTTGTTGAGCCTGTTAGGGCTGGACCACTTACACCATCATCATTCTTATTGTTCAATAGAGTATGGCGACATCACGTAACTCTTAGCGAAGCGCCACACAACTTTGACTTTCTAATCGGGTCAGGGTAATTGCCAACACCCATCTTCCCACTGAATGGCATGCAGCAATCATTAATGGTGTTAATGCCACCTGTGGCATGTAATATAGTATATAGAACCACATGCTGCAGTAACATAATATATCAGGAGAATACTGTACTGTATGAGCCCTGCGATGAGTTGGCCACTGTCCAGGGTGTACCCCGCCTAAGGCCCAAAGCCACTGGGATAGGCTCCAGTCACCCGCGACCCCCAACGGGAACAAGCGGTAGAAAATGACTGACTGACTGACTGACTGTACTGTATGTAGTCATGAATCATGATGTGTTTCCATGTGAGGTGTGTGTGACATCCTGGAGCCAACCTGTCCATCATCTATCACACAATGTTCAAAGTCCCTCAGATCACATGTCTTGACTTCTGCCATACCCCTATGGCACACTCACTGCATTATTTATATACGTCCTCACGGCCAGGCTCGTAAATGTGGACGTGTACTGTACTTAATAATAACGTGTCTACTGTGTTCAGTGGACCACAACCATATTCAAATAAAGATATCAAAGCTGTTAGCTGGGTGTGTTAATGGTGATTTTCCTCATTTTTATCTAATAAAGCACTGTCAGTTATCTTCAGTTGGCAGAGCAAATGCCAATCACTATTTCTACTGGAGCAGAGCTTTCTAGTTATTAAATGAGCAGTGTGTTGAGTTCTTTTGAGTCTTGTCCTCTGTGTAGAAAATATAACTACGCAGGCACAAATCTATAAAGGCGCAGGTCACCAGTTAGGTACTTTATAAGATCCCTAAAGAGCTCCAAATTACCACACGTCCTGGGTGTGTCTGCCTGCAGTGCAAAGCTGGTTTGCTAGTGGCTGCCTTACCGTTATTGTTTGTGTAGCAAGTGGTTACAGCAGTGTAATCTTTCCTCTTAGTGGTCCACTTAAAGATTCATGGAGCTCTCTCGCTTACTCCCTTACTTACACAGAGTGCACTAACTAATCAGGGTTTGCTTTCATAAAAGATAAATGGAACATTACTTTTCGAGACGTTTTTCGTTTTGAACTGAAGAAGTATTTTTCAGTTTGAAGAATTTATATGTTTTGCATGCAATTCAATTTGCAATTCCAAACTGAAGGGGAAAAACAAACTCATATATTCCAAAGAACTATGCAGTGTTGAAAGCCTGAGTAACACTTGAAAAATAGACGATACAAAGTACAGTGCTTCATTATGTGCGTCTTGCCTCCATTCTTTTGGCAGCTTTTGGCTTCAAAAAAGAGATCAAAGTGACATATAGAGGCTGCTGAGGTAGGAGATAGAAGGGGAGATTCCGCCTGGCTCCACCAGCCAGCAGAACAGTGACAAAAGCAACTAAGCCTGAAAGACTGAGAGAAAGATTCTCACATTCTCACCCCTTAACCCTGACTGCTGTGCCTCTGGCTTGAGATGCAAGGGCAAAGAGAAAAGAAAAGCAACTCTGAGTCACCCAACTGTAAATGTCAAAGTGAGACATGAGCTGGCAGTTTCAAAGTCTCACCTTCAAAAACCTGACCAGTGCTGGTACAGAGGTTGAGCTACAGTGCGTAAATCCCTTATCATACCTGAAAAATCCATGACTGCGAGTGAAGTGGTGCAAAGAATAGAGGCAGTGGTCTAGTGAGCAATGTGAAGAAAAGTCAGATGGTCAGATGAGCCATCTCTCAAAAAGGCATACAAGTATATGCAGGACTCAGGCCAAAGCAAGTCAATAAGTCTGGCAGCACAGAGCTATATTAGTACAAATGTGCAGCATATTTATGTGGGGATCGCCCAGGATGGAAACGCCACAGTTCACCGGACCACTGAATGGTTTGATGAGCGTGAAGCTGCAAATACGACCATAAGTCAGCAGATTTCAAGCCAGTTCAGCATTCACGGGGAATTACGTAGATGTGCTTGAGGTGGCATTTTCCATGACAATCATCAAAACACCACATAACAGAGCTTCTTGTGGAAAAATGATGGCACAGTTCGGCAGGGGAACTGCAGAAATTGCAAGCCAAGGCCTCCTGTAGCTGTTTTGGTGATCTATGTTGTCCATGGTACACTATTAACTCAATTAATGTTTGTGTTTTCTTAGTTATTTGGCAAAATGGAGTGTCTTTGTCATTCCTTGAGCAACTGTCCTTAATTCAATGCATCTGTAATGCTAGAAAAAAATTATCTGCAATATTTTACAGCACAGAAAACTTTGTTTTTTGCTGGATTTTCAGTGTTGATTGTAACTTCGCGATTATACCACTAGAGCCCAGTCAAGAGCCTTGAATAGCTTTTTGAAGCAGATACAAAGTTTGAGATACTTTGTCTCTCAAGGCCAAATGAGCACATTTCTCTCTTTCTTCATTGCATATCACCCAAACCACAACTGATGATGAATGAGTTCACTTGTTCTAGAAGGGGACAACTAGAGGGAAGTTGAAGCTATAACAAAGTTAAAAAAGGAATAAGTCTGGTAATGTTGATGGTTTTGTGACGGCGGAAAGGGAATGGAGAAGAAAAAGAAGAAAAGATTTAAAACATTTAATGGCTTTTGGTTTCAATACTCCTTAGCCCTGCCTGATAGTATAATAAACCACCTTCCAGACCTCCTGAGAAGTGAAATTAACTGCTAGCAGACCATTACATACATTGAAAAAGGTAATGGATGAGCATTTGGGCGTCTAACACTGTGTGTTAGGGGACAGAGACTAAGAGAGGGTGAATAATGAGAATAAAGTCAATTTAACCATTCTCTTACTAGCAGCTTATCAGAGTTCTGATCGACTCTCACCAAGTCTGGAAACTTTTGAAAGCAATTAGAATCTTTTATTGTGTCTTTCGATCCACAAGACCAACCCGAGGACATTTTGTTAGTTGGATTTTTCTTCTCTTTTTGTCAGCTACCTCTTTCCACTTTGCTCTCCCACTATTTATCCGAGGAAATGCACTCTCATTCCAGCGTCGGTCCCTCACAACACCAATTAAGGCTTTTGCCGTGTACTGTGTGCCAGTGATGTCTGAAATGAGCATGTCATGTTCTGCTCAAGGAGGTTCTGATTAATTGTGATCAGCGAAGGCGTAGAGGCAGTTTGCTTCAGATACCGTACACTGAGTGCGCTTCTTCTATTTTCTTTTGTCCCCCATTTGTCGGTTTCTGGAAGGGAGCCTGATTTTAAATTAAAGAATTTTTGTGGACCATGACAACAAAACAAAGCTGCTTTATTTCAGTGGCTAATGAGTTGGCCCGGAGTAACGTTATCCAGTTGGCCAAGCTAACAGACAATTTGCCAGAAATATACACATGCACAAATAGGTATGCATGAACTCATCCACACAGAGACACTTGTAATTGCCAGTACAAGAGTTGAGCCTCACTCCTGGAGGGAGTCAAGAATTCAGGCATATCAGTAAACAAAACGTGGATTTCAGTTCGTTTTATCACATTTTGGAGGGGCGTGTGAGGTAGTGCATGTTTTATGAGCACGACATTTTGAGCAGCGCATGCACAATACTTTGTCTTTGGCCTGCACATTCAGAAACACACGGTCCTGAAAGGAATTCGTACCCACAAGGTCCTCATTAGCAGGCACAGTCGGTTCATTCTCATCATGTGTTGCTTCATGCAGTCCAAAAAGAGGCCTGAAGATAGAAATGTTAGGAAACGTGGAAAAACGGCTCCTGACCTGAATTAACCCATCTGTAAATCATTTTTGAATAAATCCCATCACTGCCTGAGAAAAAAAAGGAAATAAATAAATAAAGAAAAATACATTAAATATATATATATATATATATATATA
>CM022483.1:10028441-10051302 GCA_011952105.1 Coreoperca whiteheadi
TATATATATATATATATATATTTATACACCCACGACTATAGAAGTACGACTAGATCGATGATTACCACGGGAAGGCTCATTTTCAATCACGTTTCACCTTAAGAGTATTCTGAGATCCCATACCGACACCAAGGCTGCACTATCCTCTGAATTCAACCAAAGATGTTCTAAACAACTGGTTTAGCATCAAAATGCTCTTGGTGATAGACGACTCTGGGAAAATATGCCAGTTTACTTTTATTCAAGTAAGTAGTTCATGAGAAACTAAAATAAATGTTCAACAATGCCCTATCACAATGTTAAACTTTAAGTGGTGCAGAGGCTTCAGCTACATGGACAATACTTGTTAGTAGGTTAAATTCATTGCTTGTTTTGTTCTTTTCATTGGATTTGTTTTAACATTGGTTTTAGGAAATATAAAATGTTGCCAAAATTCCTCAAATACTCATCACATAACTTTCTACGAAATTTCACAAAAATCTGTAATCTACTGTAGCTTTTGGGAGATCCTCCTAAAAACTGACAAAAAACAACAAATGGGACCCGACCTCTAACTTCAGTGGTGGAGTAATGAGCGTCACCTAGAGATTTCAGGCGTGGGTGCAGCAAAACCCCACCTGTCAGTCAATCAACAGTAGGTTGCTGCCGTAGATGGAAAAAACTATGATCTAATGATGACACTCACATGTCTGTTTTGCAGATGAGTCAAGACGACTTGGATGATGAATGTCACAACACATTTTCGACTGTTCAAAATGTGCTTTGTGTAAACTTCACCCGAGGCTTGTATATGTGGTGTTAGACCTCAGGTTACTGCAGAAAAGCTACTGACCCGTGTGCGTTCATTTATGAGTGTGACTACTGTAACCATGTGACAGGAGGACACTGTCCAGCCAACCATGGCATATACTGATCTGCCCTGAGCAGTGGAAATGCACAGACATGCTCACACACACACACTTTAACACCAATGTGGGAAAGACTGTGTGTGCACAGTCTTTCTCGGCAGCTTGTAGAAAGTAACGCGCCAATTCATCGACCACGTGGCCCAGTTCTATAAGAGAATGCTGACAGATTAATTGCCACATCCAGTTTGTTATTTCCATTCAACCGGATTTCAAACAAGATCATGCTTCATTGTTTTCTGCAATGAAAGAATGTTCATATTAGAACATTCTTAATGCAAACGAGAGCAAATAAAACGGTGTAACCTGCCTAAAAAAGGTCATGCAACTGATCGCGACATTTTCCTTTGCCATTGATTCTATGCAAAAATGATGCAAACATGTCCGTCCCTGAGACCTCCGTCCCTCAGTGTTTATAGATTCAAGGTTCCAGTTGATTTAAATATACTAGGCAATCAATGAGCGTTCAGTTCAATTCAGTAGAAAGAGGAAGCACTACAGATGTAAGTGGATGCAAGAGGAAAAAGGGAAGAAAACAGGACAGAAAGGAGAACGATAAAATAAATGAACAAACGAATAACAAGATATCTATTATTACAAACTATAAATATGTATACCTAGGATAATAACCTTGAAAAATCGGTGATATATAGCGTATATATCCTCTAAATGTTGAATATACCAATGCTACAAAAGCAGTTGCTCAATAATTATTAGTTCAATTTAAAAAATAAAGTTTGAGATGAAGGTGCTACGCCAGTGGGTTCAGTAGTATCAGACCGTACGATAGTCTTGAGGCATGCCAGATTGTGCGATGAATGCCTGGTGAATCGTCCACAAAAAAATCTCCTATCACCAGACGACGTTTGTTTTTTTAATGTCCAATGCCGATGGTTTTAAAATGTTTTCCTACAATATGTGGCTGTGTCTCACAGTGCAATCTTGGACCACCACTGGAGGTTCAGAGTGGCCTTTAAACCTACGTGCACCTCTATACAGAAAATAGGAACATATGCAGAGAAGACTTTGAGCCAGATGTGAAGGACAGAAACTCTGCTGTCCTTGAAGGCTGTTTTTTCGCTCCATATCCTGTAAATCTGTGTTCCTGGTGAGTCATGCAGTAGGTATGTGTGTGGGAGAGAGAAAGTGAGAGATCTTTGTTAGTCATTCATAAATTTGCTTGAATAAATTATAGTAGCTGAATAAAACATTTGAATGATAAATTGCAGATGAAGAGTTCACTTTTTGGGGCTGTTAAATTAGTCAGCTATGTCAGCACAGTTTAAAATGCGTAGTGGTGTAAATGAACAGGACCATCATCATTTATAAGCCTTCAGTTTTACTTTAAAGGGATTCTAGCTGCAGCTGCTGTGCCTCTTGTACAAACAACTCATCAAAATTTAGGTGTAAGGTTTGGATTTTGGTTTATTTTGTTGCACTCATGTATGCTGTCACAATTTCCCCACAACACTTGAAGGCAATAAGATGCTGCTGCACGCTGATGTTAGCAAAACTGACACTCCTTGCAGTGATGCTATTTATAGTGTGACCAGATAAATGAACTGAGGTGTGCAAATGTGATCACGTCTCCTGCTACATTTCTTTTAGCACTTTTTGGTCTGTTGCAGAAATGTTGTCGGGCAGATTTTTTTGCGTACGCAATCTCCCGAAGGACCTTTTGGAAATCTCTATGAACTGAGCATCCAAGTGTGCTTTTAACGGATGAGCGTCTGAGCGCGCTTGCCAGCTGGTTTCTGTTGAATCCTCCTCTGTGCTGTGTGCAGAGCTGCGATAGTGAGAAGATCCTGTCTGTAGTTAGTCCCTGGCACATTATCACAGCTGACCATTTGGCTCCGATTGGCGCCGTGTCCTGCGATACCGCCGTCCAAACAGCGCTCCACTGAGGTCACTTCACCTCTCTTTCACCTGCCGGCTTTTAAAGCAGGACACAGTCGTACTGAGAGGAAGCAGGGACTGGTGCCATGTTGATGTAACAGTATCGCTGCTTCCTCTTGGCTTCCCTTTGGTTGTTTGGTCCAGGAGGAGTTTGATTTCTCATGAGTGATACCGGCTCATAGCCCCTGAAGCGGTGCAGAACATTCACCAGCGATTGAGTTCGTGGGTTTGCAATGGCACACCTGAAGGGACCAATCTTCAAACTATTAACTAATTTCCTGTTTGAGGTTGGTCTGTGTACGAGTGTGTGTGTGAGTGAGACAAGAAGGAGAAGAGGGAGAAATGTTGATGCCTCGGCAGGCTTAGCAGTGACACGGTTCCTCCATGACATCTTTCTTTCTTTGTCCACTTCTTCTTTCCTGCCATCCTTCCCTGGTTTTGTCAGCGCCTTCTAAAACAACCCATGGGAACCTTACAAAAATGATTCATACAGTATGAGCGCTTTCTGATCTGGTACCTCAGTGGTTAGGTGTGGTTAAGTAAAAACAACTAAAACTACTTGATAAATATTAGGGAAATATTGTGGTCACTATAACAAACGAGTCCACAGCCAAGCTAGCCAGTCTGTGAGGCTGTACTAACTACTAATGACAGCATGCTAATATGCTCACAATAGCAAATGACATGCTGACATAGCAGGTTAACCAACTAAGTTTATTGGTGCTATTTTAAAAAAAGGGTGATCAGTGGACAGATTACAGCACTTGTGTGGCGTGAGGGTGTATATGGGACTGTGTGTGTTCCTGCATTTCTATCTTTGCCTGAACCAGTTTGAGGATGAGACTTTCGTGAGACAGACGTGAGGTACTGTAATTCTGTCTCTTGCCTCATTTTTACATGATGCATTGTAAGATTAGGTTCAATTCAGTGACAGACTTGACCAAGTCCTCCTCTGGTGTCTCTCCCTATGCTCTTTGAAGTCACTTTGGATGTTGCGATTGACATCCCCTGCCCTCATTCACTTATAATCAATGTGTAATCAGCTCCACATCTAATTCAGAGGTTATTAAGTAGCCAGCTTCAGTAATGGTCTGGAGCAGAGATAATACACTGATTGAGGCTGAGTTATCCTCATCTCCTCTGTTAGGAACCTCTGCACGCACACATTATTTAAAGTCCATGCCTAATTACACGTTATGAAAAGACATTAGGGGAAACCTTCTAAAAGCCATGAAGCATTAAATGTCAAGTTCATTAAAAATCTGCTGCCAGTATTTGTGCCATTTTGTAATAACTGAGTTACGCTTGCTGGATCCCCAAAGTTAGATTTAATGATGATTGGAGTACTTCTAAATATAGATCTCTATCTATTACTGATGTTAGATGGAAGGTTTTTTACACATTTCTGACACAATTGGACATTTGTGATGGGTTCATGTGGTTTTTTTCACCATCTGGAAATGAAATCACTGAAATCACTATAGATAGTAAAAATTCCCAATGAATTTAGTTTGCTTTACTCATTGACATTCGGTCGAACAGAGGGGCTTCTGGCACTGACATGTGAATCAACGATGCATTATTCAACGTGGTTAACAATATTAGGGGTGGTACGAGGTGACTCAAAATACCAAAGAGATTCGAGGACGGAGAGGCAGATGTTTTGAAAGGTTTTCCTATCTAAAGTTTAGTTTGGGAAAGTTGAATTCCCCTGTGTGCTCTGTGTCTGAGTCAGAGAGGAATGAATGAGTGAGGGATGAATAATGCAGGTCAGGATCCTATTGTTTGGTGAAGGCCCTCTGCAGCCCAGGGCACAGCACAGGAGACTTTGTGAAATATTGATTCACCACTTAAAAGTTGTTGTGTGGATGTTGCCTGGCTTGTAGTATGTGAAAGGAGATTTTCCTTTAGTTTTCTGGAGAGACAGAAAAGGCATTCTTCAGGTTAGGTAAGTAAGCTTCACGTCCGATTTTGGCCGCATTTTTCGCCAAAGCTTCCTCCAAACTTCAAAACAAGACATTTAACCACATTAGTCTGGACTGAGACATTGGAAATGTTAAGATGAAACAAAATTGACACTTGACGTTTAGCCTCTATCGGTCTCTGTGCTGCATTTAACCTGGATGTATCTGCTTTATGGCGCAAACGCCTGGACGTACAGGAAATTGTTGAGAAACATGCTAACAGAATCACTGTTGAGGCCAGCAATTGTCACTACTGACAGCGGGGCAAACTTCATCTGCTGATGAAGATCGTGTGATACGATCGAAAAGCTCAAGAACAGCTACTAAATGGACCTCGTGGTGAGATTGCTGTTTCTAAGGTCAAGAATGAACCTCAGCTTTTCAGCCAACATGGACGATAAGTCCTCAAATTTTGCAGAAAAAAATGAAAATGTAATCATCTACAATTCCACAATAACTAGGAAAACTCCATTTGCAGATGAAGATCATGTGATATGACCGAAAGCTCCAGAACAGCTAATAAACAGATCTGGCTGTGAAATAGTTTTCTCAATCACAATTATTGCTGTGATAATTTTACAAATACATCTAATATAAGAAGGGATGGGACAGTAAATGTATAAATGAAGAAAAGGGGAAATCAAAATGAAACATTTGAAGCATATGTAGTTTCCATTTGAACAGTCTGCAGGCACTCATACATATACTGTGGAAGTATCCAATACTTTAGAATTACAGGCACCGGATTCTTGAGATTCCCAGTTTGGCTTTTGTCTCAAGTTGCCCGTACCTGAAGGCTCTAAGGAGGTGGCCAAGACTGGTGCAGATTTTATTCATTGCAATATTATGGTACATGGAGATATTATGGGACATAGTCAAGTCACAAGGGGTCCTTAATGTCAAGACTGGTTTTCAGAACTTGGCAGAATAGCTGCACGCTAAAGAGGGGCAAGATACAAGAATATACTTATACAGTCAATGGGTAAAATATCTGATGTAAGTCAGTGGGGAATAGTTGTTTTTACACAATATGTGTATTTACACATATTTATGTACTTGGATATTGTGTATAAATTGGGTGGACAAAATATTAGAAGTAGTGCAATACAATTCAACAGCGCCACAAAATCCAAAACTAAAAGTTGAGCTTGAAAATTGATTGTTGACCTTGGAAAACAGCAGTTTAATAATAAAAAACAAAATTCCGAACTCAAAGTCCACTAACTAGTTTTGAAAGCTCTGAGAGAAATTTAGTAAGTGGATCACCGATGACCATTTATTATATTAGTTTTAGCTTGGTGTGGCTAATAAACTGGCAACTGGGTGGTATGCTTTATGGTAAGTATGTTATTTTGTATTGTATTGTCTTATTTTCATGTGTATTTGTATATATAATAATTTTTTTTAATTATTTGTTTTATTATTAATTATTATTAATAATACGTTGGCAATGTGTTATGCATACGCATCAAAATGTAACACATGGCATCTTGAAAACCACAAAAGAAAATGTCCCAGCCGAAGCAGCAAACCCTGAGTTGACCGCACCTCTCAGCCTGAATTCAGTTCGATTTGTGCCTTGCCTGAGCAGTTGTGTGTGACAAAACAGCGGCCCTCTTGCAGTCTGGAAGTGGTTTGCCCTGCTGGATGAGCTAACAGCCGAGCCTTTCCCATGGGTGAACACAAATGTCAAGTGGCCCAGATCTCTCCGGGAGGAGCTGGGGAAGGCAAAAGGAAGAGTGGTATGGAAATGACAGGTGACGGGGCAATAGTGGGGGGAAGGGCCGAGAAAATATGTGAGGGGAGGGAGCCATGACGATTGTGGAGAGGAAGAGAGAGGTGTGTGTGTGTGTGTGTGTGTGGGGGGGGGGGTTAAAAAGGAGGAATGGCAGGACAGGAGGTGAAGAGAGGAGAAGTGATGGCTGTGCTATAATTATAGGATATGAGAACCTGGCTGTCACTTCTACTCCTCTTTTAGCAGTTTCGCTACTGTGCTCTGCTACACCTCCTTACTCCTCCTCCTCCTCCAGAGTCCGTTCTCTTCTTTTAGGATCCTTTTCGGTATCGTTTCTACAGTATGTTTTGAGGATAATGTTGCATTTTGTACACTTTCTGTTGCTTTTCCTCTACTACCCCCTCAATGATGGAAACTTTAACATATTCTGCTGTTATCCAACTATAAAATTGTTCAGAAATAGTAATTTCATACTGCTAACAAGCATAAAGAGGCACTGATGATAAAGCCAAGTTAGCTGTACCACTCAAATAAGCATATGGCTTGTGCTTGTAGTTGCTGTACGCCTCTATTTCTGCAACTCAGTACCTTCCTCCTACTCCGTGTCCTCCTCATCCACATTAGCCAATTCCTCCCACTCTCTTTGCCCGGGATATCCGATAAAACTCTATTGCCACAAAACATTCACAATTAACACTCCAGCATAGGACTGGAGACTTCACTGCTGATCTCCAGGGGAAGTGTCTGCTTTTGAGGGGAAACTTACTGCCATTTTCATTGTCCCACAGCCGGCCGGCCTTGTGTTTTTATGAAGCCTGAGGAGATTGTACAAAAATGTACGTGCCTGCAGTAAAAAATTGGGTTTGTGACAATGTATTTCACCGATTCATACAGCATGTTATAAGCATGGTTCCTTTTTTTACAACAGGAAACAAGTCTGACAGAAAAGCGCAGCGATGCCCATGCCATGCACAGTTGGCATATTAATGTTTCATTGCTGCGCTGTGAGTCAGTTGTTCTCTACTTTTTCCATTTTCCAACCTCCACTTTTCCTTTGCATTTTTCTTTTTCTAAAAGTATCTTCCTCCACTTTCTCACCGAAGAGAAGACATTATTCCTCATAAATTACTTAACTGTAAGGCATAGAAGCCACAGAATCTACAATAGAGTTTTTTGGTTATTGCACATCTACCTTTACATGGGGTTTTCCCCTGCGGGATATGATCTCTTGTCCGATCCTTCACCAAGTTATTTTTAGCCACTACAGTGGTGTGGCTACAGAGATGGCAAAGTCAGTCATGCATTTGTCAGTCGAATGCTTTGGTCCATGGGGAAATATTTCACAGCTGTTGGATGCATTGTCATGAAATTTGCTCATTGTCCCCACAGGATCAACCCTAAACACTTTGCAACTAGGACCGCGAGTAGATCAAAATTATTGAGTGAATCTGCAGGGCACGATGTACGTCCAATGGCAACATTCAGTGCCCATACAGGAAATAGCGTTCCCTACGCATGCTACTGTGCAGGTCATAGTGGCCTCATGTGAAGGACCAGAGCTCGTATCCTATCACAATCCAGCAAATGAAGCTCAGCGTAAATTCAATCAGGAAGGCTATCTTTATGCCATACTCATTCACATCTCTCTCTCTCTCTCTGTCACTCTCTTCCTGCTTTTCTTAATTGGCTGATATGGGCGTTTACTCTTTCATATAACCAACCAGATTTTGCCACAATCTCCATCAGCCAATCGTATTGCTGCTGTCAAACTTTAATTCTGTTCTTCTCTCTGCCTTCTGTCATTTTGTTATGAATGTCAACACATTACAGTCATCTATCTTACTTTAACACCTTAGTTTATGACAAAATACCTATAAAATGAATCACCAAGTTCCTGTGAACCTCAGCTGTACTTTCAAATAAATGCTAACATAAACATGTTAGCATTTTACCTCAACACCCCTGGTGGTGACAAAAGGTCCGACAACACAGACCTGAGCCCGACAGGCTCTGGCTAGAATCTGAGCCTTCATCGGACGCAGTCCTCAGACAGAACTGTATTGTTTTGACCCACTAGTGGTAAAGGACGTGCATTGTAAAATAGCAATAAAGGAATCCAGCAGATTTTTGCTAGAGGACTACTGGCTGCTGATGATCTATGCCAGGGTGTTATTTGTTTACAGCAATTTTGCAAATGTTTCAGAATGAATGTCTGGCCATTAAAATGCTATGCACAGCACTATCAAAATTACAATTTATGTGGACAGCTTGCCTGTTTCAATGAAACAGGATTGTAGCAGGAGTGAGGAGTAGGAGCTGAGGACTTCTGCATTTCAGCAGCACGGAGGCAGAATATAGCTACTGTAAATTGAGCTAGAAGGACTTTAAAGTCATCATCAAATACAGCCTGTGGCTTGATCTAACCTTTATTTTATTTTCAAGAAGCATCTAATCTCGCACCTCTTCTTGTATTCTCTTTTAAAGCTCTACAAAAAAGACCTGCCTGGCCTTGGATAGTAGATCTCAAAAGAAGCTGCAGGACAAAGTGTTGACTGGAATCCTATCAGAATTATGCAGTATATAAAGGAATCAAAGGTGTGTTCAAGGCTGATGGAGGATGGCGTAGTGGTTATAGTTACACAAGCTTTTAAAAAAAATATATTTCTTGCAATATTCCTGAGGATAGCATTTCATCCTTGGACGATGACTGGCAGGAAAGCAGAGCTGATTTAAGTATGTTGTGCTACTGTATCAAGACCCTGTATGCTAAAGCCACATTCAGTAGAGATACTTTTCTCTTTTCACAAAGTTGCTTTTAGAAAAACCCAGCTTGTAATACCTTAAGAGCATTACAAGAACACTGCTGCATTATTTATTCCTCTTATGCATCAAAGCAAAGTTTTATGTTCAATGTTAAATCAAATCAGACTTTTTCAGTTTAGCCTGAAGGAGTCCAGTTAAAATTCTTCATGTCCTCAGTGAGAGGAAATACCCAGCGTGTGGTTTGAGCAGGGTGTGTCCGTCCACATCTGTGGTCTTTCACCAAGTCAGCGTCCAGTCCGTTCCATTTCCCTGACAGAGTGCAACTGTCTTATTGTTCTCCCCATGACCCCGATTATATGATGCTGTGGCTTTGAATATGTCAAACATTCAGTCTGTCAATTGCTGATGGAAATCCAAAGTGATCATTTGGTCTAGAGGGTAAACCCACCGATGCTAAGTCACATCTACCAACCATTTGTGTCCAGCGTGCTTTTTCCCAGGACCTCAGTTTGCTGTGTCGTTCTGTATCTGTTTAAAGTACTAACAATGAATGAGAAACTGTTTTTGTGGACTCCCACAGAGTGTGCAATTTCATGCAAATTAGTATTTTTCTGTGATAGTTTAAGTTTTTACTTAAACTAATTCATACTTACATGCTGAGAAAAAAACATCTTGGATAGAATTACAGTGAAGGTTTTCTATATATTGTGCTTCATCAAGCTGAGTTTTGAGTTGACAATCTGGACACAGGCGACATGTTTTGCTGCTTACTTCTAGTTCTGACAATATGTCAGATCATAAATAGATGGCAGTACTGAATGCATTATAACTATTTTGGAATTAACACATTTTTTCAGGCTTGCACAGCACTGCTTTCAGATCAGTGACAAAGCTAACATGTTTATGTTTAGCAGACGTAATGTTTACTATATTCACCATCTTAGTTTTGTGTGTTAGCATACTAACTTTTACTACACTAAACACAAAGGGCTTATGACATTTATTTTTCAGGTATTAGGCCATACTACTGGACAAATACAAATTTTGACCCTATGATGATGCTAGACGGAAGTGAAGGGATCAAGTTCTGAGGCGTGCAAGAATGTCTGTACCAAACCACGCATCCATCCAACACTGCCATCCCTACAGCCATGCCACTAGCATGACTAAAAAGCACATTTTATCCACCTCCCATTGTGTGAATCACTGTAAGTTATTTCTCAATTATGATGCTGGTCACGCCGCACTGGTACTTTTGTGCCACCTCTACCAAACATTCTGGTAAATATCTGGTCTGGATTTATGAGTTTTACAGAGTGTTGCCAAAAATCTGACATCTGAAATCTAGTGATATATTCCCCTCATGTTTAAGACTACATGTGTAGACAGAAGATGACTACAGGAAAGTTGGAACACATGAAGATTGTTTGGCTTTAGACTTGCCAGAAAACTGCGTAAGATAGCCACAGGCTCTTGGAAATACAGTGGAAAAAGTGACTAACATGGTGAATGTGTGTGTTTGAGTCTTGCCTAAAGTACCAAAGATCTCAGTACCATTTAGGATCAGTCCCAAAAAAGGATCATGTCGTCATGAGCATAAAACTCTGGTCTGATCACTGATAGAAGGTTTCATTGAAAGACTTGACCTTTCAGTTGTTCTGTGATTCGTTTTTTCTTCATCTTTCACAGATTGGTTTTCTACCAGTGTTTGAGAGAAAAAGTTTTGCATGACACCCTCTGTGGGTCCACATGCCTCAGAGGAGCAGAGGACCATGGCATTATGGTGGTTAGTGTAACAAACAGATGTTTTGCCTCTTTACAGATCTGAACATCAATTCCACATTTATGTAAGTTGTGCATTTACTTCAAACAGGCCGCATCTGCTCGCCTCTGTCCTGTGGCATGTACACATGCAAACGTGCCCTTGTATGTGTGTGTCATCCTCAGTAATTGTGGAAACAACATATTGTACTTTTGTACAGGCCTTGCATGCCCGGAGAAAGTACAACATGTTTAGGTGAACCCTCTGCCAAAGACATTTCCATATCGGGGGCAACAGCACAAGATATAAGCTCATTAAATCAACACTTGCGAGAGGATTTTCAGCAGACTTTGTGGTGGAACTAATTTTAGGACAGGTTTGCATAAATTGTCCTTTGAATGACCCACCAGCCATGTTTTAAAGATATTTTTAGGTATTTCAAAGGATTTAGAATTCAACTGCTTAAAGTTGTTGGTAGGTTCAAGAAAAGCATGTTAGGAACAGTTTCACTGTATACCTCTTCAGGTCAGCTTATTTGGCAGTTTTGTGGAAGCAAATAGCCACGTTAAGATAGAAAGGTAGATAGATAGATTTCATTGCAGACTCAAGGTCCAAGATTAAAAGACAGATAAAAAAGGTAAAAGACAACAAACTTCTATCCCTTTATTAGGCAGGCATACCAGTGTTTCCAGAGCACTGATGTGTAACGGGTGTCACTATATACAATATTAGTCAACAATAAAAAAAATTTATTTTCAGAACTATTCAGCCGACCAATAAATGTATACATCAAGTTTCTTAAAACAGCTGGCAATGTGCTGATTCGAGATGGCACTCGTCCATCTAGGCCTTTTGAATAATATTCTCAAGGCATTGTTGTGAGCCCTTGCCTTTTTTGTAAGGGGACCATAGAAGTGTAGGGTACAGGGAGGTATGGTAAGCTCTAAACAAAGTCCGTTTTCCTCTGTCCGAGCACGAGCCAAATTTCCGTGCCAGTACATTTGCTTGTGCATACAGCATACGGCACTGCTGATACACGTCCTCATCATTAGACACACAATCATTTATTGCGTGACCCAAATACTTGATTTCGTTACATACAGTAAGAATATCATCAGTCAACTTCAAAAGAGGGAATACGAGAGATCTGTCCTCTTTTAATGTCCTAGTAATAACACTTTTTTCAGCATTGTACTTGACATGTTGTTCTCCAAACACAGAACACACATTCAGGAGTTTGCTGAGCTAACCCTAAAAACCACAAGGTCATCTGCGTACATTAAATGATTGACCACTATGCCTCCAACCATGGATCCAGTTCTACACGTTTAACTCTTTAGAGAGATCATTCATGTAAAAACTGAACAAAATAGAGAACATCAAGCCGCTTTAAAAAAAAAAAATCAACAATGGATCAGCTGATGATATTTAATGTTAAATGTGTCTCTCAAATTGACAAATCCACAGAGAATTATCACCAACTCTGCAATTCTTCTCCTCTCTACAGAGCTTTTTAGCCTCTTTTAGATAACTGTTTTGGTTTTCTGGCCCTTATCATCAGGCCACACAACTCTCACCGACCTTGTTTCCAACTGAAACAGGCAGCTGTTTTCAGCAAAACAGAACACTGAACGCAACCTGCTCAGCACCAGACAGCAGACAGACAAAGTTAGCGACTAACTGGTGAACATAGTGGAGCACCTAGTAGCTAAAGAGCCTGTTTGCTGTTTTTCCTCAAGAACTGGTGGAGACCAAAATAGAGTTACAAGGAAAGTGAATATTGGACTACTTCAAATGTCTGCTGGATGTTTAAAGAAAACATTGTTTGGTAATAAAGCGCTTTGAGTGGTTGGAAGACTAGAAGGGAGTTATGCATGTACAGTGCATTTACCATTTAAACATTTTATAAGAAGATAATATGTCAGATGTTTCATTTCCAGCTTGTGCCTGTGCTAAAAGATCAATTAAGGCAGCTTTAAAGAAAAACTCAAAACACAAAGCACTATGGCTAGAAAAGGTTTGAGGTTGATATTTGACAGGCAGCCATTACAAGACTGAACGTACTGTAATAAAATGAAGTATGATGCTTACAGCAGGTGGTTTTCTCATGTGATCTATACTGTTATGAGCATCAGAGATTGTTAATTACCTTTAAAATGTGCACACATGTCTTTGTCATGTCATACATGGCTTTGTCCACTGAGCTATTGAGCTCATTACTTCTTACTGCTTCATTTAAAATTGTGCGGCGCAAACTTCAACAGGCCAAATACCAAATTGCAATGCACAAAGCTTAAACAGTATGTGTTAGGACCAAAGAGAATTAACCACTCAAGTCCACGCAGTCGAAATAAAGTAGGCAAGACACCATCCAACCCAAATTTATATTTTCAAGCACAGAAGTTAAGATAGGGGGAAAATTGAGGTAACAGTGAAGTGGGATTTTTATCTCTGCATGTGCAAAGTTTGCACATGAGTAGACCTGGCCCTCAATATATTTGAAGTGCCTTTTAGAGAAAAAAACCCAACTTAAAATAACATTCCTCTGAGGCATCAATGTGACTGAATGCCCCCGATCTCCAATTTAGTCACAAAACCATTCACATTCACTGGTTTCACACTTTCTAAGTGACAAAAACAAAACCAAACTCCTTTCATTCAACACCCACTTTCTAAACTGTGTTCACGCTTTTGGGTTTCGCCCTGTTGACAGTCAACATTTCTCACACGATCAGAAAACAAGTCAAACAAGCTACAAACAGTACCGTTGTACACCCACTGAGTGAAACCTTTAAGTTTGTTCAGTGCTGGCGCCGCTCGCCAAATGAAAAGAGAAAAAATAAAGCGCTGAAAAAGTGTTTAAGATTTCATGTGGCTTTTGAGAGCTTTTCATTCCCTCTCAAAGCATGATTTTTCCGATTCATCTGACAGACCTTAATGCTTCCTAAGAGCCAAAGGCTGCATTGTTCAGAGGTCCTGCTTGGAAAAAGTAAAAATATAGACTTATACAGATGTAGAAATACAGTATGAGAATCAGAGAGCATGAAATATACATGAAGGGAAGTGGATGCTGTGGTTTGCCTTTATATTTGAAAAGCTCTCAACATGATCTCAATTGGGATTTTAGAGGCAGATGATAAAGCAAATATAGAAATGCTATTTTATGCAATGGGATAACAGAACACCTTTATGGTTTTTTGACCGACTACAGAAACAAAGGGTCGACTGTTCGGTGCACTTCAAGTCAGAAGATGCGTAATGGCTGTTGTATAATAAATCACAATCAAAGGAAGTCAAAAAGTGGATAGTAAAACAAAACTAAAGATTATATCTGGAAATATTCTAATTTGTAACAGGATTGTCTGTTGAAATAAACCTCTCAAAGGCAGGTCAATGAGTCTCAAGAAAATGACTTGCTCTAATTTTAAATAATAAACTGAAATTTAGTCCACACAAGTGACCTCGCCATGCACTACAACATAAAAAAAGAAAATCCCACATACAGAAACACACACATGCATCACATGTACTGTATGTTTTTAAAGCGGTGGGGACTGACAGTATGCTAAAAGCAGGTGAGGAGATATATAATTCAAGACATGCAATGGAAAACAGATGTTGGTATACTGCGGGGTTGGGAGACCAATAATCCTCCCAACTTGTCTCGCATGTGTCAACAGCGCCACACATGTGGAGCGCATAAACCCGTGCAGGCAGGAAAGGCAAGATGATGAAATGTAGAGCAACTAGAAATCCCTAAAAGACCACAAACAAAATAATTTGAATTTGTGTTAATAACTGACACACACATAATTACACACATGAACCACCCAGCCACCCACACATACCACTCATTTTCTGTTTGTGTCTCTGTGTGGGTGTTTGTTCGGTGTTTGACCTTAGAACCTTTCTCTTTATCGCCGTGGGGAACAGTCCTCTAGACGCTGACCTTCTACTGGTGACTGCATGACCAATGTATCCTCAAACCACCCTTATGGAGTGTATGTGTGTGTCTGGCATGTGGGCGGGGATTTCTGCCTGGATTATGTTGAATAAATGAGCAGGCCAGATTATTTTTATTTTTTTTACCCGTGTTGATTTATCGGACTGTCTGCCTGATTTCTTTAAAACTTTTTCATTGTTAAGACCACAGATTTCCACGCAATTTAGTGGTCACAACACAAGAAACTGAATCCATTTTCATGAAGCTCCAGATGTGGAAATACCACATTTTAATCACTCTTTGAAGGTCAAGCTCTAATATGAGTATGATATGTAACAGCAAGTTGGACAGTTGTTCAGCCTTGCAATTTGGTATTTTATTCCGATCTGGGTTTGATTTGAGACATTTATAAGATTTGAAGATACAGTACAAAAATATGACTTTCAACAAAGTTAACCACCAAAATATATTGGCACTGGCCTTGAAAACCCTATTTTAGATTGATAAAACTCTATTGTTTGACTTATACAGTTCTTTGTCTAAAGTCTTAAATTAACGAGTTATAAATTGCACACACATTTCAAACTGTATATCATGAGCAGGTTTCTTTAGTCTAGGTCGTGATTCTTGCTAATTAACCTCGTTACACTTTGAACTGTCCTATGGGACCCCGAGCCATCTATGAGCCGCAGCCAGACTGCTAATAACCCTCAGTTTTAGAGAGAAATCCCAAGGAGAAGCGACTATTTTGGAAGCGACATCACCAGTTAAACACTGACATTTGAGAAAGATAAGTAGACTCCCATGAGGACCATGGATGTGTTGAAGCCACAATCTGACACACCAGCATTTACACCATCACTTTTCATTCAGCTACAAATTTTAGAGCATGCTATAGAGCTATGCATTCACACAAATGAGCATATAATAATGATTTTCATTGCATTTATTTTCAAAAATGTAATGATGAAGCTTCAGTTTTATAATTGCCACGTGCTGCCTCGTGCATACAAATGATTCTTGCTCTCGTATAAATTCCTAAAAGACTTTTGTCAGAACTCCACTTGCTGAATTCTTCCTGTGCTATTTGCTTTGTACTTAAAGTTTATGAATAATTACAGGAGAAAGGCCAGATTTAACTTTTCTAAATGCAAATCAAGTCAGGCGCCGTGAGGGGATTGTGCTGAGCTACTCAAATGAGGAAAGGGGAACAAAGAGCAACAAAGAGCAGAGGAGTCACCCATTTTATTAATTGTGTTGGTTCTAGCAGTTGCCCTTTAAAAAAGTCAGTGGACTTAATTAAATTACCACGCACGCTCGGAGGAGGAAGCAGTAGGAAGCAGCCCTGTAAAACAGAGTCCTGTGAGCATTCACTCCCTTGTCTAATGAGAATGAGAGCCGTGGGGATGCTCAAAGGTCTTTAAGTGTCTTCTGAGTCCTTCACTTGCTACAATAATATCTGGATTGATTATAGAGAAAAGCAAAGTCCAGCTATGCTGCAGCATAGCTACTGTCTTACATGTGAAGGCTAACATCCGTGTTTCTGCACGAGTTTCAAAACAGCAGTTCATGGTGAACAAACACAGCCGGGGCTGACGGGAGCGATATATGCTTTCAGTCCTGCCAGCCGCTCTTCTATATAGTGCCCTTTAAACCCTCTGGGCCATTCAGAGAAAAGGCATTCTTTTTCCAGGTCAGCTCGCTTGTTTGCTTCTCACAGCTGAGTCTTGCCGCCTACAGCTAGCACAGCACATATAGGATCATTAAAGGCGGTCCGTGGGTCAAAGGAGTTAGTCAGGAGAAACTGGCACGAAGGAGTAAGCGGTCATGGCATGCTTGCCCTTCCCCCTACACATGTTCCAAAGCCCTGAGGCATCGCCTACGGTTATGGAAGCTTAGGGAAGAGCCGGATGCATACTGAGTAATATGGCAAGTGGACAAGCCACAGAAGACTGGGCATGGGGAGGCAGAGTGTAAATGCCAGTTTTTATTTGTGGTGTTGCGTTACAGTGGCAGGGAAGAAAACACAAGGAGAGAGCAGCATTGCCAAAACATCCAGGACATGGAGAGGTCAGGACATAACTACTTCTATTTGAATAAGCAATGCACACCATCCGCTCTATGAAGGCAGTAATGAAGCCTCAAAATTAAAACATATGCTGTGCTGCCATACATTTCTGGAAGCACAAATGTTAACTACAAAGCTGTTAGCTCCAACTCCAAAAAATGGGAAATTAAAACTTGGGAAATTAAGTACTTAGTTGTGTACCAGTCAGAGCTGAATATGTAACCTAAACTCACCCACAAATCTTGTGAGAGAGAAGTGAAAGCCTGCTACTTTGACTCTGCATGTGTGGTCAGCCTGTTTGGAGATAGGGCTTGATACGATTGCACTCACCAATGTAGGTGCTGAGATCTCGGAACATGGCGACATTGTTGCAAAGTAACTCCAATGTGGCATAAAACATGAACATGAAGTCCGAGAGGTTGTAAAAAAGCCAAGCGTTTTGCCAGGTTATCTGAACCCCTTTATTTGGAGGTTTCTCGCCCAATCATTTGGAGATAGCACAAAAAGTGAGTGCACTCAAAACTTCGGTAATAAGTCCTTATTGCACAGAAGATTTCTTATTATTATTATTACAAAATATTGTCAATTGGATTCCTAGGGTTTTCACCGTGATACAATAAAATTAGACATACTATATTCCACTACTAAAGGCAAATAGGTCACCCATGTGCTGTTGCATGGGCTACAGGCAACACAGTCACTTAAATATCTGGGAATCTGTCTCATTTGTCCTTTGCTATGATAATGTACTTACTATGATTAGCTCCTGAGGACACTACGTTGCAGCAACCCTCAGCTTTCATACCCTTTTCTTTGAGTTATATAAGGAGAGTCCTTGTGGGAAAGAGTGAGGAAACGGGGAAGTTTGCTTGTTCAAGTCGTTGATCACGGTCCATCTGCCTTGTTAGAGCATATTATGTAAAACATATTCTTTGTTCCCTCAATTATTCAGAAAAAAATGTATTAGCAAACATTAATTTCCCCTTTGACTTCCTTTGTTGCACTGAGCAGCCCCCTAGGCATGACGCTCTGATGGCTCTGCAGTCAGCCATGTACTGTACTTATTGTTAGTGGTTCAGCTGATACAGTACGCAAAATATTTATAAATGACTCAGTGGCATGGCAAAATGTAAATGTATAGTATATGACAATAAATTGGTATACTTTTTCTTCATGCACTGAAGGCTGAACAGGAACATTATGGCTGTAGCGTAGCAGTGATTGCTTTTGTTATGTTCACGCTTTTATTGTTGCTGTAAGGAAGGCAACAGCAAATACTGTTATCGTAAAATCTTCCTGTTAATATTCGGGGTCATAACATTAAAAATAAATACACCAAGCTAAAAAACTGTCACCAAATTGTTCTCTCTTTTTTGATGCTGTTGAAATCGGCAATTTCATTAGAGAGGGGCAGTAGTAACTAGGACATAATGTTGATAACAGTGACCTGAAAGGCCCATCTCTATCGCCTCAAAATACCAGTCATGTACTTTTTTTTGCCTTTTTCTGCTGTACAGATGGGCTAAATGGGTCAACAGACGGTGGATGTGTGTCAGTGATTCCCTTCTGGTACAGAGCTGACCTCCTGCCTGTGGAGAATCAGCAGAGAAAAAAAGCTGCTGATGCTCACTTAAAAGCAGCCTTGACCTGTTTGTTTCACTTTCAAACTGTATACAGTACACAGCTGGACTCTGTGTGCACAGTGTGCCGGCACAGAAATAAACTAACATCTCACTTCGTAACATATGTTTCCATTAATTATTCTCTTTGATGTACGGCGCTTTGGCGGTTATAAACCAAACTCCTGCTGTATGAGGGCAGGTTTGCAACGTGAGGCAGCAAGGTAGTGACCTGTGACACTTGAGTACCCAGACATCACTTAACAAGATGTAATCAAACTGCAGTTTCCTTGAATTCTCCTTTTAAATTTCTCCTTAGTGGCTAGTGGCAGAGGTTCTGTTCCAACTTTTGTTATTTGAAAAAAGTGTTTATACCATGTCCGCACTAAGTTGGCTAAATCTGAAAACACATTTTTCTTCCATCTAAGCCAGCTTTTTTGCACACCCAGAAAGGCTTTTCGAAGACTCTCCAGAGTGGATAAAGCCCAATCCACCGTCTGTAACAACAGAGATGTTACACATCTAATCATGTGATTGTGTGGTCAGCTGTGTGGTAGGAAAGTTTACTTTGTGATCACCACGTTTGAATGTCAACATAGCGATTACACATGTGTATTTTATCAGATAAAGATAAACAGATGGTAATTCTCTAGTCAGGGGCCATTAAATTATTGCAGAAGAAGAACAAGAGAAGATGTAAATAAAAGAGTGCCAGTCAAGCCTCAAATGATGGAAAGCCACGGAAACGTGATGGAACTATGGCATTTGTTTGTTTCATGTATTTATTTGAGGAACATTAGTCTCCTCATCGCTCCTCACAGATCTGATGTTTGTTTTTCATCTCTTCTGTGGAAGCTCGAGTGACATTTAAGCTATAGGCCTCATGTATGTCATGAGTTTGGTGGGATGCTGCGCCATCACTTGTTATTTAGGTGTAGATATGTGTGCAGAAATGTAATCAAACCAGGGAAGTTGCAATTATATGGAGTGCTTCTTAAATACCAGGTCACCTGAATGCCCCGCAGTCATGTATTTTTACAAAAACATCTTCATTTTGAAAAGTACTTTTACCATAGGTATTTTTACTACCATTTCTATCTTTACCCAGAACTGGACATGCGACAAAACTACAACAGCCTGACACAGCTGGCACACTGGTAATAAAATGAAAGCAAATGCCCCACTCAGCTCTAGGTTGAAGTAATGTAAGACACAAAGGGCCTTTCATAATATGTTCCATTGCAACAAAGGATGAAAGTATTAAAAAGTGCCAGAGGTTGCCATGGCGCATATATTGACTGATCTTTGAGCTCTGGGTAGATAGAGACTGCTGCAACCCACACAAAAGCAATATGCCTTTGAAATGTCTTTGAACGTCTCATGGGAGGTACACTGTACATTGTCTACTCCTCGCTCAATGATCACTCATGCTCTTGTAGAATTATTTATAGCACATGAGAACAGCCCTTATCAAAGAAATGTGCAACAAGAGGACCATTTTGGTAAGTTACCCTTTCAGAAAAAATGCAAAAATGGATGCACATGCATAATCTGACTAAGAGAATACACATGAAATACGAAATGCCTTCTCCTGGGTGGCTTGTAAGATTATCCTAACACTTACCAGCGAAGCGTGCACATCTCAAGATTATCTCTCTACATGTTCATGGGCATGAGGGAGAGAAGATACAGACATGAAAATCAGCTCTACATCCTCTGTAATCTTTATGGAATATAAAATAGTCATCACTTGAAAACATGCCACATTCAGTATTCACTTTAATTGGTTTCTTTTTCACTAGCACTGAAGCAAATTATTAGTTATGCCTGCCCTCATCAGCAGGTCTTATGCTCCCTGGTGGTGCTTGACTTAGCAGCTGATCATGGCTGTTGGAACAGCTTAGGTCATTCAAATCCTAACCATTGTCAGCAGGGGGGGTCCAAATTACTTTCCTTTTGCAGAATATGGGTAAATGGGTTAATCTGTATATGATTTAGCCATATGAATTCCTCTCCAGAGACATTTGTGCTAGCTGTATAAAGGCAGTAAAATCATGCTAACCAGATGGAAAGGATCCTCATTCAGGTATTTGTATTCAGTTTCATTTCATGTCATGGTCCTGGTTTGTCTGGATAAATCTGTATACTGACCTGCAGCCTGATTTTCAGCCTGAGGTCTCAGAGACATTAGAGGGAGGGCACTGTGTGCCAAAAAAAGGTTTCTGCCTCAGACTGTTGAGAAATATTTGACATTTTTGAGGTTTAACTGTTTTGAAGCTTGGATTTGGGTGTATCAGTTCTCACCATCTTTGCTGGGGCTACTAAAATAATCCAAATACTGGATGAAGCTGAGTTGGGGTAAACACCGCAGTTGAGTGTGATAGTCTGAGACACCTATCAATCAAGCAAACATGCTCACAGACCTCTTTTTAACCCTTGCTATTTTATTTACAAAAACAAAACCTTTTAAATTATCACCAAGACACCCGTGTCACAAGAAGGAACATGTGTTGTAATCAGTTTATACTTCTAGATATCATATTCTCAAGTGTTCCCCTTCATCTTATTGTGGTAACAGTGGATGTTATAGGAATTGCAATTTTAATCCTATTTTCTCAATCAGTTTCTTCTATAAGCCATGGGGTCATACATGAACAGAGAAAAATCAAGAAGGCCATTCACATCAGACGGTAAAGACAATCCTTAAACGGGGGTTACAATCTACCCCCATATACAACCACCATGTGATGGAGGGTCCACACCTGGGTGTGAAACCTAAAGCAGCCCCATTCCCTGCAGAACACTGTCAGATGTTCCCAAAGATCAAGAATGAACTTCCACGTTCACATCATCAAGGGTGTTTAATCTGCAAGGAAAATTTCTGAGTTAAGAAATGTGGAGCATCTCCCTGTAATAGGCTATATCTTTGCAACTATTTTATGTTCATGTGGTGATGCCTACATTTTAACATTAGGGACTTGCGCTGTAGAGACTGCTCACAGAGATGCTAGCGTGACTGTTGACTTAGGCTTGTTCATGTGTTTGGTGACCCCTAAATGTTAGCATCAGGGACTTGCTCTATAGAGGTGGCCTTGACTAGAGACATAATTGACTCTTCCTCCATGGTGCATGGGTTTAATTGAGACATTCAGAACAGTTTTACCCTATCCCAAAACCATCACAGCTAATGTGCCAGTGTTTCATTAAATTATCCACATTAGGTGATTACAATATGAAAACAGCAATGGTCCCAAGAAACTGCGTTATTAAAGTTAGATCGGAAGTTTCATTAAAAGCATTCCGAGTATCAGATTCTGGACACAACCCGTCGGAAGTATTTTCATTAGTCTGCCTTGAAATGCTGAGCTTCAAAGCAATGCTGATTGCCTTACTTTTCCTTCCCACCACGACCAAAGTTATTCAGGACTTACAATTATTTAAATTTGACCATATCATGGAAGAAAATAAAACCCAACCAATTGATAAATCAAATACTTTATTAGTCTACCCAGTTTCGGCCTAAAGTGCTCGACGTTAAACTGTGGAGTATGAGTCTGAACATGAAACCATCTGCTGATTCTGCTGCTGTGTGCTTCTATTCCCTTGGGTGGCAACCACTAAAAGTTAAACGCAACACAAAGCTTGAAAAATCTGCAAACATTACAAAAAACTGAGGTGGTTTGTATCAGCTCTATAGGTAAGAGAAAAAATAGATATATGGAATGTAATATCTTGTGTAATCAGCAAATGGCTACACAGCAAGAGCCCTTCATTTCATTCAATTGCGGTAATATTAGTATGTCTCTGCACTCAAAATGCATCTTGGGACTTTTATTATCCCTGTTGGGACAGCCAACTGTTTTTGGAAACTGGACACACGCCTCTGAAATTGATTTATCTACATTTTCCACAGGAGACATGGATTTTTATTTTTTTTTATTTTTAGGATGAAATCCCAGGAAGGTGTGATAGACGAGCCAAGATGCTGGATATCATCTCCTGCCTCACCATCCATCTGCTGTGGATCAAACACACAGAAGGGGCCAAGAAGCTCAGTGTTCCACGTAATGGAAGCATGAGTTTCCCAACCGCTGGACAAAGCACTTGCAGCGCTGGTTTCCTCAGCCGGCTTCACGCTTGCCTGAGCCTGAACACATGACAAGTAAAAACCCATAGGCACGGGTTGGGGGAGGGGGAGGGGGAGGG
>CM022483.1:10051327-10180809 GCA_011952105.1 Coreoperca whiteheadi
GGGGGTGAGGGGGTGGAGGGGCACGAGCTGAACAGAAGGAGGAGGAGGAGGAGGAGGAGGAGGAGGGGAGATGCAAGAAAAGATCCTAAGTGTTTTGATTTGCCTGTGTGCTGGGTGTGTGGATGCATGAATCTGCGTCCTCTCTCCCTCTCTCACCTTTCTTTTCCATCTCTCTAATTCACACTCTCTCTTTTCCCCCGACTTTCTCTGCCACTCTCTCTCTCTCTCTTTCTTAAAGGTTACTCACTATTGTTTTCTCAGACTGGAATCATTGCACGCTTCTCTTCTTTTCTGTCGGAGGACCATGTGAGGCTCTTGAATGTAAGTGCCTCCTTTGTTGCTTAATTCACTTTCATTGGGACCATTCTGTTAGAGGCAGTGGGTTTAGGTTTTTTTTTTTTTCCCCTTCTTCCTTGTAGCACATGCACAATGGGATGTCATACATCAGAGGCGTGGAGTGGGTCGGGTTGGGGTAGGGGTGTTTAGGGGGCTTGATTGCTCCATGTGGTCCAAACGTGGTAGTTGAATGCACGTGTTTGCTGCTGTCATTGTCTCAGCATAGCTTTTGCACGGCTTTGTCTTTAGTTTTAAACTCAATTTACTGCATGTGTTGTTCATTGACTTTTGGTTGGCTTTGCATTGTTTGTATTTGGTTAACATGAACTCAAAACCCTTCATTATTGGTCTACAAGATCCTTAAACTGTAAGTGGATGATGCACTGAATTTCTGAAATGAACAGTAGAAGCACAACACAAAAACAACTCTTGTTCATATGTAAACAATACAATGTAATAGTTTGTTATTTTAATATATTAAAATAACTCTAAATTAGGGACTTGAATGATTAATTACAATTACTTAATGATGGTTAAAAAGGTACACGAACTAATTTTTATTTCCATCCATCCATTTCATTATATATATATAATTGCTATTTGTCCACATATAGCGCCTACACATTAACTAAACAATCAACATTTGTACCGGTGTAGTATTTTCTGATCATATCTAATTAACTATTGTCAAGGTGTGTGTTCACAACTGCTTGAAACATAGTTTAGCCAACTGAAATTGAGGACTAGAACTCTCTGTTCTGTATTGCATGTAAAATTTACTGAATGCCATGTTTGTGTTTTACCACTTGCTTGTTAGTGCACCCTGCAAGTACCCTGAAAGCCTTTGTTTATTTATATCAAAATGTCATCCAATTTATGCTTCGTTCTCGGTGCACATGAGCCAATGGACAAACTGCTTGTTTGGACTCATGTCCATATTATGGAAGCCAATAGCCAAAGCGAAATCTTCCGCTAGTCAGTATAATAGGCCTTGTTTGTTGGCTTTGTTAGCCTCTGTGGTGACCTCTGACTAGTTTGAAATATGAGGATGCATCTTATGTTTTAGTCAAATGAAAGGGTATGTGCTGTCTTATGTTTTATTTTTCAGGTCTTCATGTCTGAAAAAGTGAATTAGGACAGAAACATTAAATACAAAGTTAAGGGGTTTACTAGCTGGTTCTATGAGCTGTCAAAAGTTACTAATGCTAAATAATGTAAGCAATGATTTGAAAGCACAAGCACACTCCTAACTTCTATAAAGCCACAACTTTGACAGTGTTTCTCATATTGTACTACAATGATGATTTTTGTGGAATTATTCAGTTTTAACTTTCGTTTGTGCTCTCAGACGCCTCCAGACTGACGATCCTTCATTAAAGTTCTTCCCCTGTTTTGTACCGCTGGGTTTTAATGCATGCAAATATGTACGCACTCTCTGCATGGATTAAAAAGTACAGTTCATCTTCAACTTCCTATGATAAGTAGTTTAGATGTCTTCAGGTCTGCATGAATTTCTGTGAGTTTTCAGCATTAAACGTTCTCCCACTGCAACGCAGTGTGTCTGAAATGAACTGCAACCGACATGTCCAATGAATAATGTAAATAGTGTATATATGCTGTTATCAACTATGGACAACTTTGCTAAGCTGAATGCTGAACATAGAGGTCTATGGTGAACATCTGTGTTTACCTACACTACTCTTTAGGAGGTTATGTTTGTGATTGCCTGCTTTAAATGTCACTGAGGACTTCTTTTTGAACAGTTTGCAGACTGATTTGGTTTGTTAAAGGCCAGCACACAAACACACACAGCTCTAAATATTGAAAAATGATGTAAAATACATTAAGCTGCTGGTGCAGTCAGAGGGATTTCTCCATGACTGATCGAGCAGCATGAATCTACAACTCACTTAACTAATTGCAAGATACATGAAACATTTTTGCTGTGAACTAAAAACTATGTATCATAGAAATGTCACCCCCCACACACCCACACACACTCACACATTAATGTCACATCATGTTTCACTGCAAGTGGGCTTTGAAATGGGTTTGTGAGAAGAAAGCTAAGAAAAACACAAGGATTTTTTTAAAGAATCATCCAAATTTTACTTTCACATGACACTAACAATACTGAGTTTTCTGAGGAACTGTATTACTTAATTCCTAAGGCCCGAGGCACTTTAAATGATGCTTATCTTTTGAACATTAGGTTCAAGGAGTGCTGGTAGTGTGTTGACCTTTTGCTTCAAGATGGATGAAATGTTTCATTATTCACTTCTAGCCGAGCCAACAGAAACTGTTTGAGGTAGCCATTACTGCTGTGGTCATGGAGGTATTCGCAGTTCATAACGTTCCCAGTGCCTCGCCTCTACATCATGGATTCTACACACTCGAGTCCCTTATCAGTACCGACATGCGGAGAGGGAACTGTTGGTGAATGCAGCAGGATGTGACAGTTGCGTACCTGGAGCTACTGGCGCTGAGCTAAAATGAAGTGAAACAGTGTGTGGAAGAAGGTTTGGATACATGACACTAACCTGGAGCATAGATGTGACTTCTCGGCTAGTCACAATGAAATGTCGAGCTGTTGGAGAAAGCCAAAGGTGGCTAGATAGTGAATTAAAAGCACACGTATGTGCTTAATTTAATTCTTCAAGATTCCGGTATTCAGGTTTCCTGAGACCACTTTGCAATCAAAGCGTGTCCCCTGTCCTGTGACATTGATCTGAGTTGTGTTTCGATAGTTTTGTTCGATAGCTTTGTTATGAAAAAGAATGTTACTTTAACACACTTGAAAAATGTTTCTTCTGAAGTCTTTACTATTTGCAGCATGCTCAAATTATTTTCAGATTTAACACCCTCTTTGCCATATTTGGAGCCCAGCAGGGTGTCAAGCTAGGGGGCCTTGGCATCAGCGACCGCCAATGTTTCCAATCTTTTTCATGCTCAGCCAAACCCGCCACATTCCAGCTATAAAATCCCATCTCTCTGCTGAGGACTCGAGGGCTTGGCATTCACTTTCCAGCTCCACAACAGCCTAACTCTGGCTCCTGGCCACCTCCGTGTCTTGTACCACAGCTCAAGAAAATGTGTTTGAATAGAGAGAAAGGACAGGGGGGAGAGCTTGGAGAGAGAGGGGGGGGGGGGGGTTAAATGCAAGTAGAGGCATTTTATTTGCAATCACCCCCTTTCATCCACCCTGGGGCTATTGGACTGTATGAATGGGCTGGTTTGTTCTATGGGTGACCAAACATGGCACTTGAATGTTTATCTGCACAATGACAAAGCTTGAGAGAGCCAAAGACACTTGGCGATGAGACGGACCATGAACTAGTCAAGTGCCCTGTTCTGTTCCATCTCTGCTAAACACAGAGCTTTGGCTCCACCGCAGTTTTGGCTGTGTTGGAGATCCAACTTCTCTCAATACATTATGTGTTTGTGCCAGTCACTACAAGACAATAGCAGCGCCTTACTATTGTTAAACGTGCTGGGAACCTTGTACAGATAGCACTAATGTTACTAGAACTCAAACTCAGAGTGAAAAGAATCCTGAATAGAATAGAATACAATACAAAATAACAGAGTTAGACAGATGCTATTATGAATGGTCCTGTGACTGAGGCAAAGCACTGTACAGCAAAATCACTGAAATGCTGCACTGAGACGACTTTAATCAAAAATGTATCAGTGTCTGTAATCTAGTGCTGTACAAAACAATCTAAATTCCAATATCAAAGCACGTGACTTTCATCTGGGTACTACCGAAGACCAGCTGGTAGTCAGACTGACGAACTGTGGACATAACAATTACGAGGGTCAGAAGAAAGGTTAAAACATGCTCCCAAGAACGAGAAATCATCATGAATTTGCATTTTCAAGGTTCATTATAAGGTGAAAAATTCTAGGCAGTTCAATTAATTTCCGTATATAAAATTAACTCAATTTATGGTAGTTGGTGTTATCTTAATTTAATGACATGATGGCAAACTAGTCCTGTTTGCTAAAAAGTTGCGTGAACCTTGAATTGCATCTCATGAGCGAACTAAGTAAATTGTCTAATTTTTCTATGTAAGTGGGCATTCAGAAAGAAAGACTACTTTAAAGCAATGCAAGGGGCTGTGTTGGTGGGGGTATGTTGTTTCTGGTACCACTGAGACATTAAATACAATCCCGGAAGGCTGATTTGAGAGACCGGTCTAGGAGTTTAAATCAGACACCAGAACACTACACAGCGTTTATAATACTACGAGACAGGATTTTACAACCCTGGAAGGTTATCACCGCCATCACCATTTTAATCTCTCATCACGTCGATCACCAGGTAAACAGTGGTGATACAGCGTTCACATTACAAAGTCATGTACCAGGGTTGTGTACTTGCACGCTTTTCATTAGTCAATTGCTGTAACGCTGCATTGCATTACAGAAAACTTTAAGGAGGGTTGTTGTTAATGACGAAGCCTACCGAAACGATCGAAACAGGTGCACTTACAAGCTTTAAGAAAACAACGGCATAAGTAGGCCTACATTAAACAGGAAGCTCTCTCTGTCTCTGCAGAGCATGTGCAAAATGAAGGGAGGTAGAGCTAAGGGAGATTGTCTGCTAGGTAATCGATCGCCGACTGCATTTTGTTTATCTTTACTAGACCTGCTAAATTTCAGGCGCACTAGAGCGACCAATGAAAATATTTAAATCACACATTTTTCAACCCTGGAACCCTGCAATTTTTTTTGTTGGACTCCTCTGCATTGGCACCCCTGCTCAGCCAACTCAGCAGTCTTGAAATAAATGAGTGGATGCATGACAGGTGAACAGGAAGACAACTGCATTTATTGATTCATTTATTTAATTCCCCCTATAGCTTTATATGTCGATACCGGAAACTGGAAAGCTCTTGGTGAAAGTGTGACCTTGATCAATCACTATATATACATATATATATATAAGCAGTGTCAAAAAATGGGAGGTCACGTCTGACGCACATCTTTTGGAAAGGTATGGCTCGATAGATGTCACAATGTACTTCATGATTTTGGAAAGTGGTAATGCCACATTCTGTCAAAACGTGGTATCTGGTTAAATTGCAACCATTTCTTGGTAATGCAATAGAATGCCGCCCCGTGTGACCCTGAAACATGGGGCAGACACCGATTTGACTGACTGATCACATTCATGGCTGTTGGAGTCAACAAACCCTTATCCGTGATTGTCAACAGAATAGAATACAATAGAAAAGACCCCTAAATACCCACAGAAGGTAATTTAAAGATCATTCTAAACAACATAATAGGTGACACTATTTGTCTCATCTAGTTTACAAAGCCTTTGTGCCTGTGCAGCTTAGTATGCCATTGATTAATGCCACAGCTCGGCATGCATACTGCTGCCTGCATGAATTTGCTCTTTGAGTAGCTGAGGCTAAGTCAATGTCTGGCCTACAAGCATTAGTGGATCGATGAGTCCTCGTGGAGAATTCATAAACTGGGAGTGCAGGTTTGGGAGAGCTGTTCCCAGAGCTGGAAGAGTCTAGTTCAACATTACAAAAGCAGCTACAAATGAACAATTTTATCACTGTATCATGATATTACATCATGCTCCCCCATGTGATTCCGGGAAAAGATGCTGCCTAATTATGGGGCGAAGGCTTTCCAGGTGCAGCGCTGTGATTTGTAACCAAAACCTCAAAGCATAACAATATGCTCTCTTTCATTATGTTTTGGGGTGACAGCAAAAATTCAAGCTATGCGCCGACTGCTTCCGCTCAACTGAAAGATAAAAATCTGATCTGACTAGAGCAGCAACAGGACAACAAAAATGAAGACGAGCCAGCAAAGGAAAGGAGACAAAGTTGAGATGTTTCATGCCACGTCTCACAGCACTGCCACCAAGAAATCCCCCAAAATGCAAACATTGTGGTGCATCCAGCGTTTCTTGCCAGAAAACACAGTCTTAGTTACCAAGAGAGCCAACATAGTAATGACAACAAAAGATTATATTGTCCAAACACAATTCCAATGTGGAGGCTAGTAAAATACAAAAGTAGACAAGTCAGCCTTTATGGCTGGTTATAAAAAACAATTGGATTTGCATGCTGTCTGAACAAAGCAAAGTGGTGTGATAGATGTTTACTGGAGATTTGATCACTTTTGGTCCCCATTAGCCTTGAGGGAAAACCACAGAAGGAATGTGTCTGGTCAACAGGACCACAGTCACTTAGAAACTACACTGTCTTGGAAAATAGTAACCTAAAGCAGTGCTAAAGGAGAAGTTATCTTGGAACTCAATATCTTGGAGGATAATTCAACTATTTAATTGTTCCGTCAGATCTGTAAAGGGATCACAAATTATGTTGCATCGGCTGAATCAGGGTGCAGCTCGCTGCAATCGATCAATTTGTATTTCCTAAAGGATGGAGAAAATTATTTTGACTTCTAAGTGAGTAGATTGAGGCATGTGTTTATCATCTGTAAATATTCCATGGAATACTGCCATGACCACATAGGCAGCACTATTAAGATTGGTCATCATAAAATGCTGAATCTTTTTGTGAATTACTTGTTTTTTTTAGCTATGGTATACTTTAAAAAAAAAAAAAAAAGCCAAGGCCTCTTGCTTCACTTTGTATGAGCTGGTAGAAAGAGCAGCAACTTTAGCAGTATGTTGCAAAGCTGGTGGGAAAAGACTAAAAAGGTGGGGCTAAGTTAAAATAATGTCTCTCTATCAGCCAGATCAGCTTTGAACCTCATCACAGTTAGAATTTGAACTCTGCAAAATTTTAGCCCACCACTGAGATCATCAGAACAGAAAAGCAAACACTTGGTCCATCATCTTAAAAATCGAATTAGTATTTTGTTTCTGACGTGGTTTAGGGACAGGGACTTAGATATTTTTACAAATTCAGCCAACACGATGGTTCCCAAACCTTTTTAAACCACGACTCCCCTTCATAGTCATGCCTTTTTAAGGGTAACCCTCTTTCCCACCCCCACCGACATGACACGCATACAAATGCATCCTTTTCATCTACCATTCATAGCATTTATTTGAAGAATTTAATTTGCCAGAGTCAACAGTATTTACTGTTTACGGTATTTGAACTAGAACTGTCTGTTTGCAGGCCGTCACACAAGTCATTTTTGGTTAAAAAAGGGTGTTTTGTCTTAAGATGCCTTATTGCAGTGGTTCTCAAACGTTTTCTGTCACACCCCCTTCAGAAGCCGAAAGGTTACTTGGCACCATTGCTGCATTTGACAGCTTTTTTCCTGCAGATGATGCGTTCCAGTGTGGGACAGCTAGCCTCTCCTCTCTGCTGTAAGCTGTACGCCAAGTAGCTTTCACTGTGCAGCCTGATTTTAGTTACTTTGGCCAGCTCAAGTTCAGTCTCTGAGATATATAAACATTTCTTTGAGCTGTACTGTATTTATAAAGACCAATTTGTCCATGGCTTGGTTTGACAGTAGTTATTTCTGACTGCTGTGCATCTGCACAACTACAAAACCCACCATTCTTAGCAGACAACTGCACATTTAGCAAGAGTTTTCCTATGCTACTTTCAATGTTTATTGCTTATTTGTTCTATTTTGACAATATAAAAATGGAGTTAATGTAAATGTTTTTTATGTGGTGAAATGTATAGTAATGGAATGGAAAAATGGAAAAGAACCAATCTTCCTGTAACCTTGGCCAATCCTCGAAGCACCCTGGGGGGCAGCGGCATTCACTTTGGGAACCAGTGTTCTAACATATTCTTTTGTCAAATCTTACTAGAATATTTTATTAGTCACACAACAACTTATGATATTTCTGTTTTCAGTACTGATTTTTTTTTTAGACCTTTGCCATACCCGAAGCATGTTGACCAGCACAAACAGGAGTTTCCGTTAATACCTGAATTAACGCACGCTATTGGTCATTTCTGCCAATGTACCGCCATGAAACTAGAGGCCAGAAAATTAAAGAAGCTACAGTACAACTTTATTTTGTGCTATGCAAATCCAGGAAACTAGAATGGATCTGAAATGGTGTAACAAGCCAGTCAGCTTGTGTATGTGCATTCCAAGGGAGAGTAATGCAATATCACTAATGGTCTTATGGATTACCTTGTTTGTTTTGGAGAACAGTAACAAAATACACACAGACAGTCCACACAATGTCTCTTTCTACGCTTTGGAAAAGTGCTGTGGCTGGTTTATTGATTGAACTTCTGAGGTCAATGTGTGTGCGTGTGTGGCAGCCTTGCTCTGTGTGTCTGCGGCTGGCAGTATTTATCTGTCCTGATGTTAGAAGAATAGAGACGAGGTGTTGGCTCAGCTTGAGGGGACAGCTACAGCTCGACAGAGACACAAGACCCATAAGAGAGGACAAGCGACCATGTTGAAAGATGTCATTCACTTTAAGAGGCTATGCCACCTGGGCGGCATCTCTGCAGGCCTACCTGTCTGTTTGCCTGACATTAAGTCTGTCTAAATACTGCATTAGAAGTGACTTTGGTATTTATGTCTGCTTCTTGAACCCCCTTCATTTGGCAAATGATCTCAGAAATTTGCTTCTTTAAATCAAGAGTTAAAATTTGGAAGTGGTCATTGTCTGGACATATGCCAACCCTGTCTCCTCTTTCACTGCCTTCATCAAAGGTGCAACGATAGCCATATGGCCTACTTCTGTCATACAAAAGCTCAGATGGAAGGGAATGAGTAACAGATCATTAGGCTTCTCTTTCAGTTGTGTTTGACTCTAAATGTACGCCTTAACAGCCAAATCTTGAAGTATATTCACAAACACACACTATTGAAGAGTTTGAAGCTTGATAGCAGATACCAGGCTTGGGGTTTGATTTTTAAAAAGGTGAGACAAACTCCTTTATTTACATTTGGATCACAGATTGCTCCTTTAAAAAGCCCTAAACCTACTAAAATGGATGATTTAAGATTATTCAAATCACACCTGAGTCCAAAAGACTTGATTAATAATTCAAACCATTAATGATCCAACTGAGACCATCATTTATTCCATTTATAATTCATCCCTGTCTTATGCTATAGTCACACTGCCATCACACTGTGAGCCCCCTCCTCACCTTCATACAAAATGCATGTTCTTTAATTAATGTTCCGGCTCTCGATTCCTGTCACTGACTTTACACTCCATTTCATAGTCATCTGCATCCTCAGCTAGCATCTCTGATTCTTTCTATGGCCCTAGCAGATACATAGCTTTTATTTTCACTATGAGCAAAATGAGATGTTCCCACTTCCTACTTGTTGTGTGTGTGTGTGTGTGTGTGTGTGTGTGTGTGTGTGTGTGTGCACTCTCCCTGTCACAGGTGATGGCAGGCCCATAAATCAGAATATTTTCTCACTGCCAAGTGGACGATACCACATTAACCATTGCATTACATTAACCACACACACATATACACACAGAGCTACACTATACTGCAGGGACGATAGCAGGGGACGTCGGAGAGCCTGACTTTAACTTATAACTTATTCATGCTTCACGCCGTCATTCGACACATCTGGGAAAGAGTCCATTTTTTCCACAGAGGGGAGGCTCATCTCAAGCAGCAGTATATGACTTTAAAATAACAACTTGCTCCTCAAACATCTTCACATAGTATTTCCTATTACCTCCTCCAGGGTTTCAAATGACAGAGTTGCACTTTATTTTGTACCCAAACTGCGGTATGGTATTTAATGGTATGCATTTTTGTGCCCACATTAGGAATCGGGTCCCAGCTGTAGCAGTTTCAGGCTCGGCTAATTGAATCAGTGGCACTGGATTGGAGTGATTCGTCTTTAAAAGATCGCAGATGTATATATGCAACTTGCAGTCTGCCTATTGGGTTATTTCAAGGCCTTAAAAATCACAACATTATTTGTAGTTGAGCTAGTTTTTATTCCAGTTGAGGGCAAAGCGTTTCAGATTTTATATAATGGGACTGTGATTATACTGAAAGGCAATTCTTGTTCACATGCCAATGATTTTTGCTATCCTTCATGAACTGAGCTTGTTGTGACCTCCATTTAATGTAGAATGATGATGAGTTATACAACTTCCTGGGACAAACGGAGAGGTGACTGGGTGCAAAATACAAGCAGAGCATTGTGCTCTGGGAGATGCACTAATTGGAGGGTTACACATTGGACATAATTAGGATTTTAGTTGGACAAGCTGTGTGTTTTATGACTGTACTTCACTGGAGAATAGGACGTCAATGATCTTCCTTTCTGCTATGAACTCCAAATATGTTTTAAATTAGATTTGCTTTTACCCTGGGTTCAAAGGAAGGGAAGTGAAGAGAATTTTCTATGCCTCATCACACCCTTATTTCACTAAATACAAGATGGCAGCTATACTGCACTCTACTCTGTGTGAGAATTTTAATAGATAATGTAGTGACGCTTGAAATAGCACATTAGCTTGAAGACAAACTCAGCTGTGTGTGACAGTGACCGCCTGAGAACCGGTTGATGCTCTGATGGAGTGGTGATATCTATATGATGATATCCAGTGACTTATTTCATGCTGTCGATGTGCATTTGTCTCTTGTCAAGACTTAAGTCCTGATATTGATTGATTGACTGGGATTTTTAATGGTATTACAGGTCATAATTTGCTTTAATTGGAAAATGTTATGAGTCAGTAATGTCCTGAATGATTCAGCCTATTTTGACACTTCAATGCATATTACAATCTGGTCACAAATGGCCCAGCTTTGTTGACCTCGATACAGCGCTTTAGTATTGGTTGGAGCCTTTATAATCTGTAGACTGGTCAGGAAAATACAATGATTAGTAGGGCTGGGTATAGTTTGAAATTTACTTGTGATATGAGAGGCTACTTCAGTATTGGTACCAATACCAAAATGATGCCTACAATCAGATAGGTTACTTTGAGGAATGAAAACATGTTTTCCTACAACCACTTGTTATCGTGACTAATGTTCCAAAGGTCACCAGGGGACCCCTTAGCCGGATCCATTTGCTGAATCATGGCGATGATGATGAAGACCGTGAGATGCAGTTGAAAGAAAAGACAGCAGGTGGACCTTGAGCTGAGAATATTTTGTCACACATACTGAGATCGATGTCACCAAGTTTTTATGGCAAACAGTTTCCTGCCGCGTGTGGAAATGACGATGACAAGAGAGAGAACCAAAAGAGTAAAGTTGCGGGCTGTAAAACCGAAACAATGAGCTGAAAGATGCTAAAACGCTCTGTAGAGCTGAGGGGAACTGCCCAGTTGGGTTTTTAAAAATGTTCACTGTTGTCTATTCCCAAGCAGCCAGGCAAGAAGTACAAGCTAAAGAACAAGACTGAGAGTCAATACCCAGATACCTAGATTAGTGACTTAAAATGTCTGTTTTTTTCTATGGATATCTTTTCCTCGTACAACCTCAAAGGCAGCTGCTTTGTAAAGATGTTTAAAGGGTTGTCATTTAAAACTGATGCATAGGCTTTATTTTTTAGAGCAAGTAAACTGACATGAAATTAAATAATCCTACCCCCCCCTCAATTTAAGAAAATAATTTCATCTCTCGCTCACATCGCTCTGTGGGGTTGTTTTTTAGATGTCTTGTATGTTAATGCAGGTGTGTATTTTCTGATATAATTTTGAGTCTGTTTTCTTTGGGATTATGGGTTGTTGTCATAGTGTGCCAGCTGGTGTTGGTTTGGGCTGAGGACAAGCAGCGAGGACGTGACTCCTTTCGTGACAGTTTGAGGACACATTGGGCCAGCTGACAGCTAATGATGATTGTGCCTGACACCCGTATACAGTATACGCGTGTGTTTATGTGTGTGTTCGAGAGTGAGTCCGTCTGTGTGTATATGTTATCAGTATCTATGTGTGTGTGTGTGTGTGTGTGTGTGTGTGTGTCCTTGCATGCATGGACACACACACACACACACACACACGTTTGTGTGCTTTTGGGCATTTATGTGTTTGTGTGCTTGACTTTGTATGGGCATATTTGCATTAGCCTGGATGATGCTGCAGTGAATTTCTTTGGCGTGACAGAAAATGACCTTGAGCTGCTGCTTCTGGTGCATGTGTCAGATTCAGGCAATGGATCTAGATGTCTGTGTGCATGCATAATGTACAGAAGTGCTACTGGATGCACTCAACTCTATCTAAACGATTAAATCTAACAAGCAGTGCACTTTCTTTCATCATCATCCCGGATGATGTTTTTATCTACTTAGATGTAATGGTTGAAAGGAGCCAAGAAAGATGTACATGACTACTGTTGATTCAGAGATTATTACTCAATCTGACCTCCGTTGCCTCATGTTCTTTGTTAGATATTCACAAACAGCAGTGAATCAAAATATTCCCGTTGATCAGCTGACCTGTGCTTGATTCTCTGACTCACAATGACGTTTGAAGTTATGTGCAGAGCGTTTCGTGTCCTTTTTTTAGAGAATCGCGTGGTCTGTGCTCTCTAGAAGCACCTAAGGGAACGTTTGTCAGGTCTGACTGCCAGGTCACATACACAGATAGACATGATTACACACACACACACACACACACACACACACACACCCACCCCTCAGGATTCCTTGTTTTGAGTCTGTTGATTCATCTATTAAATAGTGTGATTGTTAGTAATAATGAGTCCTCTCTTTGGTGGTTGCAACTATTCTTACTGGGCAAAATAAAAGGGTCAATTCACCCAAAATACAAGAATAAAAACAGTTTCCCCCCGCGGTATCTCAATACAGATAGTTCAGTTTTCTTTTCCCTCTTGATTTTCCACTACACTGCATAACAAAAATATGTATTTCAGAGGAAATAGTGCAGCTACATTTAAGGTTTATCACCAAGACATCTTTATCTCTTCTCCCCCCATATCTCTTAATCTGTCTGTCTTTCTTGTTCCCTCCCTTCCTCTCTTAAAATCTCTTTTCAGGGCTTTTCTTTGTATTAGTTTCTCTCTGATAAGATCAGTTTATTCACTGTGGTCACTTGACAGAGACAGATAGCTCCCAGACATTACAACAGAATCTTCTTACCAAAACACAAAATGCTCTGAAATACTGAATAAAATAACTTCTTTCCTCCTTTCCTTCCCTATAAATCCAAAACTGGGCTTCATAGTAGCTGCTGTGTCTCTGCTCGGCTGGTACCAGCTGTACATCTACCCCTCACTGATTGAAACCGGTGCTTTACTGCCCGCATGTGAACTCACTTAGAAGGCCAGAGGTCAGTTTGAGGGGAAATGTGTTTGGCATTTTCCAAAAGGCCCTTAGCTGCGACCACCAAGATGCTTTAAAAAGGTCACCAACATTGTTTCTGCTCCGAAACGAAACATGGTCGCACTCAGAAGCCAATGTATTTAAGAACAGCTCTTCAGAATATCTCCCAGCCTCCCATAAGTCATGCAATATGAATACATATCTAATATACTGGCCGAGATAGTGATCAGTAAGTGGGGAGGTTTTAAGACGCTGTATATCTAAGTCATAAAGATGCCCCTTGAAGATAATATGCTGATTGAACTCGTGTGTTTGGAGGTTTTAATGTATGTGTGTAAAATATGCGGGTGTTCAGACAAAAGGACGCTGATTTGCATTGTTGGAAAGCCCACAGTATGTGTCTATTTGCCTGTATTTTACCTGGGAGGTTGGCTAAGACCCATTTAAAAGATCAGAGTGTTGGTTTCATGTGTCCGTCTGCCCATATGTGTGCTATAATTCCTACAAATCCCAGGCTACCTACAGCGTCGCTGCCCTCTGCAAAGGTCTTGGTCATAACCCTGTAATGGTCTCACCCTGAGAGAGTAGACGGACTCCACCGCATTCCGCTCATTCCCGGTCGTTAAAAATAAGATCTCTCTTAACTCAGTGGAGGCCAGCTTACCTAAATTCAGAGAGTTCACATGGGAAGGTTGGAAATGCAAGGCAAGAGAGGAGTCTAATGTTTTTTTATCATACATTTCACAATTTTTTTAGTGGGAAACGTAAAGTGCAAACAATCAAAAACAAGTTTAACGATGTTGATTTTACTTTCCATATCTGAGAATTTTTTTTACAGACTCTTTCATCTTCTCTTTACTGGATTTATTCTTTGCCTTTACAAGTGACAAAATAAACCTCAGTTAAAAAAAGCCACAAAAAAATATATATTTGACATCTCCACGGCCGATATTTACAAAACTCAGCAACTTACACCAAAACAATTTAGATGGATAAATAGCACTACAGGTAAGAGGGAAAATATGCATTTTTGATTTGGGGGTGAACTGTCCCTTTATGTGTCCATTGTGCAAGGCAAATTAAGTCATTATGTTTCTGAACTCAATATCCTCTCAAAATTTGCACAATGTCATTTGAAGCGCAATTGAAATATCACCAGGGGAAAAACGGGAACATACAGTTCAAGGAGAAAAACAGCCACTCGACTTTGCGGTATATTGAGGTCTCTCAGCTACGGCGACTGCTGAGAGACATGAATGAAGAGGTCTTGCGTCTGTGTGCTTTAATTCTGAAGAGTGCTGTTGGATAACCTCCAAGGGGACCACAGACCTGCTAATGCAATGACTTTAGCATTTATATTTACATTGTGGCATCAATGAAATAATATAATTTAATCCTGTATCCTCCACAACTGTTGTCTACCTGTTGTGGAATTAGTGAAGCTGTTTGGTTCATTAGATTGTGTCTATTTGCAAGTATTTTCTATAGCTGCAGTGCTCTGCGGGCCACCGTACTTTTTTGCATTAAAGTGGATGAAGCATCCGGCTCTGAAAAGTGAAGCCAATGTGGAAATGCCTTTAACCTGTATTCTTTCAAATGGCCAGCACTGGTTTCAAAATGAAGTCCGATTGTATATAAGATTGTAAATGAGAAAATGACCCTACTTCTCACTTGATTTATTACCTCAGAAAACACTTTCCTAATGTGTTTATGGTCTCAAGTCTTCTTCAATACAGCATGATGTTCATTTTTGAAATTATGGTCCCATTTAGAGTAAAATAGACGATAAAGGAAGGTATGCTTTAGGGCACAATTGACCTTGTGAGTGACAAGTCGCTACCATGGCAATCTGTCAGTTAGAATAGCGGCGTAACAATGCGTGTCCATGGCACTACAGCTCCACCCTCTCATCCAAATATGGTGACTTCTGGCTCCAAAAAAAACGAGATGGCGACGGCCAAAATGCCAAACTCGAGGCTTGAAAAGATTTGGAGAGAGTCCACAAATCAATGGGGGACGTCACGGTGGGTACGTCCACTTCTTTTATACAGCCAGTGATCAAAACGCCGACTTGAGGTGCCAACAGTAGAGCTTGTTGGATGGTCAAACAGTGTCTGATACTGCCTCTCCCCACAACTTTCTGACATCGTGATTGGAGGGACTGCATCCAACGATTCCTGTAATTTTTCCGAAACAGAGAATCCAACATTTACGGCCACCTTATGCAGCAGCTGAGTGGAGTTGAGAAAATAATCAGGGTTATAAGTTCTCACTAAAGGCCCCCACCCCCGCCGCCTCTTGCTTTAATTAGAGCCGCTGACTTACTGTAAAGCTACTGGAAAACTAACACTAAATCAACCAATGCTTGTTATTATTACTACTTAGAATTTCAAAAATGTTTAAACTCAAGCTTCTGTATAAGCCGATAACTATCTATCATAATAACCTGTTAGAAGATACTGTAGTTTGGCTGGCTTTGAAAGTGATGACGAAAGAGATAGCTGAAAGAAAGTGACCTATGAAAGCTTTTCTGGTTAGGGTTAACATGTTGAGGGGTGTTTTCAATTTTGAGTCTCCATACGAAATTGTATTTTTCTGTCTACAGGCAGCTAATCTGTGAATCTTGAAAATGGCGAGTATCAGTTTTCTTGAAAGTATGATCTTCAGACATACAAACTGAGACAAACTTTCAGATATCACCACCCAATACATATTTATTCTTAGTTAGTAGTATCAGTTGAAAAAGACAAAAAATATGGATTTCTACAGTTAGGTCAATGCAATGGAACATTTCATGACTTGTTGGACTGGTAGAGTGTTTGGGAAGTTAGTGGTCTTGCTCTTGCAGAGAACTGACCCGAGATGGAAACTCTTTCCTTGTCCTCTTCCAGAAGAACATTCTTTAGCAGCAGCCTCACCTCGACTGATCCCACTCCAACCGCCAGAAACGCACAGCCACACTACCCACCACAGCGCACACACACACACACACACACATCCAAATACTACACATGAACATACTGTAGGCACACACAATGACACACACACACACACACACAGTGCTAACCATCCAACACCATGAAAAAAATATTTTTATCTTAGGAATACCATAACTCTGATCTCCATGAACGTTTTTGGTAGAGAAGCTAAACAGCCTCTATTTGAAATCTTACAGCCAAAGTGGTATAAGCACAGTTTAATTGACCTTACAGGAATTCTTTATCGAAAAGAAATCTCTGTCAGTGCTTTGCAGTGCTACATTCTGTTTTGGACATGCTTTCTGGAACTTATCAGACCCAAACAAGCAGCTTCATTTGATGCATAAAACTTCATTTTGGGCCAAAATGCCATTTCTGGCTCTACACTCGCTGCAGTCCAGGATACAGGATGAAACTAAAACCTTTCCAAAGTAACCCTTTCTACACTTCCATCTACAGGACTCACTCCCCTTGGACAAAATCTTAGGGATTATTTTGGATCTAGCTACCAATGATCAGCCGACCTTCAAAGCTTCCACAACACATGGACTGTAAAGTCCTGAATAATGGTTAGGGCTGATGATATTCCTTTTTTTCCTCCGTTACGCACAATTGCCAGGACTAAAGGCACCATCCGCAGTGAATCAGACATGACGGGGAGATATAGTTTACAGCACGAGAGCTGATGAATGGTGAAGATTTCTGATCAAAGATTGCAGTTATGGCAGGACAGCGTGCCTTGTGTGGGAGGGTAAATGACTGACTTGCATCTTGGAGATTAATTTAAGCAGCTTTCCTTGTGGGCCGCATAATAATGGGGGGTTGTTTTTATGAGTGGCGGCCAGAACAGCTGACGTTTCAAGGTAGAGGGAGAGACAGCAGGGAGACGTTAAAAAATTGAATTTGTGAGTGAATTGCTGCTGAAAACATGTCATGGCTGCAAAAAAGAGGAGAGAGGCCTTCATTTGAAAGAGGCTTATAATAGAGACATTTAGACATCTTATAATTCCTGATTTGTTTCCACTATAAATTGTTGTTGATAACTCCATCAGTACAACTACATGGTCAAGTCATACTCACCCCTCTTTGCTTTGATTTCCTCCAACAGAAATGCTGTTTTCACTCACTCATTAATTGCAGCAATCAGTTCTACAATGCTGGTTTTCCCCCCAAATGGTGTTCATGCCACATGAGATGGATGGTAGAGATTCGAGCATTTAAGCTATCAAAATGGACGTATAATTAAAGAGTTGGTTGTGTGAGGATTAAAATACTGTGCTTTTACAATATAACACCATTACATTTCTGTTTAATTACATTGGAAGACATCCTTTGGCTGACGTGAAGCATCCATATTTGTTTGGTTTTCAGGCCCTTCCGTACTGTTCAGTGCCAAGTCGGATATATTTGAGCTCTCAGAAAAATGTTGTAATTAAGTTGAAATTAAAACTTGGATAATGGAGTGAACACTTTTTACAAGTTGAAAACCCGTAATAACAATAACTCTGATATGACATGAACGCAACATAACTTACTTTCAATGACCTCAACCCTTCCAGCAGCTAGAAGGGCACAATCCCTCTATTTCTTTGTAGGACTTTTAATGTGAAACGTCTGCAAAAAGAACGATTAAACAACAAAGTCGAAATGTTTGGAATTAATGAGTGAACGAAAACAGCTCTCTTAAAAAGGTAAACTCAGAGCAACAGAGTGGTGAGTATGACAGGACTCTGTTTTTGTTTTGATCAAGTTAATGCATTATGCAAAATTAACCATGTAAGCTGTTATAGTTAGGTCATTTCAACCCCCTCAATGTTTTTTTACCCAGCCTTTCAAATATGTGGTCACATACTGTAAGCCTTCGGTTGCAATGTATGTAATAAGTGCTGAGCACAGAGATTACAAACTCTAAACAGTGCGCAAGATTCTGTGCAAGTTTGCAAACAAAACAGGAAATGCATTCTTGAATTTGTCAGTCATTCAGGCTTCAATTGAAGTGAATGGGAGATGGAACAAATCCACGTACTTTTAGTGACAGGTAGGACATCATTTGTTCGTGCTGGACACAACCCACAGCCTAGTTATTATTTGAATATCAGATTTCAGATCAGATCAGCAAAACGTAACATGGCTTTGGACTTTGCATGTGTACATACGCACGTCCACGAACGAGTTTGCATGCAAGCGAGCATATAAGGAAGGACAAGTAGACACGCACACACACTTACTGACATTATGTCTGTATGAGACATCTGACCACAAACTCAAACTTGCACACAGACTCCACCCCCGAGTGGTTCAGCGATTGGCCTACTTATAGGCAGGGCAGCCCACTGGCAGATTTGAATATAGGCAAATAGAGAGAGGGAGGGATGGACAGGGAGGAGAAGGAAGGGAGGGGATATAGAGAGGGGGGCGGTGCACTAGTTTGTCCCTGCTCTCTCTCTCTCTCTCAATCTCTCTCTCTCTCTGCCGGGTCAGGATGGAAAGGCTTACACAGGCAGGCAGGGGAGGAAACATGTCATGAGAGGTGATGACACAGCCACGGAGACGTATCCACATCCTCACTGACTCCCAAGTTCGCTGCTCGCCGCTGCTTCTGCTACTGCTGTTACTGCGTCCCACAGAGGAGAGAGAGAGAGCCTAAGATAGCCTCCATTCTGCCTCCCCACCTCTCTCTCTTCCTCTCTTTTTCACTTTGTTGGTGGATGATGGGATTTTAATCATGTGGAAGGTAAGAGAGGAAGAAGAGGGGGTGTGAGAGGCTTGTTTTTTTTTTTTATGCATACTGCATAAGGGGCTGAGGGGCTGAGGGGCTGTCTCTGTGGGAGTTTGTGTTACTCTGAGTATACTTAAGTCTGTGAGTCCCTGGGGGATTCCCGCATGCTTTCACCCTACATCTCAGCACAGGCTGTATTCTCAGTGGAAATGAGGAGTGGAAGCATTGAGTGCCAGCATTACTGGAATGATAATGATAGAGCAGTGGCTTCGGGACTCAGCCAATGAGTGCTGTAGAGCCATCTGTATCATGATCGCGGAGAAACTTCTGCAGAAACAGTTGCCGAATTTACATTTATTACAAGGAGGCTGTTTTTACCAATGTGCTGTATATGATTTTGAAGGAGTCATTTATTCCTGACTTCTTTAAATGTGTCATTCTTTAAGTTCCTGAGCAACTTCAGCTTTACTTTAATGATGCGTTTCATTCTCTGTGTTTGGCCCCTCTAATGTGCGATCAATTGCGTAAAGAGTAGAGCTGCATGTGATGAGTTTTGTGGAATGGTCGTGTTTTTGTGAATTATGGGTCAGGTGTTGACTGTGACGCGACCAAAAAATTGTATGTGTGTACATGTGTGTGTGTACATGTGTGTGTGGGTGGGGTTACGTCGCATGTGAGAGTCTGTTTTGTGTGACCCAATTTCAAAGAGCCACTGTGTGTTTTGGTGGTTTCTTGAAGCCCAAGACGTATAAAGACAGGAGACAGTGCCTTGAGGGATGCTTAAAATGTGTGTGTACTTGAGTGCTGTAAGTGTGTGTGAGTATGAGGGGCTTCAAGGGTCCCAAATGTTTGGTCTTTTTTCCCCTTAAGAGGGAGGAAGTTTGACACTTTTTTCTAAATGTTCTGTGTGTATGTGACTGTAACACACCTTTATGATTATAGACCCACGAGTGCACGCTATACACGCAGCATGAGATTCTTCCTCCATTCACCTTGTTTTTATGAGCATCCCAGAGGTCAGGTTATTCATTTTCAGTACGTATCTGCGCATGTGTGTGCAAATGTGCATGCGTCTCGTGTGCCGAAGCGTGTGTGACGGCTGGCTGCCACAGGCCGATCCTTTTCACCTGCTATGGGTCACAGGGATCAAAGAAATCCAGGTTCAGTGTTTGATCTGCGAAACCATGGGAAACTCAAGGAAGGGAGGCTACTGTACTGTAACTGCAGTTTCTAGTACTAGTATAACGAATGACGCGTATAACTTTGACCAAATGTGCAACCTTTGTGGCGGCTTCCTTAAATTTAGGTCAGAAAAATCCACATTTTTGTACTTAAAGTTTTTGAAAAGGCTTTCGCTGTTTGCATAAAACTATCAGATTTGACCTACACTGACTGTGAAAATCATATGAAGCATTTGTTCTAAAAAAAAAAGTTTTCATTTATCCATGAAAAGTTTAATTCATATACTTTCAAAGCATACACGTTTGCAGTTTGTCACATCCCACATTTGCTTTGACAAATAGTCGCTATATAAAGGTACAAAAAGGCTTTGTCTGAAGTTCGGTTTGTAGTTGTCATGATGCCTCCGAATATAACAACAATAGCATTGTTGCTGTTTCTTTTCCTGTTTCCCCTGACATGTTTCAGTGGCATGGAGAAAAGCATCCTAGCTCACAGATCCTTCAGCTTTTTTTTAAGACTGACTGTGGGAACTATGTAGACAAATATAGCAAAGGCAGTATTGTCATTTCTTTTCCTGCGTGGGGCACATCTGTCAGTTTGTGTAAACTTAGGAGGAGGGAAAGGTGCACTCTTGCTCTTATTAAAAACCCAAGGGGTTGCTTGATTGTGTGAATAAGAAATGTTTTCAGAAGTTCGTCGCTGGTTGCTGTTAGCATTAGCCACCTACGTTGCCCGCCTAATATCCTGTTATCTCACTAGCATGTAGCTTACATGATAAAATAGGGAGGTATAACTCATGAGACTCTTATCTCTCCCTAATTGGTTAATTTGATCTTCAAAGCGTCAGCAGTCTCCCAGACGCTCGAGGGGCAAACTGCTAATTGCTATCTAAACATCCTTCAAAAAGGACAAAGACAGACTGGAATACTTTCTTCTCTCATCCTCCCCCTATTTCCACTCCAGTTCAGTTCATTTTATTCACCCCAGTGCGTTCTTTAATCACCAACCGAATAAGGAGAGTGCAATGTTGCCATGGAAACATGTGACAATGAGCACAATCGGTTCAGCGAGACTTGGCAGCTTGTGCAGTGCTGTGGAGAGGATAAGTGGCTCTGCAAACTTTTTTTATTTATTTATTTTTTTTTTTACAGTTGTCAGGAGCCTTCACAGTAGGAGGCTTTACAAATTTACAAAGGGTGGTGTTACCCAAAACATTTGAACTATAATTATATCATCATTGTCCTTTTTGCACTGCGTACTTGCTCCACTTTTCAAGTAATTTTAGAGATAATGGCAGTAAAACACCAGACTTTGATTTAGTAAATGCAAGCTGGGAGGATCCGTCGCTGGTTTGTATGATTTGCAATACAAGTAATTGATGTTTGTTACTTTTGAGTGCAGAAGTGCTAAACAAGTTGCATTGTGCATCATACTTCAAACTATACCACAGTACTTCTGCAATCTCAAAACTTTCTCGCAGAACTCACTTGTTCTGCAGGGCACTGCAAAGAAAACAGTCCACAAAAGTGACAAAAGCAAAGCTCACTTCCTTTGAAATCTTTGAGAAAACATGACCTTTTACAGTTTTTCCTTTAGAAGCAAAATAATTCCTGAATCGTTGAGAGTGCTGCCTGATAAACAAGCTTTCACAGGTCTCAGACATGGCTTGGTTTTAGCTATGTTTTTCTTTAGATTGCGAGTTAGAAGATGTGTCGCGGTCATTTGATATGCATCAAGGGTTTTGGTTAATCTGCTGCAGACCAGCAGATGTTAAAAAGTCACATCATTTTGGAATATCCGCCACTCGAGAGGCCTCTCGAGTTCAATATCATCATGTTTTTTTTGACATTCCTTTCCTTCGGATCACGTCAAGCCTCACTTTGCTCTGTAAAGTCCTCGTTCATACGCAAAAAATGCAACAGTTCACAATCATGTGTAATTGTAAGCATATTCCAAAGCTGCCATGTGTTAGGTGTTAGGACATACAAGGTGCTCTGTGAAGCGGGGTCATTTTAGGCATGCTCAGGTTAAACTGGGGTCGCATGTGCAAATAAACAGGTTTTAATGATGAAACAGAACTCGAGCTACTGCCTTGTCCACATTGTAGAATAACTGAGACCTGAAATCCTTATTTTCAAAACACAAAAAAATCTGCCATCGCAGTAAAAATACTTTTCGTTTTCTAGCAGTATCTTGAAACAAGTACAAGGAAGGCTGCTACTCTAAAATCAAGAAAAAAAACTAAACTTGATGTTGGAAATATTGGAAATAAATGTAAGTAATCTTGCTGCACTGACAGATTTAACTTGTTTTACAAAAGTGAGACTGTAAGGATTGAAAAACCACAGCAAAAATAACTCGATAACAGGGATATTTTTACTATTTGCACCTGAATAGTTCACTTCAAATGAGAAAATCTGCCTCTGTCACATGACTCCCCTGCAGCTGCACTGCATGAGCCATGCACATGCTGCGTGCTTTAGATTTTTCCCTCTAGTGCCCTGTTCATACATGCATAAACGAGCTTACCCCATCTCTCTGGGGCCGCTTTCATGTTGAAAACATTTCATTATCCAATCAAAGTTGCAATGATAATTTAGTACTTTGGGGAATAACCAATATTTAATCACTTTCATCTCCGCTAGGGGATCCTGAGCACATATTTTGAGGCAACATTAATGCATTATAGAATAGTTTTGATCATGGAAGAAGTCATTAACTAAATTTGTAGTGTCTTGAAAGGAAATATAGCACACGTGTGCACATCTGTTAATACTCAATCGTTCCAAATGGCATTCACCAGGTAACACTCTACATCTATTTTCCTACTCCACCAATGTAAGATTAAATGAAGACATGCGAGTGAATGATAGACCAAATACTTGAGGGATTTTGCTCTAAAGAAGAGGAGAAAAGTTAAAAACTGAGGTAACCTTGAAGTGCAGCATGTTCAGCTTTCAGTATCCGAAACAAGAACTGGCACTTTGAACTGTTGCAGTGCAGTGAATCCCACCACCATGGTGCGTTATTCCAGCTACGACAACCGCTAAGACGTTTTTTCGCCCAATATTCTCGTCACTGTGTGTGTGTGTGTGTGTGTTTGTGTGTGTGTGTGTGCGCGCGCGTGTCGTCGGTGCGAAGATCATTCACCCCGATAAAATATGTCCTTGACAACACCAGACTTGTTTTTGTCCCCTATAATCTCTGGCCCCTAAACATCACATCTAATTTCACATGCGACACTCTACCCAATCTGGGTCACACAAGCGAGAATCCAGACAGACCCTGCCACACGCACACACGCGCACACACACAAATCCCACAATCACAAATGCCACCCTTTATCATAATCACTAATAGCCTCGGCATCCCGGACTACGACCAGCCAATCCTGTTAGGTGTGACTTACCGCTTCGGAACATGAAAGGCCATGATTGGTCACAGCTAGTGTGGTAGGAAGCGGATTAGGGATCAACATGGCAGGGTGTCTGGAATCAGACAAAGACGTAATGCGTGTGTGTGTGTGTGTGTGTATGGCAACAGTTAGTGTTGTTAACTTGTTAACAATCCAGAGAATGCAGCCTTGTGCTGTACAGAGGAGAGGAGGGGAAGCTGAGGAGGAGGTAGAGGAGAGGAGACGAGAAGGAGGGATGTGAAGAGTTGACATATTTTGAACGTCACTTTTTAAGAGCCACGCTTTTAAAAAGCTAGTGGAGTTTGGACTTCTTTAGCTTTAGCTCTGGGCATGTTCATCACCCAAGTATACATTCTCTTCCTCTGTCCTAATTGGACTTTTAGCACCTACGCCTGCAAGCCAGTACGCTGAGGACTACATAAAGGTGCACTGTAAGATTAATCCCATACTTCCTACAAACAGACAAATATTATGACTTTGCTCCACATGGCGGGGGAGCACATCAGCACTCATTCTGCATGTACGGAAGATGATTAAATCGGTAATTTCGGAAAATAAATCAATTTGCAGAGGAAATTCGCTTTAACCTTGGCACGGAAAGCATGACCCTGAAAAGACAACTTGTTCCCGGCGACTCTGTGAGGTCGAGGGTTAATCTCTCACGGCGCACTATCCCCTGCTGCTATGAAAGTAGATTATGGTTTTTCTGAATGGCAAATCCCATAAGCGGTTGAGGGATCTTTACATTTCTTTGACGGATTGAGGCAAACGACGTCGCGAGAGGTTTAGGTGTTGTTAAATCTGGAAGAAGGGAAGTTTTTAAAAAAGGAAGAAAAAAAAAAGGTAGAGGTTGTGTTTGATAATTCACAAAAGGAGTCAATAATTTATTTTGTTTTTCACAGACGTGTGAATAATTGAGCACTGGTTCCTTCTCTGTGGGTCCCTACTGTAAACGTAGGGGATGTTTGTGGGCAAACCTGATATTCAACACGACGAAGAGCTTAAATCTTAGTGGTGAAATGTCCGCATTTTATTTTTAAAAGCCATGGTCACCTTCAGTTTTAGGTCCACTGTGAACTTATTTCAGAGCAAGACGAGGTTTCTTGGGCCGAAAATGTGGCATTATAAAAAGGTCGACAGGCAGATATCATAACGTTTACGCTCTGCTTCAGACGGCTTGCCCTCTTTCGCTTCGTTCCAACATTTCGCTGCGTGTTGGCTATTTTCTGCCTCCTGTGAGTTAAGAGAGAATCGGAGCAGCACAATCATACTGTGACACACACACACACACAGTGCTGATTGTGTGAGGCAGGTCAATGGGGATGACCTACTTCTCTGGTTGCTCCATGGACTGCCACAGCCGCTCACGTCAACTTACCAAATGGACCCCACCACCCACCCAAATGTGGGTTTTTTTGGGGGGGGGGGGTACTGTTTACTATAATCATTTTTTGAGTGGTTTTGTGTCACATCATTCACTGGGAGTGATCTGGCAATGGAATCGTTCCCCACTGCGTTGGATGAGCATAACATTTTCAGCTCAATTTCTCAAGCGATGGTGTAAGTGAAATTTTGCAGAAAAGCTGAAACAGTAGAGAAATAAAATTCGCCTGAAGCAGAGTTTAGAGAGGACAAAATATCACTAAGTCAGAAGCTTTTATTGTTCAAACATTGGAGGAAGAAAGTGTGGCTAGATCCGCAATTATTAACAATTATGAACAGTACATCAGCATTATGAGCGGCCCCATGTATTATTGAGACCCGCAGGAACCACCCACATTCTTTCCCCATTTGAAAAACACAGACTCTCTCTCGCCACGGTTTTTGTCCGCATCGTGCTGTTGTCGAATGAGTTTTTAGAAAATGGGTAGAAAGTGCTCCTATGAAATTTTTAACAGCTTAAACTATGAGTGGAAGGGAAAGCCGCAACCTCCTCGGACCCAAAGTTAATGAAAGATTTAGAAGTAGAGCGAAGACTAATGGGGGAGTCTGCCCAAATATAAACAGGAAGAGAGATCAAAAGTTGAAAGAGGTTTAATTTCTGAAGCGCTTCATTAGTTGTTCTCATAGCCATTGCAGACTTCATTTTAACATGACCCTGTTGGGCTGCTTATAGCCTCCATACTTGTTCGAACTTTCAACCAGTATGCATTCACTTTTAATGTTACAAAAGAAAAGGCTTTTAGGATGAGGACTAACCAATGCATTGGCAAAGCAAAACACTATCTCGGCTAACACTGGCGCAGGCTGCTGGAGTGGAACCCTCCCCAAATCAATTAAAGAGCAGGACAGAGCTGCAAACGTTATCCTAAAGTCTGTGCATCCAGAACTGGCTTCCACACAGTGGGGAAATACTACAAAGTAGACATGCTCGTTGTGAGTGGGACTTATAACACTTCCTAGACGTAAACAAACAAATGAAGTTACTTATATGCTGTTTGGCCTTGGAAGCAACGCTCGGTTACTAGTCAGACTGACTGAGGGCTAACTGCTAGATGGAATGTGAGTGTCAGGGTCAGAAATTACAAAAAATGTGAGAAACTGACATGGAAAAATGCAGATGTACAATGATGCTATCACCATGACAGTTGGAGAGTTGAAATGTAACCTACTGAGTTTCAAGGTGCACAAAGCCAGCTAAACATGTCAGGGTATACTTTTGAAAATGGTTGGCAGCAACTCAATTTGTTGTTGAGTGGTTTTAATGCTAAACCACTGAGGTTACTTGGTGTATATTTTCTTGTAAAGAGTAAAGTGTCAACCATTAGAAGGAAGCAAGCAGGAAGGAAGGAAGGAAGGAAGGAAGGAGAAAAAATAACAAAACACATACAATTTGTTTGGACCATCTGTACGGGGGTAGTATATTACTACAGTACATAAATAGTATGCTTAGTACATGAAATCTGTTTTTCTGTTCAGTAAGAGACAGTTATTGCTCACACAGACGCTGCAGGGAAAAGAGGAAGGAATAAGACAGTAGCAGATTCCTCCACCACTCATTCAGCTTTGTGTTGCCCCCCACTGAAGAGAATTGGTACTGACGTTTGAGTGGCGCCGGCACAGAAGGCGAGCCCTTCGCACACAGTGGCAGCTCTGACAGTCATGTGGCCCAAAGGGATGGTGGGAAAAATAAAACAACTACGCCTGGGTTTTACCAATGTCCTCCTCCAGTCTGAAAGCCCTTTTCCCATTCCTGTTTTCTCTCCAGCTCTTTCCCCCTACTGTCGTTTTCTCTGCTTCTCTTTCCCTCGGTAACACTCTTCCCCCTATTTCTTCTGTTTTGTGCTCTGTCACCTCAACAGTGGTTCAACAGTGTCACCTATGGTGTGCCGAGAGGCATTTCACCCTTTCTCACCTGCCAATTTCGATTTGTGTGACAATGTATGTCTATGTGTAAGCACAAATTTAGGCTTGCGTGTCTGTGTGTGTTTGTCTGTCAGAATGATGTGGATTTATTCTCTTTATCCTTTGGTGCCTCCAGGTTTCCCTGCCGCCAAGCAGTAACCTGTCAGAGCTCCATCAATGTCGAACTTTCCTGGCTTTTTTTCTGTACATTCTCTGCTTCTTTAAAATGCTACTTGGCTGACAGCTGTGCACAGAGATGGACTGCATAAAACGTCCTTGGACCTTTAGGACTCAAATTTGCTTCGTTAATTCACCACCATTCACTCTGTGCAATGCTCAATGTACAGTACACCTCCCATACATTACTGCATGAGAACAGTTGCCTGCTTACACATCCAGCACACACCAAGTAGCATTAGCACTTACTTGGAGTCTTGTTTCTGGCCCCTCAACAAATATAAGTCCAATATTCACGCTCCTTTAGCTGTGTTTTCACCTGGACCATCACCTGAATGAATTATCAAGCTCTTTACCTGCTAAAATTAAAAAACGCTCAATAGAACTGAGGGGAACTATACAGTTGGGTGAAAATTCTCTTGGATTTGTCACTACTAGCAACCCCTTCAACATCATATATAGCCATATATATGATCCCTTGTTTATATATAAATATTGATTAGTGCAGCTTTAAAGGACATTTAATTCCATTTGTCATCTTTACAGTCCCACCTTTTTGTGTGTGTGTGTGTGTGTGTGTTGTTGGTTCTTGTGTCTCCATACGTTAAAGCCAGGGTAAAAAATGACTGAGACATCTGGCTTGAAAGTTCTTTGTGGAGTTAGACCTCTAATAGTGCTGTAGAGCTGCGGTCCTGCCAATAGTGTCACACTGATCTACAGGTGGTGGTAACACACCAAGATATGCTGCAATAGACCCCTAAATATGTGCTTGGATGTAAACAGTTTTGATAATATCAGCTTTGCAAATATTTTATAAGGAAGGAAATGCATTCAACACATTTATTAGATCGCAAGGAGCCACACAATGGGTTTTGGGGAGTAACACCGAACGTAAAACCCATCTTTTGTTTGTTTACAAGAAAACCCCACAGGGGTTGTCTCAGGAGGCAGCGTCGGAGGCTGATTTGGTGCAAACTCGTTTGATTTGGAGGACACTTCTATTCCTGCAGGAGACACACAAATGCGGAACTCGATGTCTTTTTTGGGTCGTCATCGTCCCACATGCTGACCAGCCTAACTGAACAGTCCCAATATCCCACAAAGCTCATAATTTAGATTTAGAGCTGCTACGAGTTTAGGGACACAGGGATGGTTTTGGTGTATGAACAGCCAAACTGATCAAAAGGCTAAGAACGTCATGATATACTGAATTCTTTTGACAACTCAACACAGCTCCTCCAATTTTAATGGACTGTAAACAAGCTTCAGTCGTCACTGACGAAATATCTCTGGAATTATAAACACTTGAGGCAGGCTCGTTGGTGTTTTAGAGAAACTGCTGTGTGTTTGTGGGAATATGAGTGTGTATCGATGTGTATAGACATGTGGGGACATGAATGTAAATGTGAGTGTGTGTCTCTAAGGGTTTGCTGTGTTTACAGTCCCTCCAAACATACCCATTTCATTTCATTTGAAGCGTGTGATTTCGGAGTCACATCTTTCCCACTCAATTTCTGTCCTCTTCTCCCTCCATATCCCTCCATATTTGCTTGCTTTCAAAATGGGGCTTTTCCTTTCTTATTTGGAAATTAGAGATCAAAGCTGCTTGACTCACATCAGATAATATTTTTCTAATAAATATAAAAATGTTATTTGTGCACAATATTTTTTCCTTCCATCCCTTTTGAATGAATGTTATCTGGCATCAGACATCACGGCCGACTTAGTTTATCTGCACTTGTTTCTTCCCCCCCCCCCCCAGATGATGAAAGGAAACCATAATGGTGGCTAGAGAACGAACAGGAGGTACATTCTGAGTGCGGTAGTCCACTCAGATGCACACAAGCCTTAAGCTCAGTAAACAGTGACATCTGCTGAAAATACCAAACTGTTGGGTTTAGACTGGATGCCTTTCCTGACCCAGAAACGCATGCATTTGATTCAGGAAACATTATGACTTTGTGCCAGTGTCATTATGATTTGTAGAGGTTATAAGGTAGTACTAATTATTTATAGCATTCATTTGCATGGACACTCTGATCAAGCTTGTCCATATTTAGATTGTTTGAGGAAAACAAATCTTCACTCTGCTTGTTGCTTTTCCTTCAATACATTCACACTGTCATCCAAAAACAAAAAAATCTAATTGGGTTGTATTATCTTCAATAGATTCCATTTGTGCTAGTCTTATCTCTATTGTTTTCTTTGCTCCTGCAGTGATCCATGTTCCTCAGCTTACAACGATCCCATTTGCCTGAAGGGCTTGTTTAGGTTTCTTTATTTGTGTGTTGAGAGCTTTTTTTTTTTTTTGTGTGTGAAATTCTCAATTTGCTGCCACAAACTAACTGACAGCTGTTTTATCAACAGCCCTCTGGCTAACTTCAGACATGGCGATGAATCATAGAAAGCAGAACTTGCATGCAGCACTGAATTTCTATCTTCGAGTAAGATAACTTTCGGACAGATTCATAAAACTGAATGCAGTAATTAAGATCCCTGCCACACGGAATTATCGGCTTAGTCACACCAAATGTTAATATTCCTGGACAGTTTGTAATCAGATAAACAATTAACAAAACAGCAGACAACTCGCCATTCAAAATCTTTTAACCTCACCATGGCTGTGATAACCAGAAGATATTGACTGCTGGGGGTTGCTTTAGGTAGATTGTCACCTGTGTGAATGCATGGGTTTCCCTCTGAGGCATAATGTTTGGCCACAGCACTTTCCAATTAAAACTGGTGTGCTTTAAGTGTTTATTTAAAGATATCCACTGCAAAAGGTGCAGGCCGGGTCAGTCTAATCAAATCTCTTAAATTGCAGGCGCACGCAAACTAAACAACCAACAGCCACCACTTCTAAATAACCGACTCGCTTCTTTTGACCAGGACAGCATGCAGAGTCCGACAGAAACCGAGATTCAGCTCCTCTACAGGGGAGCAACAAGCGTGTGCATGTAATTACTGATCGACTACAGCTGCGCCTATTGCCACGTCAGTGCTCAATGTTAAAAAGTAGATACCAGTTGTATTAAAGTTATTTGGACAAGATTACACTCCAAGCTAGATCACAATGTCCCTGGTTTTATTTGGCTGCAGCAGCCACTTCGGGACAATTAGACCAGGGGTTTTCACAGTCTGAGACTGTGGGCCTCCCCTCAGACACAAAATGTTTACTTGCTTAGTTTTGCTCAATTCCCGGATGCCTATGGGATCATGACTATGTTACTAGATCCCATAGACACTTGAAGATTGAGCCAAGATAGCTGAATATTGCTGTTTGACATAACTTCAGATGACAACAAATGCCCAGCTCTGTCCTAAGGCATTTATTTGTTTCTGACTCCACGGAAATTGGAAAAAAAACATTTCCCCAAAACTACTGTGTCTCTGAAATATCCTTTTTAACCAAATCATAGACATTTAGGCTATTCTGTGTGATCTCCTTTTGATAACTAATGTGATATTTTTCACTTCCATTCACTGAGCCTCCCACTCTGAGAACCTCTAAATTAGGGGTATACTCTTAAACAAAATAGTTCCTTCCCAGCAGCCATTGGTCAACATTTATTTCTCTACTCATAGGTTAACACTCACTGCTACAATTACAAAATCCATTACAAAGAGCAAGTAGTGCAAAGTTACTTTATTGGCTAGTGACAATACAGTAAGCATGGACTCTTCTTTGACGGTGCATTCAACAAAATGACAACATTTGAAATGTTAATGACGTGAAACAGCAATCTTGTTAATCCAAGTTGACGCTAAATGAAAGTTTTGCTTTCTGCAAGTGCAGAGTCAGCATCAGTAACCGTTCTGTTCTTATTGCTGCGCCAATACGCAAAAAAAAAGAGAATGATGAGGATGTGTGTATTTTCAGTGTGTGTTTGGGCATTCCATATAAAATGAGGCCATCATACACACTAACACTTTAATAGATCTGTTGCCATTGGTGAAGATATATATCAAGTTTGGTACTATGCATTGTGTGAGTCCTAGGTGGCTGGGTTTGTCTTTTTTTTGGTGTGTTTCTCTCTGTTTTTGTTTTTTAATCCAAACAGAATTATTCCATCATTGTTGTTGGTTTAAAAGATCTAAATGTCTGATCATTAAACATAATGAACTTTTTTTAAGTATTTATTTGCCTGGTCTTCAATCAATCGCCCTCATTTTCAGGTTTCACTCAGAAAGTGAAACAGAAAATCCAGCACTTAACACTCAGCCATTCTTTAAGTCCACTCAGTGGTCCTCTCCATTGAGATATAAGCCCTCCCAAGAAGGCAGTGAGAAGTAAGCCGTTTCACAGCATTTAATCACAAATCCCTGTGCTTTCTTTTTCCTTTTTCCCCTCTCTCTATCTCTCGCTTTCTCTGGCCTACAGACAGCTGAGCGGCTCTTCTGGATTACGCTGACGCTGCGCCTGGTCCCGCCTGGCCTCCTCTGAGCAGGATGGACACACTGGAGTCAGAGCTGACCTGCCCAATCTGCCTGGAGCTCTTTGAAGACCCTCTACTGCTCCCCTGCGCCCACAGTCTGTGCTTTGGCTGCGCCCACCGCATCCTCATCTCCCACTGTACCACCAACGAGTCTGTTCAAAGCATCGGCGCCTTCCAGTGCCCCACCTGTAGATATGTCATTTCCCTGAGTCCAGAGCGTGGACTAGAAGGACTTAAGAGAAACGTGACCTTGCAGAATATTATTGATAGAGTTCAGAGGGCCTCATCTTCAGCTGGGCTGCCTCTACCGCTGCCTGCGCCCCTCAGCGGGCCCAACTCTCCCGGAGAAGAAGGGAGCAACCGATTGGCGCTGGTCCCCGTCAGCGCTGCCATGTCCAGCCCAGGCACACCTCCTGAACCGGTCCAGTGCCAGTTCTGCGAGCAGGACCCGCCGCAGGATGCCGTCAAAACGTGTGTGACGTGCGAGGTGTCGTACTGCGAGGAGTGCCTCCGAGCGACGCACCCAAACAAGAAGCCGTTCACCGGCCACCGGCTCATCGAGCCCATGCCAGACTCCCACCTCAGAGGGCTCCAGTGCCTGGAGCACGAGGAGGAGAAGGTGAACATGTACTGTGTCACTGATGATCAGCTGATCTGCTCGCTGTGCAAACTGGTCGGAAGGCACAGAGACCACCAGGTGGCAGCACTGAGCGACCGCTATGAAAAACTCAGGGTAAGCACAGAAGTTGATTATTTTTGTTTTCTGCAATTTCTTTTACATTTGCTTCCATGTGAATAATGTGGCTTTTATACAGCAATTTTGCCTTTTAACTCTTGTAAATCAGATTTTTTTTCCAAAACTGAGCTGTGATTAACCTGCAGCCTCTAACGACGGAGGCTTGTAGATTCCCTCCAGTCTTTATCTAACACATAAAATTAATTTTAAACTTTAATTTTCTGCTGCTCTGCAGTATGAAATTTCCCGTTATACTTACCCAGGTATCTAACTCGATTATCAAGTGCGATTTTATCATCTCATGCTGACTTATTACCTCTCCTGAATAATTAAGCAATTAGCATAATCACTACACCATGCCAGTGTACCAGAAGGGTATTCAGAGACATGCACGCAGAGTGAATATGAGAATGTCATTAGTGACTAGGCATGGTGTCTTCAATGAGGTTGCAGGTTAACAAGCGCCAATTGCCTGCTGGGTGTAGGTGTGCTTAATTGAGCATAGCTATTAGAGTGTGCTGGTAATGGCTATAGAAGCAATATGTGTGTGTGTGTGTATGTGCATAGATGTGTGTGTTACACCAGAGCTCATGCAAAAGGAAATGTGACTCGGAATGTCCAGCGAATGCTGTTCTGCCCCCAGAGAATATGACACTTTGCTCAAATGACTGCTCCACTGACACGGGGTCAACTAATCAATGATGTAAATGCCTTGAAATTAACCTGAAAAGTTAAAAAAAAAATAAAAATCAATGCAAAATCTACCAGGGAGCCATTGTATGCTGGCATGCACATGGTAATATATACACTCATATCTCTTGGTGCCAGTTATGTAATCCAGAACATGCAGCAGATGCAGCTTTATTAGGGTCACACTTGACCATGCGGGTGAAAACAACTTTAGTTTAACTCATCCAACAAAAACATTTTTCGACCATGCTGATTATCCCAAACATTAGTTACACATTACAGATTTTCTAGCCGAACAATGAGTAAGAAAATACAGGAAACTTTTCCAAGGTGCAATTTACCCAGGGAACTGTTTCAGCAATACCCTACGGCACGCTCACTCAGAAACTGTTTATTCAGCCTTGCTAAGCGGCTTTAAATGAAATGCCATGGTGTGACTCCTATGAGAAACACGTTTTTCCTTTTACCAGAGGTTTGCAACACATGTTCAAGTGTGAAGTAGTTTGTAATACGTCCTCAGAGAGGAGGCATGCCTTTACTGATGTGATGGAAGAAACTGAGACATCGTAGTTTCATAAAGTGTATTGTGTCTAAAGAGTAAAAAGTTAAACATCTCAAACATACTAAAGAGTAGAAAATCAATAATTATAACCATCTAGTTTCATTTTCTGTACTGGTGTTCTTTCTTCCTCAAGAAAAAAACAAAAACAAAAACAAACTAAATAAAAAATCCCTCACCTTGATCATTATTTCCCTGCGGTCCTCTTCAATCTGCATGAAGCCTCTAATGCACTATGCCCTCTATTTTTATGGCCCTCTGCTGGTTGGCATCCTTTATTTTTCAAGCCATTCTGACTCCAATAATGGGCGGGATGTCCTTTGTCATCACAGTGGGTGTGTGCATCTCTACCTTCTCACCTTGCGTGTATCATCTAATTTAAGCAGATGAGAATAATTAGCAGGAAAGCTACAGGTCAGTGCATCATCTAATTATCATGCTTCTTTTTCTCCCCCTCTCCCTCCATTCAACCGAGGAGACAACGTAGCATAGCACAGGTCAGCGCACCCAGCAGTTATCATACAGGTTAATTATCTGCTATAACACCAGAAACAAAGGAAGAGCAGATTTCTCGTCGCTCTGTCACAGGTTGCAAAATATTGCCCATGTAAGTACAGGAGAAGCAGAACCATAGTGCCTCTTAGAAGCATTATAACAAGCATCACATGGCATGCTGGAAATCTCATGTATCTACGCATGTATGTGCTGTACATGTGTAGCATGAAAGGTTGCATGGGTGTGAAGCACAGGTGCCAGGACTTCATGTGCACACTCATCCCTACTGGTGGCTCCTTTACAGCTTCTGAACATGTGTTTGAAATAGAGCAATAGAGGGTTAACTGCTATTTGTCCATAATATGAACTGCAGAGATGTTTGAGATATTGTGCCATATCTAAAACACATATTAGAAATGAAAGATTACCATTGCACTTACTGCACTAAGAGACCGCCAACTAGAAAGCTGAAGAAAGAGAACTATATACAGCTAAAGCTAGTTGGCCTTAGCTGAAGCTAAATTAACTTTTAGAATTTTCCTCTATCATCGACAATTGAAAAGTTTCCATTTTGATGAAGTGACATTTTAAGTGTATTAAATCACAGTGTGGGTGGGCACAGAGAAAATCAGGTGGGCCTATAGCCCGTCCAAGACAATTCATACTTAATAGGTTCTGAAACGTAAACAAAATAGATCAATAGAACTATACATTCATACAAGCCTTATACATCAGAGGTAATGTTACAGGCACCAAGACGAACATTAACAGCATTGCATAGCCTGGCACGGCAGCCACACACACACACACACACACACACACACACACACACACCAATGACAGACGTAACAGAATCATTAATCAAGCGTATAGACAGAGGTAACGGTACACCTGTACCAACATGCTCAGTGACGTTAAAAATGACACTTGAACATAGCCTGGCACGGCGGCCACACACACACACACACACAACAGCATCATTAATCAAGCGTATAAACAGAGGTAACGGTACACCTGTACCAACATGCTCAGTGACGTTTAAAATGACACTTGAACATAGCCTGGCACGGCGGCCACACACACACACACACACACACACACACACACACAAATGGCAGACACAGCAACATCAGCAAAAAATCCAATTGTACACCAAACAAAACCGATACCCAGTTAACAATTATATTCTCATAGGCAATAGGCTACTTCGGTTCCAAATTTTAAATGGGCTTACTTTTGATGATTACAGCAGGAGACGACGGTGGCTTGGTGTCGAACTGGCGTGGTTTTGGTTTGAGTTGGGTGCTTTCTGTGTTTTGTAGAGTTTCTGTATGGTTTTGCGTTGCTTTTCCTGCCATTAGTTCTCTTGCCCTTCAATAACCCCGGTCTGCTCCACTATCCACACACCTGTTTCCAATCCCTCATCAGCTTGCAGTGTGTTCACTCTCACCTGCAAGTAATTCCTCATCAGCCTCCCCCTACATATACCAGTCCACTGCCTTTGTTCAGTTTTGGTTCGTCGTCGTGTTTGTGCTGCTTCTGTTTTTGTGATTTGTCTTATGGATTATGTCTACCTTTTTGTCACCTGCCTGTAACCTGTTGATCAGCTATCGGTAAGCCATTAAGAGATCTCAGTTCAAGTCATCTGCCTCCCTTCTCTGTCTGCACTTGGGTCCTTCCCCTAACATGATGGACTCGGAGGAACTGATGGAGCTATTCTGCGACACGAGGAGTTTGAGGGAGTGTTGGAGGACGGCCAACAGTGAGCGGCATCAAAAGACAGTCTTGATTATAGCTCATTATGTGATTTCCTCAAAGCTGAGGAAGTCATTACCTGAGCGGGTTATTGATTTCCTGCCATCAAATCAGCTTGAATCTCAGTGTGGTCCTGTCTCATCACTGATCCCCTGCTTGTCCTTGTCGCTGCCCCCCCTTTTGTTAGAAAGGCAGCCATCAGTCCTGTCCGCGGTCCAGCTGACCAACCACGTCCTGTCTCTGTTGGGCCGCAGCCGCCTCCTGCTTTAGTTGGGCCTGAGACACCTTTTGATCTCCCCGAATGGCCTTTTGACCTTCCTGAGCTGCACCCACAGCCAACCCCTGAGCTGCAGCAGACCAGTTCTGCACTCCAGTTGCCGGCCTCCTATCCTGTTTGCTGCATCCGGCCCGGCCTCCTGAAACCTGCCTTGGTCGCCTCGAGTCATCTGCCTCCCTCCTCGGTCTGCACTTGGATACTTCCCATAAATTACCTGCCTGCTAACCCATCTAACGAGACACAAACACTGAAAGTATTTCATTATATTCAACGATTCAGTCAGTTCTCTTTCAAAGGAGAGCAGGGACAAAGATCAGTCTGTTTGTCACCATTGATGCCAGTTTTTAGCTGACTGACAGCTGGAATGAGTCTTTCAACAGGACAGCTTGTTAAGGTGACAAGGGCCCGTCAGAGAAATGGCGACAAGTGCTGTACTCAAGCCATGGGAATCTTTCATACACCGGGCAGGAAACTCCTAGCTTTGCCTCCTATAGTGGTGACTGGGGAATGAACTGCGCTTGGGCTGGGTCGCAGGCTCCTCTATAGTGGACGTGTCTGAGGCTTGTATGTCCTCAGTGTTGAGCCGAACCTGGAATAAATTAACTACATAGTAAAACACATGCCCTGTAAAGTATGCCTATAATCATCGAATAATATTTCGAGACCAACAGCAAATACAGAAATGTGCTCATTTGGAAAATCATTAATGTATTCTTTGAAGTGGGTTCTTTGATTCATTAAAGGTCAAATGACATGTGTTTTTTTTTTTTTTTAAGTGTGCTTTTCCATACACCTCCCATAAGTTTCAACAGAACTGGCACCAAGCAGAGCATCAGAATGTTATAATGTAATGACCCTACCATCTTTTTTAGTTTTCTTTGAAAATATCCTGGACATGGGAGCAGCCATCTTGCACCTTTGACATAATTTGCTGACCTTCATAAAATCTAGGCTAAGTATTAAGGGGAAGGATACACATTCAACATGCATCTTTCTTATATTAAAGAAATTATTTTGCACAGTTAAGTCACTAACAATTCCTAAAAATTGCCTATGGTTTTGGCATCATGATGAATTAAGCTGACACTTTTTGTTTTTACCCTCCTCACTATGGCCATCCTATCTTCCTAAAATGTAACTTTTCCTCCATCAGGTTGTATTTGTTTCTTATATTTGCAGATGGGTTTTATCATCACTGCTGATTAGCTTTAACAGTCGTCATCCCAGTCAGGAATTACCATGGTGCTATTAAATTTAAAGAAACATGAGTTCAATTTCATTGTGGTGGCTCTATTAAACAGGAAGAAACATACAAAGAACAGCAAACAAACAAAATGAATATCTTAATCTTTTATCACTCACTGACTCATTTTGCTGCTCCCTCAATAACAGTGAGGCTTTAAATATATCTCAGCCTCAGGCTAAACTCGAGTTTCAAAGTAGAAAGCAGAGTTCTGTACATGTCGGTTCACTTAAACCTTAATTCATTTTAGGAAATGTTTTTTTCTTTATTTTTTCAATCTGTGCGTGTCAGCATTTCGTGGCGCACACAGTAAAAGCTTACAGTGAACCCACACACCACATAGGCGAACAACTCTTGACTGAAACAGTAATCTCATTTTCAGTAATGATTAGGAAAAACAGGCAAATGTTAATGTAATCTTTTTACGCCTTTATGAAAATGTCGGTTTTAATTGAAATAATTCCTCAACTTGATTAATTGTACAATAGCCTATATGTTACTTTTAATTACGATGCTGAATTGGGTTTAGGCTTTTAAGAGGAAACGTTTTGTAGCATGTGTGGGTTTGAGTTTGGAAGTAACGACAGAAACAGCCTAGATCGAAACCTCCATTGTTATCCTACCCTAATTACAACAGGAAACAACCCAACTGCCATACAATATTTATGCTGAACAACACATTTGATTATTAATTCATGCACAGAACACTTTGGGGGAACTTCTTAAAAGAGGAGGCACAGCACAGTGACGAAAGCCTCCGTTTGTCAGGTAACCCAAATGGTTAAAACCTAATACTTAATACTTAAGATGTTAAAGGCAGTCCTTTTCTTTCACTCAGATATGATGCTCTTCCTTTCATATGGGAGTCTGACAAGTTGAAACTGTTTTGGTCATATTTTCCGGACCATTTCATGCATATCACTTTTTGCCCTGATCCGCTGAAATTTGAGATATCCCCACTCGGCACAGGGGAAAAAAGAATATCAGATGATTGGAATAGTTTCCTTTTTTCAGTGGCAGTGGTGGTGTGTCTGATAAGAGCCGTGGAGGTTATTGTGGGAACACCCATCCTTTTTTAGAGATAAAATTGCCCCCGTCACAGGAAATTGACTGAGAAGGCGGCTGGAAATAGCTTTTAAAGTCCTTGGCTCTGGGTCTGAGGAGAAAGAACCTTGAGGATAAAAGATAGGCACTGTTGTGTGTGTGTGTGTGTGTGTGTGCTAGCTTCAGTTTCAAATCATAGGTTTGTTGTGTTTATGAAGTAATCCATTTGGATTAATCGGCTGCCTTTCAGTGTTGAAACAACATCATTTAGGTTGCCAAGTGCAAACATGCACAATAAAACATGAACAAACACAAAACATAACATTTGATTCACAGCCTTGCTGATATGTACAATCTTTTCCTTTATGTCCTCTAGCTGTCTCATTTATCTTTTATATCGTGAAAACACTTACTTCCTTAATATAGTCCCAGGCCAAAGAGTTGACAAACAGGTTGACAAGGCTTGTCCTCTTTCAAAGGCTCTTGCAAATACGACTGCGAAGGACAGCCTTTTTTCTGCCTTCATTTGATTGATGTAATCAGCAACCATATGCATCCTTTGCAGCCCATTATTGTCCCATAATCTATGTTTTAATGTAAGGGAGCATTCCGGGAATCTTTGCCAACTCATAAAGTTAGGAAACAACATTATATTTGCCAGACATTTGTGTTTAGGAGGTCATCAATCACTGGTAATATATTACTCGAATGAGACAAGTGAAAAAAGCCTCTGCAGGATACAAAACAATGGGAGCGAAACACTTCTGTTGCGTGGATTTATATTTTTTGGGGCGTTTTGCCTTTGATGGACAGAGACAGCTGAAGATACTTGAAACGGGAGACGGGGAGACGGTTGGGTTGTGGCATGCAGCAAAGGGTCTAATATCGGAGTTGAACCCGGGGCTGCTGCGGTAAGGACCGTGGCCTCGCACATGTGGCGTGTGCTCTACCGAGTGAGCTTACCGCACCATGGGTGTTTACCATTAACCTGGTACATTGTCTTTTAACTCCCCATCACGCATTAAAGTGAAGCATCAATACTCATTTTGTAACGTCAGTTATCATGAAATGTAGGAGAAGTAGAAGGGCTACTTTTTCCGCCTGCAGGAGTCATCTCTGTTTCTCCCAGACTGATACAAACGCACACACATTGTTTCCAATTTACAGAGGAGCCCACTGGTACAAAACTGGCCGTCGAGCAAACACACCGGTTCCCTCCATCAAATACACAACACCCAATACAATGATGACTTAGCAATAAGAGAATACAGTGTAGATGTGTGCAAAGAGGGCTGGACACACGGTGAAGCACAGCAGTAACCAAATAAATGATGACTCATATGGTTAGAGCTCTCAGTTCTCTTTCAATTTCTGCCTTGCTGTTCAACTGTCCAACTTTGTTCTCTCTGTACTTGTCTCACTGTTTCTGTCTTCATCTCATCTCTTTCAAACACACACACACACACAAAAACGAGCAACAAGGAAACGAATGAAGTGAAATTCTGGCAGTTCAGTGAGGATTCCCGAGAACACAATCCTGCTCAGTGTCAGTAAATCTTGAAAAGACGTAGCTCCTCTGAAGTTTTCGGTTCACTTGCCTACCTGTCTCCATCTATGGTTGAGTGTGTGTGTGTGTGTGATCCCCTTACATGCATTCTTAGCTTATCTCAGTTGTGCTTTACCAAAAACACAACAGAGCGCCACAGGAAGTCATTACTGCCTGTGGCCATCAAACTCTTTAACTCCTCTCTATATGATAAGTCATTAAACTGGACATTATTCATTAACATCTCTGCAATACGGGACATCATTGTGCAACATTTTGTGTTAATACCACTGTGCAATATACCCCGTTTTCAGTTTAATTTATTGATATTATTTGTACTTCTAGTGCTGCTGTGCAACATCCTCTGTCTCATTATAACCGTAATAAGCTACACTTAACTTGACAGTTCATGCACTATGTATACCAACCTGTAATCCACTTTGTACTTCACACTCATTTAAGTTTTATACTTATACACGCTGGTACTTAATTTTTTATTGTTTTCTGACCTGTATTACAGTGTATTATATATATATATATATATATTTTGCTTAGTACTCTTATTCTTGTATTCCCCCGGGGATCAATAAAGTATTTCTGCTTCTGATTCTGATCAGCGCTTTACACATTTAGGTAGAAATGGTACAAAACATCCAGGAAAAAAACCTAAGAAAAGTATGACAGTGTAGAATTTAGAGCCAAACAACTTTTATTTTTAAGCCGACAAGGAGACGTTAGGTGAGGAAACATTATGCAAAGTTTGCGTCGTTGTCAAAGAGTGGATTCTTGTTGGGGGATATAAGAAGAAGCTGTCTGAGTGTGCTGCAGCAGAACAGCTTCCCGCTGATGAAGAGCAGATGCTGTGGCAGGAACCAGCTTTCTTTTAAAAAAAGCAACAACAACTCAGAAAACTGGCTCTAACTCTGTTAGCTGACCACACAAGTATATTTACATTTCAAGCAATTTCACTACTCGTCTCGTCTCCCACAGTTGAGGGAGAATTTTGTCTGCTGCCAAGTGGCCATGAGCACCACTGTGTGGATTCGAGACTGACCACCCTGTCATTTGTAGGATTTCTTTATGTTAAAAGGTAAGCCATGGCAGGCTACTCCAGATCAACTTTTCAAAAAGCAACTTAAAGCCGTCTCAAAAATCTTGGTTTTTGGTAACCTCCAGTGGACTTCTCACCTTGTTGCAGTGATGTTGAAGTGCACTCCAGGGTGTGCGCACTGCCACATCTCTGTTGGTTGCTGGGTGTTGTCAGTAACTGACTTGAAGCTTTCAGCCACAGCGGACAACAAAACACTGCTCTTCAGCCTGGAGTTAAGTTTCTCTTTAAGTACAAGTTGCAATACCACAATGTAAAAATGCAAGTACATACAGTAATTACAAATTGGAAGGATATGCAAAATCTGCAGTTAGTTCAAAACAGAGCTGCAAGATTAGCTCTGCACTGTCAGTATTAAATTAACATTGACAAAATAATCCTCTTGGCTACGTGTTCAAGGACAATTGTCTTAGAATTCCGGAGTTTATCAGGAAAACTACGACTACTTTCTTACGTAAATCAGAATTTATTTTAGTCCATTTTATAAACACCAGCCTCTTTTTTTTTTCAGACTGAAATATCTCAACAACTACTGTATGTGTCTGCGTGGAGTTGTGTAAATATTTACTAACCATGCTACTTCATGGGGTATTAGGGTGTTAATTTTGTTATACAACTAGGATAATTATTTGTTTTAAACATCATGACATGATTTATGATGTCACTGTATTGCAGATAAAGAATCTTGCACATTTATTTCTTGTAACAAATAAGAATGTTACTTAGGCAGTGACCAGCAGAGTTGGCACTTGGCTATATATATATATATATATATATATATAAAAAAACTTAAATCGACAGTGCTCATCGTAGTTGGTTCAGACCAGAGATTAACTTTGCACAGACGCTGTTTTTGTGGGTGGGGTGAAAAAATCCGGCTCGGACTGGCGGCAGAAAAGGAGGATAGGCGGACAGAGATAGAGACGCTGGGGATAGAGAAGCAGGATGATTGACAGGTGATCAACCTGATGGGCAGGCGGGCTCCAAGAGATTAATACTAGTTGGCAACATGGACACCGTAGATGCGGGTTAACCCCTTCGTGTCCAATTCTGAGTGCACACGCACACAGACAAAGAGGCATGGAGACTTCATTCTTTTAAATCCCTGAGATGCTGTATGTGGTGCCCTTGTGTACATGTCACAGCGTATTTCATGTACTGCAGACTGTGCGTGTCCATGCAGAGATGTAAAGTTTGCATTCGAACATGTGTTTGTATGCAGTATGCCAGTATGTAGACACAGTTATGAAGATGTTTTTCTTTTTGCATTTAAGTATGCACGCGTGCGTCCTTGCTGCACGCACCGACCTGCACGTGGCACAGCTGCTGACGGATTGTTGGGATGCTCATCCTCCCCATCATCCTTCAAGAGGTTTAGTTCATTTTTATCGCTTCGGGTGATAATAGTGACGACAGCGTCACATTCCTCTCGGAGCGGACCTTTATGCTGCTTTTTCTTTTGTGTGTCATCGCCGTATTAAGGCCATCCATTAGGCCCCCAGTGCCACTGCAGCACACACGCAAAAACACACAAAGCCCACCGTCTCTATCTGTGTTTACGGTCATGGTTTATTTAATATTCCCTCTGGGGCAGCTCCTTTTTAATCCTCAACACAACATCCGAACCTGGCTTTGTTTACACTGCCGCTAAAAAGGTTCAGTGAATTGTACTGTAGCATACCGAGCTAGTAGGCTTTTTAAATTTAAAGTCAAGCAATTTGCATATTTAACAGAAAAACAAACGATTTGCCCACATTCAAGATATATTTGGAAACCTGTGCTGTGCCAGCGGGAGCTATCTTTGACATGTGCTGCCCCGGCCCCCCGCTGCTCCAATGCACCTTCACCCCGTTTTTCGGGACATGCAGGAAATAACAGCATTCACTGAGTCCGAGCTGAAATTCATCCGGAAAACTGTTTTCAAACGGGACAGTGGAGATGACGTGGCATCAGAGCGGCTTAAGCACGCTCGGTTTGGCAATAATATGACGGTCTTGGAAGTCAAGGAGACAGCTTGTGCCCAGACGGCTGAAGAGCAGCAAAAGGGAAAAGGGGGAAGGAAGAAAAAGAAAAAGCAGGGAGGAGCATAAAAGGGACAGAGCTGACGTGCTGTCACCTGTTTGCCAGTTCGTTAGCTGAGAGCGCTGCTGCCTGCTCTCATAGGGAAAGCTTTTGATGCCTAATTTGCCGCTTGGCTGGATTTGCGCATGGCTTGGTGCTCAGTGGAGTGGCTGTCCCAGTCACGTCCTCTACTAGAGTAGGATCCTCTGTCGGAGGCTCGGACGGGGCAGGATGAGGAGGCAGTACAGGGATGAGGGCTATAACCCGCGCTCAGAGGTACTTGGACACTAAACACACCTCTTCAATAAGAATAAAGGCAGCTGTGCCACTCCTCGGGATGCTTGTGAAGAAGGAGAGCTGAGGGAGAACATTGCTCCTGTTTGCTGTTCTTTGGTGAATCTGCGCTGGGGAGTCAACCATTCTTGCTCATTTTGTCTTGTGTTTTCCAGAACGTGGTTGTTTTCCGGCTGCTTTACAACTTTTTTGTTTTGTTTTGTGATGTAGCGCCTCAGGTTGTCTTACAACTTCTGTAACTCGTGCAACCGGAGGAACCTAAGGGGGAAAATCTGTTGCATTTTTATCCACCTTTGATTTACGGCTCTGCCCTTCAAGTCTGTTTCTTTATGTCCCAACCACTTCTTTTTCATTTCTCACTCTCTTTGTTGTCTTTTTATCTGTGTTTGCTACAGCAAGCCCTGGACTCCAACCTCAGCAATTTGATCAAGAGGAACAATGAGCTGGAGTCACTTATGGGGAAACTGATCCAGACTTGTCAACATGTAGAGGTGAGTCCCCGCGTCCTCTGACCTATATATTGTCTGGTCAATATGCCAGTTTTGTTTAGAATTTATTATAAGGTAGAATTTACACTGTTGATTAAATGCATTCAAGATTCAAGTATGAGACCAGTATCCTTTAGCTTAGCATGTACCTAAGGTTACCAGTTTTAGCCAAAACTATGGAGGTTATACGAAATAATTATACAATTTGAAAACGTATTTTAGAGCTGAAATGATTTGTCGTTTAATCAGTTAGTCGATCGGCAGAAATTTAACTGGCTAATAATTTGATCTATTCGTCGTTTTTGTCATTTTCCAAAAGAAAAATGCCAACGTTTATCTGGTTCCAGCTTCTCAAACGTGAGGATTTGCTGCTTTTTTTCCGTTTGTTTGTTTTGGAAATTGGAAGTTGAATATCTTTAGGTGTGTCGGGTCGGACACAAAATTAAGCTTAAGATGTAATCTTGGCTCTGGGAAGTTGTGCTTTCTGACATTTTAATATACTAAACGATGGATCGATAATGAAAATAATAGCTTGTGGCAGCCATATTGTTTTAATGTCAGACTTCAGATGTGAAGATGGAGATGCAACTTGAGCTGCCGAGGTGCAACGATAATGCTAAGAAAGGACAAATTACTTGTCTTAATTGTATCTACAGTGTTTTCACCTATGAGTGTTTGGAAAAAAAAGCTGATACGGCTTTGGCACAATATACTCCATCTTTAAAACAATGTGCTAGCGTAAAGATGAACTCTATTTTTCACAAACAGCTTTATTTAGAAACTGACACGTGCAGTGCAGTAATTGCATTGTTTTTTGCAACTACTCAACATTTGGTTTTGTCTAATATGTTTATTACTGTATGAGGATAATAATGTGTGTGTATTTAGCTCTACTGAAGGCAAATCTGTGCTAAGCCTGACCGTTCATGTTACACTGGCCCACTAAGAAGCTTTCAATAAAGCAATGCCACAGGGTTAGAGACGGCAGTGACATCTTAGTTGAGAAATAATGGAGAACAGCCTCGCTGCCTGGCAAGGCCTTTACAAACGGCGAGGAAAGAGGATTGTGATTTATTAAGGAGATTTAAGTGCTGTGTGCATATTTCGTGAGTATGTTTTTGTGTCGCCGTCACGCAAAGATGTTTTCTGTGAGCTAAGCTTGAGGGGAACATTTCTGATGATGCAGGAATTTGAAATAGGAAAAAAACAACCTCTCTGATCCTTTCGATCATCAAAGGAGGACCAACAAGAGGAAACACTCCACTTTAAAAAGCAGAGATGAATAAATGATGCATATTTTGCAGGTGCAAAAAAATGTTTGACCTGTTCTTTTCCCCCCTAGTGCATTATGGTCCCAACTACACATACAGTAAGGTTCCACAACACACTCTAAAGCCCTAGGTTATCCTGAGTGTACAGGGATATCATGATGTGCTTAGGTGAGAAAAGTCATATTGCAAGTAGAAGATGGAACAAAATACATGTTGAAGTGGTGATCATGAGCCAAAAATAACTGCATCAACTCGTATAAACTCAATAAATGGAGCGGTCTGACACGCACATTCCAGCTGCCCATGATAGGGGCGAATGTGACAGGGCTAAAAAAAAAAAAAAGAGGGTCACACAGGAAAAGCACTGTACAGGCAGCTCTTTGAATATTTTACATCAGATGAATCCATTCCAAAGCTCCACTGGAGATGGCTGCTGACAGTCTGACATCTTCGAGACTCCAGATGTTGTATAAAAACTCATGCATACCAGGAAGAGAGAACTTGAATTGGTATACGTTTTCTGATTTTTTTGATTTTTTTTTTTAAACAAATCCAAAATGGCATGAATGGCAAGCTTCATTGACATCCTCTGAATTTACCTCCAGGGGTAATGGTGCTGTAAAAAGGAGGCGTGTGATGTTCTAAAAAAAAAGACTGCACGCTCACATCCAGTTCCTCTGAGTCACTCTCTGTTTAACCCTGCCCATGATTTAATGCTCCTGCACCACATTATGTCCAAACCCAGCATTCTTTTTCAGCTGGCAACATGTCGACTAATGGAATTGAGATGCTGTAATTGTTGGAATCTAATGCCACACAATGTTTGCACCGTTCTCTGTGGGCAACAGAGTTATCATGTTTGAATCCAAGTAGAATTTAATAATCACACATTGTCAAAGAGGGGTTATTATAGGCAGTTAATTGGTTTGTTTATAAAATGAAATAAAGAAAACGAAGCTAAGCCACTTGATGAAGCAAATACAAGGCTTACTGCTTTTGCTAGGAAAAGTAATACTTAAACTGTAGCAAAAGCCACAGAAGAAGAAATACCTCTGATGTCTTTGGCATAATGCTGTACAAACAAGGCGTAGTGTCACTGAATATATTAGGCATGTAAAGTTTAACATCAACTCTCTTGCAGAAAGTTTGGTTCATGTACCTTTTCAAAAGTTTGTATATCCTCGAGGATGGAGTCATTTTGATAAGTGTGTTTTTGTGTGGCTGAATGAATCACTTAATGTTCCTGCCAGCGTACACTCTGTCATACTAATATGCGCCAGAGGGCTCTGCCCACAGTCATTAGATGCTCCACATCTTTACATGGCACATGATGTACTCAGGCCACAAACTGTGTGTGTCTGTGTCAGTGTGGCCAGTGCACGGTCTAGTTTATCACCGTTTTACCAAGTCGACCAAATATTTAGTCACAGAATGATTACTCCAATGTTTTACAATTCAAAATGGCTTTCTTTGAATTTTTTTAATATTTTCTTACTGGAATGCTTACGTTTGGAGGCGGAGTGACCACAGTGTGTGTGTGTGTGTGTGTGTGTGTGTCCATGCAACCTTGTGGGCGGTTGTTTCAGTCAGATGAGCAATATCGGAGAAGGTTGCCCTTATTCACATTGAGTTCTTGAGCTCATGAAATGTCAGAGAGCGGATCAGAGCTTCAGTGGACACCAAACAACAATCCCAGCCAACAAAAAAGCCAAACTTTCATTGCAGTTCCCTTTTTAGTTTAATTGTTGTTTATTAGCAGTTGGAAAGTATTCCTGACCCAACGGCGCATTCAAAAAAAACACAGCAAAATAAGCAAAATCTGCTGGAGACCAAAAGGGCTGACTTCCAAAAGACACAAACTTCAATGTGTCTTTTTGTTCTATATTCAGCGAAGCTTTTAACCCAAAACACCATTGTATTTAGATCTGTATAAGTATGCTAATACGTTTACATAATGCCAAAAAAGAGATAACATATATACAAGAGTAAGCGGTTTTAAATCTCAAGCTTCCCCAGAGCTGTCAGAATGATGTCGAAGACACCAATTAGCAGTGTTGAAAAGACAGATGCACCGGCGCTGTTACAGCTACTCTGTACAGCAGAGCTACGGTGTTCAGCTTAGCATGTCTCACACAAGCACTGAGATGTAATCCAGGTGGCAAATTGTTTCCGTTGGCAACACGGTCCTAGAAAACCCCCCTGCATAAACGCTGTTTAGGAGGGCACGTTGAGGATATCGAGGAAGTCCTTTCCAGACTTGTTTGGCTCTACGGAGGAAGGGCAAATGACTCCCCATGATGTCATTACTAAACACCTGTCAAAATGTGTGTGTGTCAGAATGAGTGTCTGCGTGAATAACCGTGCAATCTCTCATTGGCTTGGCAACACTCACAGCAGACTTCCCTTTCATTGCTCCCTGTGCTATCACTTTGCCGCAGCAAGAAAACACTTTACAAGGTGCTGAAAGGCCCGCAAGGAAATGACCACAATGAGAAATTACACATTATGTTAGGACCTACGGTATTATAATTGGACTTGGAACAACTTTTATAGCCTGCTCAGACTGTAAAGGTTCCAACTGCAAAGTGAATCAAATACCTCAGAGAATGGAGCTGGTTGCCATTTTTCTTCTGAAGACCCTCACGCCAGAATGACCCTGAATGTAATCAACAGCATCAAATGCAATTTCCTTAAAAACCTTCCAACTAAATTACATTGTTTATTTAAGTTCAATTGACACTAGTGGGTTTTGAGCCAAGCAGATGTTTGAACGCGCTGCCAGAAAACTATATATTCTTTTATATAACCTCAAAATGTGAACCTACCCAGATTTCTTTTTAAAAATATGGGTTTCCAATGGGGGATGTGTAAATGCCAAATGTATGATTCCCATCTTGTGAAACAGTAGGATTTCCTAGCTTCAGAATGGCTACCATGGGAATGAGGGCTACTCTTTGGCTACATCCAAAATCACTCCCTCGTTCACTCATTCATTCAAATGGCGGAGGGTCACTATGTAGTAAATAAGGGGTGAAATGGGACATAGCACAAAGGCTACGTCGGGTTCTTCGGCATATTGCTGAGTGTCATGTCTGCTCTTTTCCAGGCCAAAGGGCTTCCTGCTTATTTTACTTGTCACTCAAGCAACACTCAAGCGAGCAAAATGGCTCATCTTCCTCAAGTGTTTGCTGCAGACAGGAGGGCCGGCTGATGGATAAAAATGACATCCTGTCCCCCCGTCGACATGATGTGGAGCCACTAAACATATATATCTCCCCATCTCCAGCATCCATCAGTCTCTTTGTTTATCTAATACTCTCTGCGAATTGGCTCTCAGGTAAACGCGTCCCGCCAGGAGGGCAAGCTCATGGAGGAGTGTGACGTCCTGATTGACATTATTCAGCAGAGGAGGCAGATCATTGGCAGCAAGATCAAGGAGGGGAAGGTGAGGTGAACACTCAGAGGGGCGAGGAGTATGATATCAGATACCATTTATTTTCCTTTGCTGGCTTTTTATACCTATATCTTTCACATTTATATCCTCCCACTTTTTCTTACCTCCGAAAGATTTTTCAGCCTGCCAAACAGTGAATAAACTCAAATTTGTAGCCCATTTTAAAGCTACCCATGGGCCGACTTGTCATTTTGTTCTTCCACCAGAAACAGCATAATGTAGTTTCTTTATTTATGCTTAAGGCTAGTTTAGCCATTTTTTTTGTAGCTACTAATTATCATAATTCCTTAGTCATTGAAAATGATATTGTCTTCAATCAGTGAACTATTCCAGCAGGTATAATGATCATCAAGGGGCAAATACTGTCTGCAGATTTAATATTCCACAGTCATATGCATAAAAAGAAAAATATAACTCCCTTATTCCTGCAGTATATACAATGTTTTGTACAATAATGGTACAAATCGGTATCTGGGTGACAGGCATTCGCAGTCCAAAGGTTTGGGATTCTACAGTTGATTGACTGCTAATGTCATCACCTTTATTCATCACTAGTTAAGCACATGCACTGAAATCACTCCGAACTACCATCAGACCTTGTTTTGTGTCAAATGCAATACTCAATTACAGCTACTTGACCTGATCCTTATATCGTGAACAGACCACAAATTGTTCAGCTGCCTAAAATGCAAAGCCTTCAACACATCCTGAACAGATGGTAAAAACAGTCTGACTGGCCAAAAGTAGGACCCAGAGCATATGGGAGGGCACTTTTACTTCTGCTCTAAACCCGGATGATTTTTTTAAGCAGTATCTAATGAGACTTGGAACCCACTAGTGAATTCTTTTCACCGTGTAATGTAGGCTTTTAGCTTTTAGAATTGCATCAGAGAAGATGCAGAAATAGATACAGAGATTATTTTTAGGCGACAGATTTCTACAAATTGCTTTTTGGTGGAATGGTAGATCAATAGCACTCAGAATGATCTTTTCCAAGACCAAGTTTCTGTTCTTAGTCTGCCTGCTTCCTTGTCCTTACCTTTTAACACGATGACAACTTTGAATATTTCAATGCATTTGGACTGAGATTTCAGTGTTTTGGGGTCTTTACAAGCCAAACTGCTGATGAAATGTCCTTTGACCTCAATCCAGCCTCTGACCTCAATCTGTCGCGTAAAATCTCTGCTCATTCTCTAGGGAGAGGGAATGAATCTGAGGGGCAAACGAGGGGAAATGAAATCCCAGATTTGCGCGCAGTGGAATCATTGAGACGCCTAGAAAATGTAGTATTAGCGAACATTCGAACATTTTTGTCATGCCTTTTGTCTGTTTCTTGGTTATTCAACTTGCGTATAAAGATTATAGGGCTGCCCCTAACAAAAGATTATAGTACATAGTTATAATACATACTTTATTTGATCTACAATATAGAGAAAATGTTACCCTTGAAGTGCCTGGTTGATTTATCTTCAAAGTTATGAGAGAACCAGGGCTTCTAAACAAAAGTAAGTAGAGAGGTCAAAACAAATCAGCTTCCAGTCCCTGTAAACTAAGCAGGATGGACACATTCATGCCCTTTTCTATAGTTTGCCGTCTTTAATGTTCGTAAGAAAACACGGGGAAGAAAACATAAAGAAATAGCTGACAATGTCCATCTGTCAAGCCTGGGTTTGACCTTTTCATGACTTTTATCAATAAAACCCCATATTTTGGAGGTAATTTCCTGCCTTCAGATCCGATTACCTTTTTTTTTCAGGCCCAAAGGCTTCGTAAGCTCGCCCAGCAGATCTCCAACTGCAAGCAGTGTATTGAGAGGTCCTCGGCCCTCATCACACAGGCCGACCAGACACTGAAAGAAACCGATCATGCTCGCTTCCTGCAGACTGCCAAGAGCATCAACGAGAGGTCAGACAGCCCACACACTGGCCAAATATGTTGGAATTATTCATCTTAGCAAACTAAGGTCTGGCTTTAGGGAAAGGGCAAAGAGTGCAAACATAGATGTTGAGAAACAATTTGAGAACTTTGTGTGCTTAAATTCCCCAACAGCAAAGACAAGGGAATTGATCTTTTACTAAGCCTAATCTTATTCCACTCCACTGCTTAAGCTTTCTGACTAATTGATTAGGCAATTGAGAACTAAACCCGGTGTCCAATATGTGCATCCTCAGGCGAAACACAGCTGAGCGATATAAAAAGAAATCATTAGTCCTTCAAACAAAAGGTACTGTTTCAATCAGAATCTTATCTGTACAGCCTCACTAACTAGGGGGCTGATTTTATTCAGATTCAGTATTTTTAATTTAGCATTTACTGTTTAATCTGTGTTAGCCTGTTCCATCAGCTCTGATCTGATGCAAAATGTTAGGTCCTTCATTCTACATTTTGCAGCTGCTTATCAATTCTTCTTGCAAGTATCTTATTTTTTCTTTGATGTTACATGTAATAATACGTATGAAAACCTGTTCAATTTTAATTGATAATCATCTAGGGTTTCCATGGCAACCGCATCAACCCAAGTGCTGATCCCTGAGATACACCTAACGGACACCTTTGACACGTTTGCTCTGGACTTTGCCCGAGAGAAGAAGTTGCTGGAGAATCTGGATTACCTCACTGGTAAACCTTCAAGTCTTTCTGTTCAGAGGAACATTTATTCAGTCAACTAAAAACTAATTCCGTTCACTAATTATGAATCTATTCCAGGTGTCACGTTGCGGCAGACAGGCAAAGGACAGACAGAGGTGGCAGGATGATGAGTGGGGATTTATTGTAAAGCCCAAAACTGGTAGACGAGCGGCAAAACAGGTTAGAGGCAGGCAGGCAGAAGTGAACCGGTATATGTAGGCAGAGCTGATGAGGGAATGAAGTGCAGGTGAGGAGTGAACCAACAACCTGCAGGCTGACGAGGGAGAGTGGTGTGTGAGTGGTGGAGCAGACAGGGCATGGAGAACTAAAGGCAGGAAAACCAACAACACACATGATGAACTCCACCAAACGCCCAACTCAACCCAAAACCACAACGGAAACTTCTCAAAACACAGAAAATAACTGAACAATCCCAAAACTGTGACACCAGCTTTATATTCTGATTTAGTTTTTAGTATTTTTTAGTCTCTGGTGTCTTCAAGCACTGTGTTTGAAGGAACAGGCCCCAGCCTATTCACTCCAAAATTAATTTTTAACATTAATTTCCAATGTCCCATTTGCAAAGACCCATCAAAATGTCACCGCATGAATTATGAGCATGCTGGGGACACAAACAAGGCCTCATGGGTAGTGGATTTGAAGGTCTGTGAAAATGGCTGGCTCGTATTTATTCTCCACGATGCATGAGGGCTTCGCTGGAGGGCCTTTTCACTAAGTGAATCAGTCTGAATCACTCCACTATGTGCAGCCACTCATGACAGAAGGCTCGGGAGAGGGAGAGAATGACAGACACAGAAAGAGATAGGAAGTGGCTTTACAATCAATTTAAGCTTTGCCTGTGTATCTTTATTTCTTACTTCAGTCCATTCTCTTTCTACCACTTGCCTCACAGTTTAAATACAAGGAGGTATTTTTTTTTTATATATTCCACTATGGAACAAAAACAGCTATAAACTAATAAAGTGCACATGAATCAATACACGAGTGTAAGAAAGCCAATCTAGCGTAACTGGTTATGTAACGACTCACATTTGTTACTGCTAAAAGCATTGTGATATTTGCCCTTCCCGCTGAGTTAATGTGAGCTGCTCTTTATCTGAATATTTTATTATTTCTCTCCCGCTTTGCTTTTCATGCTCAACCTACCACTCTACTGGAAAGAACATCTTCAATCCTGTGTGTAATGAAGCCTTTACCCTCCTAAACTGAACTAAATGAACACGTATGAGGTTAATTGGGGCCACTGTTGTCAGTAACAACTGTGTTATCATTTTGGAATATTACTAATGTAATTTGCAACTATATTCAATTGGAATATCGCATTAGAGCTGGAGATCTTGTTGGATGGCATTCCTTGTTTCACCCTCTGCAGCTCCAAGTGCTCCAACCATAAGGGAGGAGCTGTGCACGGCTTCCTACGACACCATCGCTGTCCACTGGACGTCTGATGATGAATTCACTGTGGTGTCCTATGAGCTCCAGTACGCCATCTTCACTGGACAGTCTAACATTGCCAGTAAGTGTGTGTGGCTGAATAGGAACGCTCGAATCAGATAGGAAAAAAAAAAAGGTTTTTCAGGTTTTTGAAAGCAGTATTATGCATCTTGAACCACAATCCAAATGCAATCTGCTCCAAATCCATTCTAGTATCCATTGTCAGAGTTCAAATCTCATTGCACTTTTCCTTTAGAGCAGGTCTAGACTGTACTCTGTATTATTTACAGAGACCCAACAAAGCAGTTGTAGCTGCATTCGAAGAAACTGAAATCATGTGATGTTTTTTTGGGGGACATTTGGATGTTTTTAACAACCTGGTGCATGTCTAGTCCACATCTGAGACATTTTTGAACAGCATTTAGACCATGGGAAGTAACACTAGCACACCACAATTGAACAGTTCTAATTTCTCATAATTAAAGAAAAATGTTATCTGATGAAAGAGAGGTTGTGGACTCTGTATTTATATAATCTTTGCTACGGCCCTGGCTGTACATCCTGCATGTAACAATTTGCAATGGATTTGTTATGCAGACATTCATTTTTCCCCATTTATAGACTATTATAGGCCTGATCTACTCAGGACATTCACAGTGCTCTACTGGTGGCTGCTAGCTTCCCTAAGGCAGCTGGGAGTTGAAGTGCTTTTCTAAAAGCTGAGATAGCAGTGAAGTGTAAGTGGAACCTCCTGAAGTGAAGCCTCCAGCCTTTATGCTACTATCACCCTCGGATGTTGTCACACATCAAATGACTGTAGCTTGTGAAGGATGGAAGGAAAACAAGATCTGATGATAGTGCAGCACAGAAATCACATTTGGTGCAGAGCACTCAGTAAAAGACGACACTTCAGTGGACATACGGAGTTCATACAGTATGTCTACACATGCAAGACGTTTAGGTTTAAGTAGGAGTGAGGCATCGTATTAGGAGACTTGGCAGCTGTAAAATGAATCAGCATCCCAGACACACACTTAGTGACACAATGTCTTGTAGAACAACAACAGACATACGGTAGACGCCGGCATACACACACGAGACCCGGAAAATCATGAGCACACTCGAGTGAGCAACAACTACAAGAATGAAAATGGGGTCAGGGCATCTGAAGACGAGCTCCTCTGCTCCCTTTCAATCAAACTGCCTTTTCTCTGTGTGTTTTCATCTTTTCTTTTTTTTCAGATTCAAAAAGAATCACCCCTGCCTTCCTTCCTTTCTTTTCCTCCTGTCTTTTCGGCTTCATTTTCTTTCCCATTTCCTTCTGCTTCAACTCTGTATGCTAAGGGATTCCTTCCTTCTTCTCTTTCTTTCTTCCCCTTTTCCCGAGGTTACACCTTTGTCACTGCCTTCTCATTACTTTACAGTTTAAAGCAGCTGGAGAACCGACAGCCATTAAACTAATGCGACATTTATTTCCCTCCTCCTTTCCCCTTTTGCTTCCCCATCCCTGTCTCCGTCTGTTCACTAAGATGCTGTGATTTTTCTCACCTCCTGTTTTCACATCTGATAACGTCAGAGGTGTTGCTGTTGGCATCAAAGTCACGTGCCAGAAAATTCCCCCCGGAGCAATTCAGATGAATCACTATGCAAAGAGGTGCAAGTCTTCTGATGTTAATTTAATAAAAACACAAAAACAACATCATTAACTCATATGCTCAGTGTGCTGCTCTTATCATAATGTGCCCATTTGTCTTAACCCCACTTTTGGTTAGTGTTGTGGTTGATTAGAACAAAAATAAATTCATATTTAGTATTTCCGTGGGTTATCTAAACTTCTCCCCCTCCTGCAATGTTTTCATTACTTCAATTCATTAATTACCTCTGTATACAGTGTTTTTTTTAGTTAGATTCCACCTTTCTCGCAGGGGATTCAAATTGTGCAACTACAAAGGATTCCGGAGAAAGGATGCATGCATGTATTGAACATGATGCATTAAATCTATCTCTGTTTTGTCTGTACATTTACTGGTAATATTTATGTAATACATGTATTCACAATTGAATACACTAAATATTCATAGACAGTTTAACCAAACCAAATTACATGATTTACACCAGAGTCAAAAGCTCACATTGGGGTTATTGCTGCTCTGCTAAGCTAGTTACCTTCAGCAGGAGTTTGCCAGTTTATTCTTTTCTTCATGATTGGATTTAGCTTATGAGTAATGTACCGAAATACCAAGATGATGAATACCGGCTGATATTTTTTAGTTACAAATAACAGGTAGCGAAAAGCCAATAGATTGTATCTTTAGCTAAGGCTAGCTGTGGCTATGTCACCAGCTAGCTTTCACTTGATATAGCCAAGGATACGCTTATAACAAAGGTAATACATTACAGGCAGCGCCAATGGCATGAAATATTATACACGTCCTGTCTCCTAAGTGGGCGTGATCGAGTCGCCTCAGTTAAATAATAATGAATTTAATATTGTTAAGCAAAGAAGCACACGTTTCATCTCAGTTTTAATTTTTAATTCATTGTTTCACGTACAAGTCCCTTTAGATTACATTTAGATTGTTCATCCGGTTGGAAAGCGACATCGGCAGCACTGCAGTGAAACCAGACCGACGGTTAGAGAACAGATGTTACCAGATCTCGTGAGGGTGTGTGGGTTGAGACGGAGACAGTTAATTTGAATTCAGAAAAATTTCATTTTAGTGTCAGAATGTTCGGAATGGGTCTAATATTTATGTTGGTGACTATAGGGCGAAAGGATCAGTCATAATCTGTTCACTTCTTTCTCCCATTGGATTGAATAGACTCAGGAGCTGCCGCTAAAACCCATGTGACAGATACAGGAATTGGCTCTCAAGTGAGCCGTCGCTCTTCTAAACCGCCTCTGGACCTATCGCTATTGTTTTCCGTGTAGCTAACTGTCTATGTGGCCAAACAGCGTGCAAGGGTGTTTGCAGTTTGGATCAGTATTTAGCTGTGTTTTGTACTGGAAATTGTGCACAGAGTTTTCACAGAAATAATACATTTGTATAGGCATAAGGCATAATCATTTTCATATGGTAAAACAAATTACTGACTTTTGACTTGTACGGCAGACATTCCATGTAATGTGGAAGAGAACATGAGTTCAGTATGAACGTGTTGGACGACATTGTTGACTGTCTTCCTTAGGTTTCTTTATGTAAAGAAGAAATGCTATGCAAGAATCCGCTCAGAGCCCATACTTTGTTTGGGTGCACTGTACACAGATACACAAGTTTCTCTTCTTCAGTTGCATTTCTGACAGAGAAGCCCCTCCAGGTGTGTTTGCTGCCCTCAGTGGTCAATACACACACACACACACACACACATATATACACAACCCCAGGTGTTGCCAAATCAACCAGAACTGAAATCCTAGAAGATTATGACTTTAAGTCAAGGTATTAATTATTTATCCTTTCTTTTGGTTGGTTTTTGATCAAGGTGGCAGGTCTTGGGGTGGGTGGCCAATAAAGAGCAGCAGTATAGTGGTAACTTCCTGCAAACATTCCTCAGGCGAACAAAGCCGCGACATGGAAGGGAAATATACACGCAAGCCTTAGGAGGTGGTGCTACAGCACTGCAGCGCCATTGAATAAAATACACACCAAAGACACACACATCAGGCAGACAGAGCATAGTGCAGCTATGAAGCCAACGAGGTGTGAATGGTTTCCTCTTGTGCCTTTTCACACCCTCTCACCTGTTCCCAATGCCAAAGGCTCAAACACAGCCAATCATTTAGTACCCTATCCTTTCACACAGCAGTACATCTCTCCTCTCCAGGAAACTTTGAAGTGAAAAGACTTCCTCCTGCTTGGGTGTTGTTTTTCTTGTGCTGAAAGTGGCTGCAGTTTTAATTAAATATGTTTTCCACTGATTTGTTATTCTTCTCAGACTTTGTCCCTTAAAATAAAGCACATCAAATGTGTTATCTGCTGAAATGCATTTTTTAGGCACCTTAAACAACTGGACGCCTGAATCATTTTTCACTGAATTAACTGACTGTACACTGTATCATTCCCTTGCTCTCATCTGTGCCTCTTTCTCCTTATCTCGCCCTCCTTTCCCCTCTCCTCCCAGGTCTGTGTAACTCGTTGGAGAGCTGGATGATTGTTCCCAACATCAAGCAGAACCATTACACAGTGCACGGTCTGCAGAGTGGCACCAAGTATATCTTTGTTGTCAAGGCCATTAACCAAGCAGGAAGCAGGAGCAGTGAACCAGGGACTCTGAAGACCAACAGTAAGCACAAGACTGAAAAGGAACACTCCATATAGGAGTGACCTTTACTGAAAACTTATGTTTAAACACCCACACAGAAGTAGCTTATTGGCTTTATTATTTTCACTTGCTCCACTTGCTTTGCTGGAGATAAATATATTTTTTCCAGTGGCAAATATGAAAATCAATTATTAACTGAAAATAAGTTTGCTTGTTCTGTAAAGAATGCTGCCTGTTATAGATCTCAATACATTTCAAGATCATTTTTTTCTCTACCAGGCCAGCCATTCAAGCTGGACCCCAAATCTGCCCACAAGAAGCTGAAGGTGTCCCACGATAACCTGACAGTGGAGCGGGACGAAACCACGTCCAAGAAAGGCCACAGCCAGGAGCGCTTCACCAGCCAGAGCAGCTATGGCGTGGTGGGAAACGTCTACATCGACAGTGGTCGTCACTACTGGGAGGCTTTAATTGGAGGGAGCACATGGTGAGTTTTATTGAGCCCAGAGTGCATGCCCCATGTACGAGGCTGAGGCCTCACCGCAGCGGCCGGGTTCGTCTCCAGTCCACAGCCCTTTGCTGCAAGTCGCCCCCCCCCCCCCCACACACACACTCTCTCTCCTGCATTTCCTGTCTCTCTTCAGCTGTCGCTATCAAATAAGGGCGGAGAAAGAAAAAAGAAGAAAAAAAATGTCTAGTCCCAATTTCGGGAGTCTGTCTGAGTAAAGGTTCAAGGTTTGCCATTTTCACATAATGGAATCTTCCACTCCTCCTCAGGTACGCTGTGGGCATAGCCTACAAATCCGCCCCAAAGCACGAGTGGATCGGCAAGAACTCGGCCTCCTGGGTGCTCTGCCGCTGCAACAACTCCTGGGTGGTTCGCCACAACAGCAAAGAGCTGGCCATCGAGCCCTCGCCCCACCTGCGACGCGTCGGGGTCCTGTTGGACTACGACGCCGGTTTCGTGACCTTCTACGATGCCGTGGGCTCGCAGCACCTGCACACATTCCACGTCTCCTTTGTCCAGCCCGTGTGTCCTGTGTTCAACGTGTGGAACAAGTGTCTGACGATTCTCACCGGTCTACCCATCCCTGACCATCTGGAGGGGCTGGAACCCCAAGATTGAAAACTACAGACAGACAAGAATAAACCTGCATAAACTGGTCTTAATGTTCTTTAAGGTGCACTGGGCAAAATTTGTGAAAATGATCATTTGTAAAAAAGAGAACAGAACAGTGTCCTTTTAAATTCATACCGATCTGGCTCTATTTACCTAAATTGTCTCCTTTAACAGCAGCTAGCGCAAGCCCTCTGTCCTAAAAACGCTGGACTCACCAGTGTCGGATATTTTCTTCTTTTCCCATTTGGTTTTTCTTTAGCACATGCCGTCACAGACTGGCTGTTTTGGTAAAAATGAGCACCAATGACCTCGCTTTCTCAATTCAAATAACTGAAACACTTGCTACCATTTGTGCAAAATTACCATGTGCAGCTTTAATATGCAAAGAAAAAAGGAGATCCTTGGAGTGTTATTTAATCAAGCTTCTCAAAAGTGATTTTCAGTTGTTTACTTTGATTTCTAAACGCAAATATGACTGGTTCATGTCGTCTTTGACTCTTAAAAGCTTAGTGAAAACCTATTCTAGATGCTTAACAGTAAGCTGGATTCGATGCAGAGGAAACCGGGACAAATGGACAGAGATGAGGCAGACATTCCTACTCTAAGGCACTTTGGGCCACGATGGTTGTATTTGTACCATGGCAACTAGGAAACAAGCCACAAATCAGTTTCTAGTGTTCACCTTATCAGATATAGCACTTTGAAAATCCCTGAAAGTACACACACATACACTTACAGTGCATACAAACACAGAAAAACATGTGCAAATACACACATACCACCCCAACTTTAATCAATCACGGATGCTGGACAGAGCAGAATACCAGATGTATATTTTGTAAATCCCGCATCCCCCCCACCCATTATCTTTCCCTCGTACATTAAAAAGGAACCAAAGTAGCCATTGCTGTTCAGATGTCTTTACACAAATTATACACAAGTTAATAAATATTGAATTATTTTTAAAAAGTGACAGAGAGGAAATAGCATTATGCTAATATGAAATGCAAGATTCCCTTAAATGTAGACCTTGTTTTTGCACATTGTTTATACTTTATTCATGGTTTTGTAGTGTAAAAATCTAATTCATTTTGGTGCAATTAACATGCATTCGTATTGGGAAAGTGTTGTCTTCTGTTTGACTTACTGTGTTCATTCCATTTTTTGACAGCCAGAAAGGTCCTGCCATTTTGATTTTATGTGATTCGTAATATGTGAGTTGTGTTACAATTGTCACCCCAGGTTATTATTGGAGCTAAGGGGTGAAATGCACATTTGGGTTTAGTTTTTTCCTCACTCTTATAAAACAAGCATATGGTTGCTTAGTGAAACATATTTGTGCTGGTGTGCCAATACCCCAGGACCACTGATTTGCTTTTAACAGAGAGTGTCTTCTCATTTTATCCTATCAAAAGCTTCAGTTTTACCTGTCATTTTCACACAGGTCTTATTCCATCAGCATATTGTTTGAAAAGGTTGAATTACTCTCTATAAAAAAAACACCCATTCACTTTACTGAGAAAACACAGCCATGCACAGGGGGCTGTCCTCAGACATGTTGCACATTAATGATGTCAGTAGGGTTCACATCACTATTCACTCATTGGCTGAATCTTGATATGGATTTTCCCTAATTCCTTGCTATTTAAGAAGGGCTAAATGAGATACTCAAAGGTCAAGACCCTTACAACAAAACCTCCCAAAGGGATATTGTCAATTCTATATCCTATAATTAAGTTTTGTTCTATATGTAATAATGTTTAACAGTGACAAAAATGGCACTCCTCATTGTAAATACAAAGATTTGGTTGTATTCCTGTCGCTTTGTTTCAATACCTGGTACACTTAAAAGTAAGGCGATAAGAAATCTATTCTTTAATGTCTATGTTTCCTTGGCAATTAATTGAACTGTATGTTTTCATTGTAACTGATGCGAATATGTAGTGCTTAATTTAATGTTTCCATTTGAACATTATGACCATGGTGTTATATGTTCTGTCTCTGTGGACATTTTTATGGAAAACAGGATATGAGTGCTTGCATCACTGTCGTCTGAGATAAGTCTATGAGAAGGTCAAAAATAAATGTTCTTTTTCACATTAAAGTGTGCTTTTTTGGTTATCCAGGGAAGCAGTTCAGCAGTGAGAGAATGTCAAGAGCCGATCTCATAAAGCAGGACGGGGTGAAATGCCAGGAGCCATTTCTTTCTTTTTCAAACAAAGATCACATTTTACGGAAATTCAAGTGCAGTCCCAAATTCAATAAGTTTAGATTATGGCATTTTGGTCTGTGCAAAGTTACCGGTGCCCTTTAGGAAGCCACTGTGCTCATTGCTGTAAGCATGAATATGTTCTCCTTCTCAGTTGCCTGCCCAGTTAAAAAGCCAAATTCAGGTCAGACAATATGACAGTCACCTGACATTTAAAGCTGCTATAATCAATATTTTTTTATTAACAATGGATCATATGACTACTTGTATGTGAAAGGGGGCGCTCGTAGTGATAGATACACAGATAATTGTCACCCAACTCTGACAAAAGCAACAACATGTCTAGAGGCTTTCCTTTCCCGATTTGTTGCATGTTTGAATCATTATAGCCATAATCCAGCATGTTTCCCCCCCCAGTCATGGAATATAAGCTTCTGTAAACGGATTGCCTCCTGAAGACCAGTTTCCAAAGTATTTGGCAGGTGACAACTTAAAAACAAGCCTACTTGCAACTGCTCACCACAGGTTGTCTCTGTCTATAACTGTGAGAAGTTGAACCAAACAATGATTCTTCCTTCTTAGAGTGCTTTGTCTTAATAGGTTTTTTAGAGGTCCAATGAGGTAAAATTACCCAGTAATTCACAAAACAATAAGCGTAATTTTGTGTAGCAGAGATGTGTTTTTGGTATCCGATCTCTCTCCAATCAGCTTGGTCACAGAACCACTTTCCCGAGGTGTTGAATCATTGTAACATTAAATCTGCACTGGCTAGATTTAGTTAGCTTAATCTAGCAAAGTGGGGTTTAATTATCTTGACTTCACAATAAAGCAAACTTCAGCTACCAGGGGAACAGATGCTGCACAGGGCATCAAAGCACTCAACAGCATCTGTACTTTTGCTTCCACATGATGAATCATCCAGGCTGATACTAATGTATCTCAAACTCTAAGTTTATACCTCAACTTGTTGAGTTCACTTGAGTTTATGAATTTTGTTGTGGAAGAGGAGGTTGTTGGGTTTATCACGTGACCTTCCCGCGGACATCAGGGGCCCTTTCTGATTTTTCAGACGCCGAGCCTCATTGCTCTATTGCCACTGAACCGCTAGCATTAGCTGAAGCGTTGTGTGTTTGTGTGAGCGGGCGGAATAAGTTTACCAAGTGCTCCAGTGAGCAAACAATAAAACTACACAAAGACAATTTACAGGTCATCCGTAAATAATGGAGGTGTGCGCTTGTTTGTCCGTAATACAGAGGATATGGTGAAGATAGCGTGGATAGATTGTTGTCTAAAGCCTAGGCATAGTACCACTTTCTACAACTGCTGCTGTATGAGATACACAATATGCATTTACTTTTGGGTTACTGACTTAATTAGTAGAATGGGTCATCACAACCCGTTTCACAGGGTTACATCCTTGACACAATTATACTCATCGCACATTAAATGTATAACATTTCTTAGGCCATCTGTGCTTCTCTGAAAGGAGTAAGCCAAGCATAAATCGTGTCAGTTCTTGAAATTTGGATGTCCATCCAGAGCACTTATCTTCTGAAGACCTGCTACTTTTCATACACAGTTTATCATACTCCATATTACATGACCTGAAAGAATGTATTCATCTTTGGCCTACAGCAATGGAGGTATGCCTTGAGATTTTCTGAAGTCGCTGTCAAAGAATTGTATTCAATGAAAAATTAAATTTCCTGGCCCCTTATTCTGACCTTTTCCTCCAAGTTAATACAATTCGAGCCAAGTTCAACAGTTAAATGTGCTTACTGACCCTCTTGTGTTCTCATACAAGAGTTTATGTGACATTTCAAACAATCGATACAGTAACTTAATGTGTGTTGGGATTTTGCTGTTGGGCTGAAATATACCGCAAAGTTTGAGGACCAACTATTTAATTAACCTATATCAAGGGGAGGATTTGTTTGCATGCTGTTTTTTCTACACAACCTTGGTTCACAGACAGTGATGTACCACTGTATTCACACTTGAGAACTGGTGTGAAGGTCCAACAGCTTAAACAGCTCAGGCCCTTTTTTTGGCCACAAGAAGCAGAAACTGTTACTGTCACATTTTTTCCCTCATGAGCCTTGGAATTTGAACCACTGACCTCCCTTCAAGGCCACTACACTCTCCTTTAGGCAAACACTGTCCCGCTTTTGTACATAACATCTGGCTGCTTGTTCTGCTACCACTGCAACTGCACTTGTATGGGCAGTCTTCAGGATCTGCATTCCCCTGAGGATTTTAACAGCCAAGCCAGCGCTAGAGACAAGACTCCAAAAGACACAGCCTCCGTGCCCCTGGGGGAGCTGTGCATGGATTCTATCGGCACTTGCCGTCCTTATGTATTTGTGTGTGTGTGTGATAAATATCAGTGTATCATGTATGAGTAACTAATTGTTGGTGACAATTTCAAGCAAATAGGCAATGGCAGCATTTTAAAACACGGGCAGAGGAGCAATAATAGCAACTCCCTCAGGGGCGGCTCTGGAAAATAGGGCACTAACCTGTTCTCATTCAGTGACAACTAAGACGAAATAAAGCTAGATCTAACTATTGGGTCTAACCCGACTGTTTTCCATAAAAAATGTTTTTAAAGTTTCAGTTTTGTGCATATGAAGTTTACACATTACTCACACATTGTATATACACATTATACACCACATCCAAGCCATCCGTATGGTAAAGAGTCATTACACAGCTTATTTTAAACAAAAAAAACACCCCCAAAATGGGTTCAGATGTCTTACCAACTCTTCATGTGCATTTGTGGCTGGCTATGCAAAAGCTTTTCATTCCATGCTTTCTTGAAGCATAGGGAAATCAATCCTCTATTATGTCCAGCAGATGTCACTGTTAGGATTCAGGGAAATAAGCATACACAGCACCCCACATAAATGTCACTGGATTACAGACCATAATTGGCAACAGAATGACTATTTAACTTCTCTCTACATAGAACTGGTATGAGTGTGTGTGTGTGTTTGTGTGTGCGCGTGTGTCAATGCTTGTGTCAAAGAAAGAAATATTTCCAAGGAGACATATCAATTGATTGTTATCCATTGCAATCTATGACAAATCCATGTGTATTCAATTCATGTATTTCAATAATGCTGAGGCCTCTGGCCTAGCTTTGGAAAACAAAAATTAACCATGTCCTTTTATCACATGTCATATCTCATCTCCTCATATCTACTGATATCAACTTTAAACACTTAAATGACATAATCGTTTAATTGTACACAGGCTTTCTCCAGCCCACATGTCGAAGTGTCTTTGGGCAAAATACTGAACCCCAAATTATGCCCAAGGGCTGTGCCTTTGGTGTGAATGAGTTCATTTCTTTGAACTGATGGCTCCTGCTATCAGTGGGTAAAAGTGATATGCAATGTGAAGCGCTTTGAGTGGTTGGAAGACTACGGTAAATGGACAGTCCATTTACCATAACTCATTAGGATCTCCATCAAGCATTCTCTGATTCCTTTAAGTCACTATCTATTAAAACCGCAATTTGCAAGGTTCTTTGGGAGACCGTTATTCACAAGTCATTGCACTAAAAGAGACCATAGTTGTGTCTATTTTAGGGTATGGGCAGAGAAAATGTGCTAGAATCAGTCATACGGCTGCAGTCATAATGTTTCATGAGTGTTTTGAAAATATCAATATGTTTGAGTGTATTGAAAAGCTCAATATGCAATCAGGTGCTTGTGTCTGCCATTGTTTTTTTTTCATTTGCTAGACTGAACCCTCTTTGTGTGTTTATGTGTAAGATCTCAACCTGCACTCACTTCCCTAATTGCACGTAATATTCAAGGATCACAGAATGTATATCTGGTACAAACTGCAAGCATGTGGTTGAGTCAAAGCTTTGTCTCAGAAAAAGGGCGTTAAACGACTTCAAAAAGGTAAAAGTAATAGAAGAAATATATAAATTTTCTAGTGAAGTGAAGTCAAGACCTTTTTCACACTAAGGTTCTAGCAAGGAGGAACTTCATCATTCCCCCCAATCAGTATCATGATATGCAAACAGTAAATCTAACTGAGAGGTGAAACATTTTAAATCAAAATGGTGTGGTTCTGTGCACTTGCCTGAGCTATACTGTACATGTCACACACGTCAGTGTGTCATTTTATTGTTTTCCAGCTATATGAGAGCAGGTTCCTGAAGCAACAGCATTTTCTCAACCTCTTTCAACCAGTCCTTAAACCAGACAAAACAGTTCCATGCCCTACTTGCGTGCAATATCCTCTGTCCCATTATATATTGTTAATAAGCTACACGTAACTTGACAGTTCATGCACTATTACTTTATACTGTAATATTAAACTCAACCGGTTAACCCACTTTGTACACTACAGTCATTTAATTTTGAATTTATACTTACGCCCACTTTGTAGTTACCTGTATTATAGTGTATGATATTTTTGCTTTTTGCTTAGTACTTCCATTCTTGTGTGCACTGACGTGATAGTGAGCTGCTGTTACAAAGAGTTTCCCCTCGGGGATTAATAAAGTATTTCTGATTCTGATTCTGATTCTTATGTAGGGGCATTATGCATTATGTGTCCTTGAGCAAGACACATTGAATCCATACCACCTCCAAGGATGCTGTTTTGTACTTTGTGCCTTTTACCCTGAGGGGATCATTTCACTATTACAGTATTATTAAATATTTCATTCTAAATAGCCACTATTTGAGAAATCCACTCCACACCCACTCTGACAAAATAATTGCTAGTGTGAGGGTAAAATTGCCATTATTATATGAAAGTTATTAGCTTTTGTGGCTAACAGGTTTCAGGTCAATCATTAGTAGAGAGGTGGAGAGACCAGCTGCAGGCTTCTCTATGGGCTCTGATTGTCTCTCTGACAGTCAATGGAAGGCGATATGGTCTACTGTTTGCTGTAGGGCAGAGATTTGCCACTGAAGGCAGTCAACCATCTCCTTCGCTACACTGTTGCCAAACTGTTCCACCTTCTGGTCAAGCATCTGTGTCTTGATGACCACCATGGCTGTAAAGTTTGCTGCCAGCAAGAATCCATGAACTTGGCTGACATCCGTGAAGGCCAGGTTGCTGGCGCTTCAGGGTTTGGTCTGGATGTAGAATGGCCCTCTTCACTTGGCTTAAGTACATCTGGGAGGATGCTGCAAGGCTTTTGGCCTGCTAGCTGGGCCTCACCTGTGAGAATGGGGAGTAGCCACAAGGGCCCAAAGGCTGTCTGGCCAGTCATGCCTACCACTGGCCTCTGGAAAATCCTCCAAGTAGACTCAGAGCTTGTTGCCTGCCTTTATTCTCAAGTTGTTGATGGTAGACCGCTATAAAGAGGGTAGTCCACTTCTTTAGTCTGCAATTAGCTCTCTCACAGTCTGTGCTAATTACTGATCAATGCAATTCTTCCCACAACAAATTTGTCTTTCCCTTTCAGGTATAAGGCTCATAACTTAATAGCAACATTAGCGTCTTGAAAAACAACTGTGGCTTACTCTTTACTCCCATACTAGCTTTGGTCTCATTCCCAAGCTCAGCATGCCCTGACAGGAAAGCAGCCAGATACAGGGTTGTTAATGAGAATCAGGTCAGGTGCAGCTTCTTATCAGGACTCCCCTTACCTCTTACTACCTCTAAAATAACGCTCAACCATAGCCCTTTCTTGCCAAGACCTATTTTAAATCTTTTGATAGCGTTTTTGGAATTAGACCCCTCATTTCTACTTTAATGCATTTGATCTTAATCAGAGACTTGTTTTGTACGCGCCGGCCTTGCATTCTAATCTGTTGCACCAGACAAGGCAGCAAAGGCTTTTGTGATGAACAATTTAGTCTATTGATCAGACAAAGCCTGGGGCACAATTAAGGCCAAAGGAAGGAACGATCACTTTACTAATGATAGGGCTTTGGGAAAGTTCAGCTAGGAAGTAGAAAGTTGAACTTTCAGTCCACAAGCTACAAAAATATCATTTAAAAAAACATAATTACAAGAAGCATATACTCAAACTGCGTGACTGTTTACCTTCTGTTGACTGAATTTCTGGCTGATTTTGGTATCCTCTAACTATGCTTTCATTACAATATGCAATATTTATACATAGAGATCTATGTCTAAATATGCTTTAAAGACATAGTTCTCAGACATTGCTTTTGTAATGTGTCTTTGCCTATATTTTTCATGCCTACCATTTCCCTTCATCCTTTGCCATCTCCCTCTTTCTTCTCTGAGAATCTGTATTTCTCAGCACTTCTCCCTTTCTTAGGTTTCTCTTCTTAAAACTAACTAACCCACTGCATTTCTCTCCCACCTTCACAATCACTCACTCAATCCCTCTTTGATAGTGTAGCAGTTTTATCCAGACAGCCAGTCAAGAATCCAATTAGTTTGCACCTCTCAATCATAAAATCTTCAGTCAAGTTGAAACAAACTTGGACAGACATGCCTTTACCGCCTCGCTGCCTAATTAAGAGACGATAATTTATTGCTCTCCAAATGGGCAAGGGCTTTTGTGCACTCAAGTAATTGGAAAAAAAAATATAAGGGAGACAAGAGAGGGGAGCAACCAAGCGACGAGAAACGATAACGGCATGAATTAAAAGGTAGCAGACACGGGCAAGGTGTTAGCTAGGTGTTTGAGCGATTTCTCCCTTGACTAAATTTAAACCAAGAGTCAGACATTTCTAAAGGAGTGCTAGTGGGGCAGTACACGTGCAACGCAGGTCGTCTAAGGACTCGGGTGTCTTTCATATCTGCTTTTAAAATTCAGGGGAGTGTCAGTTGTATCAGCAGCACATCGCCTTTCATTTTAATAGGGAAAGTACTAGAGCGGGTCTCTGACCTGTCAAGGTGGAAGAACAATTATGGCTTTGCTTCTTTGTGTGTATGTGTTTGCGAGAAACACATTGATTTTTAGACCATTGGAGTGACAACATTTCTGTGACGTGAGTAGATTTTGTTTTGGACTCAGTGAAGGTTTAATATTTCAGATTACAGTTAACTGGCCATTAAGAATATTTTTGGGGAGAAGAGGAAAACTCCACCCTTTGACAGTATTTAATTGTTCATCATCCAGAATTCATGCAAATTCTTTTTTTTAAAACTTAAAGGTTTGGCTCAGTAGCAGAAATGTCAACTCCATTTATACATGGTATTATTATCTCTGTATCTGAATATCTAATCTGGATGAGAAATAATGCACGTTAATGCAAGGTGCAAATGCCTGCGAAACACTTTGCAACCAGAATACTCTCTGATTAGCCAGGCCACATACTTCCCCACCACTGAAATGAATTAGGAAAAGCAGAAAAATAGAAACATTTTAGAAAAATATAACAGATTTTGGGATACATTTCAACTTCAGCATGAAGAGCTAAACTTAACAAGGTTCACTGATCTGGTCTGACCTGTTTTGTGATTGGATCTCAGTCAGGTGTAAATGCAATCTATACAGTCTGTACATTATTAAGATAAAAATCTGTATATCCACCTAAAGCCGCCAATATGCTGTCAGAATTGCTTGTCAGATGGACGAAATAGCTTCGGAAACCAACTTTCTCCACACCGAGGTCAGATTTTGGGGGCTGTTTCCCACCATTTCTGTTACTTTCCAGAACCGACGATCCTACATTCACACCCACTACACGCTGCGATTGGCCAGCAGTGTCAAGGTGAGAAAGGAGCCAGGGCTTCAACTTCTCTCTCTTGCTCATGTTTAAAGTTCTGTACACTACTATTTCTGTCACTTTTAATGTGAACGACCCAGTGCAACGCTATGAAAGCCTTTCTGGGGAGATTGTCTGAAAACGTGCACCGTTATCCCCAAAATCAAATGATATCGCACCTCCCGCCTCTCTATGACGGCCGGCTTGTCACTCTACCTTCCACCGTGGCTGTTAGGATCAGGTATAAACACTGTTGTTTTCGAACAAATTAGTTCCGTTTGCGCATAACCTGGCTCTTACGTCTTTTCAGACAACCTTCTTCAACAAAGGAAAAACAAATACAGCACATGCAGCAGCACTGCATCCCTTGACCTGGGACACACCACGCTCAATGACAAGTCTACGTCTTCCATCTACCTACTCGAATCCATCACAATGAAGACACAGTCACGAGAAGGCTTAATTTTACCAGCTCTCAATGCAAAAGCCCATGATCAGATGCCATTATGCTCCCGACTTTGTAACACAAGCTTTCTGTTAAAAAAAGTCTACTCTCAAACCCCATCCGACATAAACCTGATGACGTGTCATTTCCTCAGACTTTAGAAAGTTCTCTTCCGAGCCACAGAAGACATTATACAGCTGTTTTCACGAATAGTGATTCCTCATGACAAGCAAACTGCGTAAAATCAGTCGAGTGCCCCTTTAAGTTTATCTAGAACGAATGAATGTGGTAAGTGGAAAGACCTCATTAACACTGAAATGCAACTCCCACGTGAGTGTGTGTGCGTGTATGTGTGAAGGAGAGAAGGTGAGGATGAGAGGAAGACAGAATGTGAGTAGAGAGAAAAATTGAATTTGGTGAGTTTGTGTGAGCAAGGAGAGCAAAGAGAGTACGTGCGAGATTAGGTGTATTTGTGTGTGAAGGAGAGAGGAGGAGGGAGAAAAGGTGAGAGGAAGATGCGCATTTGTATATGGATCTGAAAATGTGTGCTAGTGTGTGTGAGTGTGGGTGTGTGCACGCTTGTGGCAGCGTTTGTTCTTGCCTGAGTGCATTTGCACAGAGGCGAACGGATATGACAAGCCTGTCTGTTGTCTCCCCAGAATAATTGCTTATGGATTACCTGAGGCAAGTCCCACTGTAGATACTTAGAAATGACACTCCCAGGTGACTCCTTGAATCATGTTCATATCCGGTCTGAGCGGGAGTTTGATTTGCCTGATGTGTGTGCGTATCCTTGTATGCGTCCCTGTGTGTGTGTGTGTGTGTGTGTGTGTGTGTCAGGGCTTGTGTGTGTGTTTGCAGATCCAAAGAGATATGTTGTCTCCTTCATCTCACTGACTCACACAGACGTACATCCAAAGACGTCACAGCTGTTTATTACACACACACACACACACCGACAGTGTACACAGACACACACCAACTACATACTTCCTCCACATCTATCATCTGTGACTCAGCTCAGTGCCATGTGGTAACAGGTGACAAGCTCATTATGGGAACATTTCGGTGCTAATTATGTTGACATACAGTGTATCCAGGTGGTTCGTGTGCACCAATAAAACCAGAACCACTTAAGTGCCACTGCATTGCCAGAGAGCATTTCTGACAGATTCTACATGTACCAGTGTGCATTGTGCAGTGGGTTCTCAACTCTGAACCCTCAAGGTCTGGGGCAGCATGAGGAGGGAACCCTGAAGGAATGACTCTTGACTCCAAAATCTTAACAGGGGGCTCTGCAAAGGCTACACTTAGATATCTGTTGTTTCATAACTGCTGTGTTGTTGATTAGGGGCCAAGAATGTCTTGCTCCTGCTCTAGCCATACAGACTTGAGGATGAGTGTTTACCTGGCTGTCAGAGTAAACTCTTGCTACATCTGCTTCCTGAAAGCAAGTGCTTTTGTTTGCCTGACAAATATACACAATAGAGCTATTAAATACCATTAAAATTCACAAAAGCCAAACAATGGGCATTGTTTGTGATGGGACAGTTGGTGAAATACTGAATAGCCCCCAAATTGCTCTGCTTACTAGCTACTGTTAGCACTAGGTGTGCTTTCCATTCTAGGAATCATTAACGCAGCAGATAAGACAAGGCTAGCAATATACAATTTATTTATTGAAACGTCATATGTCGCACCAAGAAATATGAACTAAAAAATGAAAATGCTTTGAGAAAGGTTTAATTGCACAATAAGAAAACATACAATGCAATGTAAATATAGAAGAACCAAAAAAATGTAACCCAAGCAAAAAAAAGTCTATAACTTTTTTGCCCATGAGTGTAATAATGGTTATAGACCTATCCTTTAGTGCTTGCCTCTCGAGGTTAGCATTGGCAGCCAGACATTAGGAAGCTGAAATTACCTGAATTGCATATATTTTATAAATTAAGCCTTAAAGGTCATTAAATAGTCTACATTTTAATTGATTAATTGAATTGAGTTAACTTAATTACAACATAAACACTACTTTCATTCAGCCGTCTATTTGTTGTCTTTCCTTTTTACATGTTTTGGTGCATCAGAGTCACCGTTTCTGATATAAAACAAAACCTAATACTGCCTTTATATTGACACTTGCTTGCTGGGTCGATTCCTTTAGCAGATGAACCCAACACACCCAAGAGGAAATAAATCTCCCAAAAATGTCATAGCAAGCATTAGATTTGACTTCCTCATACATGTTACAACACTAATGTTATGGTTTAAAACAAAGTATGAGCAAACTGTTTTGTTTTTGTTCCCTGAAAATGATGTGTTCAGAACGCAGATGGAACCTGGAACCTGGATGGAATTCCAAGGTGGCGATTGTGCTACTGCACTTCTTTAAAACTGTGTAGCTAGCTATTGTAATTTTGAATGGTATGATTGGTTATCCTGTGGCGGCCCCTAGTGGAGGAGATTTACATGGGTGGTATTTGAGTTTAATTGTGTGAAATGAATGAATTCAAATCTAATCAATGATTTAAGTTTGTTTTGAAATGAATATGGATGAATAAATAGAAATAGTCTAATCCCTGTTCCGGTTTAATTGAAGTTCTCAAACATCGATATTTAAACCGTATGCTTAGAATGAGTCATGATTGGTTGAACTTGACCGATGAACTCTTGTGAACTCTGTTTCCCTAACGTTAAAGTATGCGGCATCGAAAAACAACTTAACATCTAAAGGTACGGCTGATTTATAAGCTAACCTTGTCAACGTTATTCCTTCTGTCATGTTTTAGGGCAGCGATATTGGATATTGTTATCACTGGGCTGACTGACATGCACTGGTGCTTTGCACAGTAGATGTGATGTTGGCATTGTTCGAATGATATGGTGTTGCAGCTGTGGATGTGATGGATGACTGTTACTTGTGCAGTCGACGATGTGCATTTTATGCTGAGTATTTTCATATTGTCGATTCTGCAGTAGCCTAGGCTATGCCCTTTTGAAGAGCTGTTCAATGTTTAGACCGACCCACTGTAATTATCTTCTCTGCCCTCATACCAATCCCATCATTACATTGCCTAAAATCACACGTTGAAGACCATTAAAAACGCCCTTGCATTCCACTCAAGGTAGGGGTATTCGCATATCACACCATATGCTCAAATCCAGCCCGTACTTTACTGTTGCTTTTCTTTGCTATCACAGCTATCATTTATGGTCGGTGGAGGGAAAAATTAAGGATGCTACAATTTTCTCCCTCGGCGATAAGCTTGTTTTCTGATTTATAGAAAATTAGTATTTCAAACAGTGACAGTTACCGCTATCAACAGTTACTCCCCGGGAGGGTTTTTAATAATATCCCCATGCCTATAGAGAGTAGAAAGTGTAGAGGTCATTCTACTCATTCAAATAAAACATTTTTGCAATAATGACAAAGAAAAAAATATATAATCCAGCTTGGTATGAAAGTGGAGAATGGAGGTCTTTTTGCTGGAACATTTATTGATTTGAAAGTGAAATATGTACTCTTGCAAGTACCTTCCTTATAATTGACTGGACTTAAATAAATGCCCCTCAACTGCAAGGTGAGATAGAGAAGTGAATGACAATGTGTAATTCTTGGTGAGGTTGTCCCCGAGTTCACACATTGTATTAAACACCATCCCTCATTCACTTGAATATATACTGTAGATAAATTCAGGACTTTCTTGGCTCAGTGTAACCATTAAAAATCTGAAAGAAAGCGGAAATTCTGCAACAAATGGAGGGTGATAAATGTTCTGCAACAAATGTTTTTATTGTCACATAAAAGCCAAGGCAGTTTGGCAGAAATCTATTCATCAGGGCCACATGACAGTAAGAAAATTGTTCTAAAATACCTTTACAACACAGACACTTCACTCAAAAATGACCGTAGTGAACTTACAACAATCAGGTAAAGGTCACATGTCGAAAAACAGTTTTTCTTCTCACATCTGTCAAACATTTTTGTTAGCTGTAGTGTCGTATGACCCTTGAAGAACCTAAAATCTAGAAGAAGACTTATGATGACATAAAAGGAGTCTACTTTCTTGTTGTCACAAAAAAGGAGGAAATAATAATACAGCTATCATTTCCAATGCAAGCTGTATTATCTCCTCATATTTTATGCTGCCTGTTATCAAAGATAAAACCAGGAAATCACAGCTGATATGAACGAAGGGAACAATCCTCATACTGATGGACGCCTTTAGCCAAGGAGACGGTTTCTGAGTAGGGTATTTGATAGAGTTTGAGTCTCACTGGGATCCTATGAGCAGTGAGAGGTATAGGTAACATTCAATTACATACCTCTCTACACACAGTATGTATTGAACCATGGTGGGCCTGGAATAGATGAGGGGTGACAGGGATAAGCTCAAAACTCAGTGGTCCTTGTATTTTTACTAGCACAGAATCACAGTGTGGTTGCGTGGTTGATGCACTGGTCTAAACCAACAGTATGGGCTCTGGTAACACTAACACTGTATGAATGAAGCCTAAAACTTCTAAATTGTCTGTCTTGCTTGCGTTTTGAGAATTCTTATATGAGAATTAGATTTCTAAATGCCAAAATATTCTTGAAATGAAAATAAATTATACTGAAGTCCCTCAATTCCATATAATTCTTATTGATTCCTTAAATTCCTTATTTTGCCAAAGACCCCTAGCACTCCTTGATTGACCCATAGAGAATCGATGATTTTTCAAGTACACAGCAGGGCAGCTGATCCAGGATTACCACTACACATATATGGCAAAACTCACGTCTTCAGTTTCTTGCAGGAACGTCGTATCCTAAAACTTAAAATAACTTATGTTTGATTTTATTCCCTGCGACCTTATACATGTAAGATTATTGAAATATTTGTAAGCAGCAATATTAACCATTCAGTTTGGTTAACGTTGGCTTTACTTCCTCATTGTTTGGGCTCCCACAGACCCTACTGCTACTAATAATTGCAAAGACAATCATTTTTTCAATTAAATGTTAGTCCTCATTTTCTTCTGACTGATTTAAACCCAAGAGAGGTGGACAATTGAAGTGGTAATCCTTTCCTCTGCCACAAAGTGAAGCTCCACATTTGATGAAGGTGACAAAATATAGAAATGACCATTAAACAATTTACCAAATAAAGAAGTAAATCATGGTTTATGTCTAATGGGCTATACATGAACAAATATACAGTATATTCCTTTTGTTTGCCAAAAAGACATTCACAACAGATACAACTGCCATATTTTAATCCTACATAGTGACGTTACTTATGTTTGGGATAAATTACACTCCAGAGAGGTCAGAATCCTTTCGTGAAAACAATAAAAAAAAAGGAAGATAAATCCAAATAGACTTATATAGGATTTGGGAGGAGGGGCAGTGCTGAGTAAACAGTTCTGACAACACCAATTTCTAATATAGAACATGTGAAAAAGCACTGTATTTGATCTCGTAACGGGTGTCTTGGAGAACCCAAAAGGAAGTAATGCTTCAATTTCTGTAGCAGATTTCTGAAACATCTTATCAGTTCAAAATCATGTTTACTAGCAATTCTCATAAAATTGAGGAAAAGTCAAATTATCAAGGTGATAATAAATGCCAAGTATTTTTTTTTATTTTCTGAGCTATTAAACATGACATTAGGGTTAATGTAAGGTACAAAAAGACCTGTTGGTGAATTCAACTGGCAATTATGATTAGACAAGGGCCAAAATGTGCAATGCTAGGATTGATGATGAGACACTATGGGTCAGTTAATGGAGTTGTGTGGGTGCAGTTCACACAGTTGGCCAGCAGAGAGTGATACACACATTATAATGGAGCTTTCCAGACTGCGGCTTTAAAAGGGAAGATGTAAGCTGCTCTCCCACCCTCTGGAATGGAGAGGAGCTGAAACTGTGTGTGTGTGTGTGTGTGTATGTGTGTATGTGTGTATATGTGTGTATATGTGTACACACTCGTACATGTGTGGATCTGTCATAGTACTAAGCTTCAACCCTCTCCAGCACACTGAGAGCTGGAAGCTGCTGCCTGACATTCACAAACAATGGCCACGCAAGACAATGCAAACAAGATGCCTGGGATCATTTCCCTGTCCCCTTGTGCAACAGCTTGCAACGCTTTTGCTTTCTCCACCCACCCCTTTCTAGCTCCAACATAAGACATCGCCCAAGGTGTGGATTTATGTAACCACACAGATCCCTTTTTCCAACCATCCCTCAACCAAATCATCCCCACATTCAAAGCACCTTTATATCTCAGCTCCAAATCTGACATGTTAACGTTGGAGCTTGTAAGAGCAATCCTGTTTTTTTTGGGTGGTTTTTTTTGGGGGGAGGGATCCCTGAAATTCCTCCAGGGCGATTTGAAGCTGACTGCATTTTGCAGTGCAGCATAAACATCCTAAGGGTCTTGTTTGAGTCAAACATCCATTTGGCTTAGTAATTTTATGGGTCAACTGCACACCAGAGGAAGGGCGTAAATACTCTGGCAACACCTTGAATAGTAATGCTCCCTGGGCATCCTCTAACAGTTTGTGTTCATGTATGTATTCATGTGGGCGTATGTGTGTTTATGTGTTAGCGTATTTGTATCGGCCAACAATCTGTCCTATAAACTTTTGAAAAACTGCCATGCAGGATTAAAGCTGTGCCGGAAAACATGCGCTGGAGTTTCAATTGGGTGAGTCACAGTGTATTTGGAGGTAAAAGAGCGTGGTGGATGGTTATTTGTAGCGATGGTATAATTCTGAGGAGGAATTGCTGCTCAAAGCGAGATGGACAGTGGTATACTCAAGGTTACTCAAGGTCTTCCAGTTCATTTGCACAAAGGTGTGAGGAAAGCTGTGCTGACAGTACAACAGTTGACTGGTGAGTTCGAATAATTGCTTTCAACTAAGATAAGATTTGCTGTGTCACTGGCAAAGCAGAATTCTGGTAGTTTTCAACCAGGGCCTTATTTTACTGTTTTACCGACATGACCACTGATGGTATTCAAACTTTAACATTTAAACCATATATATTTAAGGCACTGCTTCTGCACAATACACCCAACATGAGTGACTGTAATCTGTTTAAACAAATCAGTGATAAAAGAGGTCTTTCATCAAATAAACACCTACACTGCACTTACAGGTCTTTCAATGGCTGTGGTTAACCGTTATAACAGCATTCCTGCTATAATGGCCTTTTCAACTGCCACTAGTGATTTTTCCCCTCATTGGAATGCTCTGTGTCCGAGAGCTTACAATTAATCATAACAGATCTACAGCAGCTATTTCTCACTTTATATGCTCTTGGTTGATTTGTGTTAAAAGCTGTGTTAACGCCTCAAACCGCCACAATCAGTGGGTTCTCTGCTTTGTTTACTGCTTTTAAGTTTCTACATGTGGGGAAATCCAGTAGATATAAGACCATATAGGAAAATCCCACCTAAAGTGCAGGTACTTGTAATTATCAGTCTGCGGTGAGTTGAGATGAAGCTGCATTTGCAAACAATGCTGACAACAGGAATGCCTGCTGACAGTACTGAAGTATGCAACTCACACTAAGTGATCCCATTGTTTAAAACTTGATGACTAGCTAATAGTAGCATGGCAGGTGCATATTATCAATAAAATATGTAAAGAAGCAACACATCTATCATGCATAGTTGTAGTTCCAAACAGAAAGCAGAGTGCCAGTTCACAAACGGGGGAAACGGCATCTAACATGCACATAAAGCTACCATAAGTCCCATGCTGAAGTTCAGCTCAGCTCTCACTGTACACTTTGTCATTTATTTATTATTTTTGCCCTGAAAAATTGAAATGCTAAACTCAGATAGCAGCAAGTTTCCTGTAGGTGTGTACTAAATGTCTGTCCATCCTTGGAGACGTTACTATGGGGACGTATGCTGTGGAAGTAATGCAGACTGAAGGCACATTTCATTCTGGTGAGTCAGTGTGTTTTGAGGCAGAAGCGATGCCCTTATATGCTATGTTCTGTATAGTAATGGAATTATTGCCTCGATGGATAGTAGCTTGGGGTGTATAGCTCGCAGCACTGTGGAAGTGCATTTCAAGGTAGAGATTTCGGGATTTTAGGAGCATTTGAGGCTGACAAGTGGAGGGAATAGTCATCTGTGTAATGATGGTAATATTATTACTGGGGCTAAATTGCAGCAGGGCCGAGTGGAAGTGAAACTCAAGCCAGAGAAGCAGTGTAGATTTTGAAGAGCAGCAACATATTGGAGTCTAGAGATGCCTGCAGTTATGAGCGAATACATTTATTTAGGAATCAGGTTCGAGGAAGTACTTGCATGTGAAAAAGTCTTAAAGGTTCACACGTGAATACAGTTCATGTAGAAATGCATGGCGTGGTATGTTTACACGTGCACACAGCTGTGTATGCGTGCCAAACGTGCATCTCAGTTCTCCAGCTCCCGCTCTTTCAGCATGTCTGGAGATCTGTCTCCTGCGGATTGCCAGAGCTCTGGATGAGGTACTTCAAAGCGCTATGAGAACTAGTTAGACTGAGAGTGAAACAGGGGGAATCAGCTCCTCTACTCCAATCAACCCGGCGGATGGGAAGGCACAGCTCGTGAGCCCTGCTACATTCTTTACTACAAAGCCAAAAAAAATAGAGATTTCAGCCCCTCATGAATACCTCACAGCTTGTAAAAACTGCCAGAGTTAGCTACGTTTAGAATACCCATGAATCATGATAAGCAGAGAATGACATTTTAAGATGGAAAAAACCCCATTCATGCCAAAAACATGGCCTAACTTTGGGTTTATTCACCACCTCTACTCCTGGTTCGCTGCCTTTGAAGAGAGGCAGCTAGCCGCGGCTAGCCGCTGGTCTTGGTTACTCTCCAAACACATACTGCTGTGAGTTTGGAAGCCTTAGAACTTAAGTTTTGGAATCCACTTCTTGTTGGGATAGATCATTTATCTTGCTTCTTGTATTTCCCCTGATGTGTTTGCTTTTCTCTTCTGAAACTTGACTCAGAAGAACGTTGAAAATGTGGAAAAAATTATGGTTTTTCTCCCTAAAAGAATACAGGACTGGTGAAGGAGCGAGGAGGAAAAATATAGTTAAAATATAGGGCTTAAAAAAATCTTTGCTGAGCATCATTCCAAATCTTTTCATTTGTAACAACATCACAAAAGCTTTGTGACATATAATAATGGTGAATCATTGCTCTGTATGGTAAAATGCAAAACCTGTGTCTGTATAAATTGCTCATCAGCTGCCATCATTATGCTTTGCTTAGTAATCTTATTGGCGTTCTTGTGTCTCACCACAAGAGAACAAGCACCACTCCACACCCTTTGATGACAGCGTGGACCTTAACCATGCCATGCAAATTGGAGGTTTTTCTTATGCTCAAAATGGAACAGGTGGATAATCACCGGCGCCCTGCAAAAGCTAGCTTTCATTCTCTCTAATGATCAAATCTATGTGGAAGCCATTAGCCTTCTATTCTACTGAAACTCCATCAAAAATCCTGTCAAAGGTACCCGAATATTATGATTTCAATTACTGTGGTTAGATATGTTGAACACTGTAATAACACTGAATCTGTCTATGTGTGTCTGTGTGTGTGTGGGTGGGTGGATGATGGGTGGAATGTACGTTCAACTTTTACTGTCTTATGATAAGAAAAGTGTACAGTATTTAACCAATGGACACACAAACGGGGATAAGATACATGAAGGTTGTAGCCACATCCCTTCCAACATAAAGACAAATTGTATTGCTGTTGCTGACGCTCGTCTTAAATGGTAAGTATGCTCATAGTAGCAATCAATTTAGAATCTCAAAAGAGATTTAAAGCTGTATAGAAAAGATGTTGCCACCATACCTGTGTATATTAGTTATAGTAAAAGGTGAACAAACCTAAGTAATACAACATTCTGTTGTTGTTTCTACACATGAGCAGCCTAGCAACTCTGTGAGGCTGTAATAGCTTTGAGCTAAATGCAAACATCAGCATGGCTAAAATTCTTACTTTTAAGAGGTGTAATGTTTGCCATGAGGTGTAATGTTTACCTCCGTTGTAGTTTATCCTGTTTATTGCATGCTTACATTAGCTAATCAGTAATAAATACAAAGTGCAAGATCATTAGGATGCCCTGTCTGGGAACCATGAAAGTTTGCACAAAATTGTATGCCCATCCATCTTGTAGATGCTGAGATGTTGCCCTGGATAAATGAAAACTGACCTGCTGGTGGTGCTAGTCCAGGGGCCAACAAAGTCATTATGACTCATCTTCTGGGGACCGTGAATGTCTGTACCTGCCACCAGACTTTGCAGGATAACTTCTTCCACGTTTGGTGCGGAAATAAAGAGCCATGATAATCAGCCCCCTGAATCACTTGTGAAACACAATCCCTTCGTGATGGGAAGGTGTCTTGTGACTGATGCGGCTCTGGGTGCTTGGAGATCAAATGTCTTGGCAAAAGACAAGACACTGTTAGCACTGTCAAAAGAAAAATGCTTTTGCTTGGTTGCATCCTCACCCTTCAGATGTGACACTGGAACTTAACAGACAACTCAACTATTACCTTCAAGTACAGTGCCAGATTCATGTTACAAAATTACCATTCTGTCACTTTTCCATCTGGACAACTTCAAAATTCTATATTGAAAGAATAACCCAGATTCCAAATTTGAAGACATGTTGTGAAGGCAACTAAGTTTTTCAAATATGGAGTATTGCCAGAATTACTAGGAAAATAGTTTACATGAATTACAGTGCTGAATCTTGGTGTAAATTCAGATCCATAGGCCTGCTTCCTAGAACAGAAAACAGAACCAAGGAAACAACTGTTTGTAATTTCAAATGGGAGATACATTCCACTCTGCCCAGAGAGGAGATTTTAAGCTCAAATTTCACAGGAAAGAAGTCCCACAATTGAGTTACTGTATGAGTGCGTGACAGCAGTACTGTGGGGGAACTACTGGACATTTCAAATAGCCGCACGTTACTTTTAACAGGTATGGTAGTTTCTAAGTCGCATTTAAAGGAGTAATTTGTGACACATTTCACACAATCCTCATGTCATCTTTGTTGAAGATTTAATTTTTGGTCTGCAATGAAATAAATAAAGAAAAAAAAAACAGATCTGTCTCCATTGTGGCAGTCTCCCATTTTGCCCACTTCACAGCATTGGGAGATAGGTAAGGGGGGAGTAAATTTGAACAGGATCTGTTCCAATTGAGACTTTGCTGTGTTATTTTCAAATCAGACTCCCCTGATGCAGTTGCCAGCCCTTCAAATTAACCCTTCCTCCCTGTTCTCCTGACCCTTCTATACCTCCAACCCCTCCATCCCCCTCATCCCACTCTCAACCCCAGTTTGCCTCCAAGGGATCAATTGTACAACAAATTCAATGAAATCTCTGGCAGGGCTTGTATTTCCCCTGAAAGCACCAGTTGCTCTTGAGCTTTGAGTGAAAAGGCAATGGGAAAGGAAAGATGGGGAGAAACATGTGAGTGAGAACGAGAGAGAGAGAGAGAGAGAGAGAGAGAGGGGTAAATAGCACCTTTGAGGCCACTGCATATTTAGCGCCGGGCCTTGACGAGGCTTGGCAAAGAGAGGTGCTGCGTCGTGGCGTCTAAATGAAAGGCGCCAGACGGAAATGAAAAGGGGCAAAGGATAAGATCAGGAAATACAATAAGGAGCTGTCTTGTAAACACGCCTCGATGCCAAAAACAGATAATAAAAAGAACAGGCTGATGAAGCAGTACTTTTATTTTGCTTGACAGAGAGGTGTGTACAGGTCATTATCTTTTGGGATGGGTTTAGGAAGTGTTTCCAGCATTACGCTGATACCAACATTATTTGTTTGAGAAGCTAAATAGCTCTTTGTAGTTTTAAAATATTTCCTCCCTTCCTCTACCTCCACCTCCTCCTCCTTCATCTCCGGTCACAATCTTTTACGGTAAAAATGGAGAGAAAAGACCTTACAATACAATCCAGAGAGAGCCAGAGTACTTGTTATTCAGCGCTATGCTGTGAATTAAAAGATCCCTCTGAGCCACACACAAAAAATACCAGCTAATAACATTCATAATGCGTATGAGTAGAATATGTAAGTAAAGATTTAGCATTATTATTGATTTTATTCATACATTCTGTAAAAGGCCATTATAACAGTTAATTAGCTTTAGTTGGCCTTATACATTATGTATCTTTTCCAATATAGAACAAAAGAATAGATGGTGTTTCAAAAATACGCCTCCGAACGCTTAACAGTGGTACGAAGGCTAATTATACTCGCGTGTGTGTGAACTCTCTACTTTTGAAATTAGGATATGTGTGAACTTTCTTTCCCCAGAGGGACTCCCAAAATGGCAGGGCACAGTTAGTAACTGGACGAAGCACATCATGTATACCAAAGGATGTTCCAGCACTCTAATAGGTAGAGGGATTGCTGTAACCCTTTCACACAGAGGAAAGAGTCCGTAGATCAAATGCATGACTTTAGAAGATTTTTCTAATTGCTTCTAGTTAATATGCAGTGGGTTTCTAACTAAACCTATTATACTAAGGCTATTAAAGCCTATGAGTTTGTCTTCTTTAACAAACAATACTAGGGGGTATTAAGAAAACTCTGACTTTTAGAACAGACTGTCTAAAGTAATCATGTTGGATTTATATACAGTATTAAGGCTTTATAACGGATGTGTTGCTGTGGAAACACTGTAGGTATACATCGGGTGGGGCCTTCTTCAAATACATAACCGAAACCGCAGATGAATGGAGTTGTATCTTATCTCTCTTCATGCCATGTAGTCATGGTGCAGAGGTCCTCCATCACAACAGACAAGATCAGTGGTGGCTGACATGTAGAAATGTGTTTGCAGTCATGGATGGCCAACTCTGAATTTGATGTAAACATCATATCATTGCAAGTAATGTGTTGAAAACCAATTTCAACAGCCAGTCTCTGACACACCAGTGGTAAACATTATACCTGCTGAAGTTCAGCATGTTACCATTTTTATTGTGTGCATGTTACCATGCTGATATTACCATTTAGCTCCTACCCCTAGCATGGCTGTAGGTTCTTAATCTTGTTGTGAGCTATTTGATGAATGAAATGTGACTGCAATATAGATTTTAGATATACTCAAGTTTGGGGTGCCAGTCAGAACATTTTGGAGCCAAATTGTTCCCTCAAATAATTCATTTGGGGGATCAATACATGCTATAATCATTAATGTATTAAGGAAAGTTTAGTTTAGTTAAATCATATCTAGATTTAGTCATTTATATTCTTAAAATGTTTCATTAATATCCTAAAATTTCTTAATTCTTCCCTCTTGACGTCCACAGTCATATCAAATGTTATGAGGTGATCTGTTATTACATGAAATGTGTTTAAGGGACTTCAACATGATAGATACCATACTATTGTATTTTACCAGACAAAAACTCAAGTATAGTGATGTAGTGTATTTAATTCCAAGATCAAAATAAAACTATACATTCTAAGCAGCTCCTAATGTGTGGAGGGGACAAGGAAATTACTTTACAAGCATTGAGCAAAGCGAGGGAACAAAATTGAAATATTTAGTACAGAAATAAGCAATGTAGTGCACAAGTTTTACAGAAATAAAGGTGTATCAATTTCTCCTGATCTTTGCAGAACATGATTTTTGAGGCAAACCCAGAACTGAATTGTCTAGGAGCATAAAAGACAAGTCTCTCCTTTCAATAGATGGCTCTGTCTGTGCATGGATGGAGACTTTATGGTGATGTGAAGATTAGAAGATGGTCAGCACAAACCGGTGGAGCAGAACACCCACACAGGTTTGAGTGACACCTCACTAAAGAACATTTAAAGGGTATAGAATACTTTTTCTTCTGCTTTGCATCTTGCAATAATTACAACAGTACTCTAGGCTGCAACTCCACGCTTCTGTTTTTTCACTGTACACATAATCACATAGATTCTTGTTGGCATATGATGTTAAAACAGGGGATTGACTGAGACCCCCCCCAGTATAAAACGTAGAACACTGGCTAACCCAGTTTGTGCCTCTCACGTTTAGCTGCTGTTTGCACCAACATTAGCAAGATTGATAAGCGGCAGTGGAAACAAGTCGTCGCGCATGAATGAGATTTACTCCAATGCAGTGGCAATAAACACAACACATGGGTGGGCCTGGCCATAACGGAGCTGCATTCAGAGCGTAAAAAGATATTTAGAGTCCACGAAAAGTAACGTTAACCATGATAAACAGCATGGCTACAGCTACGTACTGACACTCACACAGAAACACACACCCAAGAGCCTCTCATAGCAGAGCTGCTAACCCAGCTCAAAGACAGGCACCCACACAGTGACTCTCTCAAAGGGCCAAAAATTGGCTACTGAGCAAAACCCTAAACAAAATCCATAATTTTACCCATCACCGTGATATTTAGCTTTGCAGATATTTGGTTTTATTTGCAGAGCCTTTGAGAAATCCAAATCTAAGACCTTCTACCTCCAGCTTTTGATAAGTGAGTAGAATTGTTTTTACTGTCAAAGCATTAAACACGCTACATTTTCTCATTGTTCAATGAAAAAAATGTATCTGATGTTACATTTTTCAGATAAAATCGAGGATTGACTGCTTCTTTATGGAGTGAGACAATCCCCCTACTTCATAAGTTAAGTAAATAGTTTAAAACCCAGAGTCATTTGAAAAATGCATTGTTGCAAAGCTGAAAACGAGCGGGTTTGTCTTCAGATCCTGAAATGTTGACATTTTGGAGATAAATAGTTCACAACTCAGCCATGTTGCAGAAGTCCCAGTTGCTCTGTATAATTCACAGACCTTGCTGTCAACAGTTCTGATTTAGGTCTTTTTCAACCAAAATTGAAAAAAAATGAAAGGCCTTTGCAGTCCACTTCAGGTTAGCAGTCAAACTAAAATAAAATCTTCAAAACAAATCCAGAAATGCCGGATTTGTAGTTGTTTGTGAATTGACCATTTTATTGCGATAGTCTGGTTACAGTAACTCATAAAGATAAATACATGGCAAGATCAAAGGTAAAACTTTGCCAAATTCTAACATCATCAAAAGGAACTGTCTTTTGTAGCACAAAGGGAGAGTTGTAGAATAGCTTGCACTATATCTCATTAATTGTTTAACAGGACAGCGTTGCGCTTGCTATACATTATAGCGATAGTTACCAAAACACCCTGCGTAGAGGCAGAGGGGCTCCTTTGCCTGTAAACTTATAAAAGCCAGGTTTTATTTGAGTTTTCCCATTAGAGATCGAGATATACTTTTTTAAAGCAGCTGATCAAAGGAAATTGTCTGGCAAAGACAATATGAACATGCTTCAGCACATGCAGAGATGATACAGAATTGGTTTAAACTGATTTGTAGGTTCTGTGCTTTTGTGATGCATCGGAAAATCCACATATCAGAGTTCTGCATGCGTGCAGAAAGTGGATCAACAGGGAAACTATTTCTGTGAACGCGGACACCCCACTGAAGCCACACAGCGGTGACAAATGAAGCAGCCCACGCTAAGCCGGACAGCTGGGCGTGATACATGAACCTCATTGTACACTACGGGCAACCACATTCACTGGCGATTTAATGGTGTGTTTAATTAGCTTTTAATCATATTTTGATTCCGCCTCTTTCACTTCTGTGGAACAAACCTGGATTTCTCCCTGAGTTCATTAACTTGAAGACGAATGCCCTGTCGTTTCCAGTGACATTCTTCGGTACCTCAGGTACACGTAACCTTTCATTTAGACCGCTCATGTGAATAACGCATAGATTTCGAAAAACACTGACAAACCACATTGTGAGCTACATTCATCTGGTGAGAAATCAAGTCATCGAGCTGAAAACACTTGAAGATACATAAACCAGACCAAACCAACCAGACCTACGAATGGCATTTTCCCAACTCACTGCTAACCGCCTGCTCTTTGTAACAAACACCTTCCTGAACTCTAGGCAGGTGCCAGACCACCATGCATTTTTAATTTGCTTTGTCTCCAGGATGTATAATGCAGGCAAGGTGTTGAAATGAGATAAACGTCATGCTCCAGAGGTAATTACAAATTCTCTGTCCAAGTCTAGGTCATTCCTCCAAACTCTCATAGAAGAGAAAAAAACAAAAAATATATAAATAAAATGTCCTTTTTTAACTTCGGCTCAGCCTGTCCTTTGCGAGTGTGGTTGTTAACTCCCCAAAGTCACTTTCCCTGTCTGTCTTAAGAATGGAGTTAGCGGAATCGTTTCCGCCTCATTTCCTAGGCAACCTCTGAAACTGACTCCTGTGTCAGGCCAACCTGTGCTGACAACCCCCTGCTGGAACACACACACACACACACACACACACACACACACGGTACCTGCATGCAGTCTGAAATCCAGCATGATGTCTTGGATCTTCTCCCTCTCTTCTAAAATCTTGATTGACTAGCTTCTGCACACAGCCTGCCAACCCTCCAGGGTCATTTACGCAGCGCAAAGAAAAAAAGAAATGGTGAAAAGAGACAGGTCAGAAAGAAAGCCCAATAAGGGGAATGAATAGCAGAGGTGAAAGAAAAGAGGAGGCCAGTTTCATCTCCAGCTGTCAAAAGCCCCTGATTTGTGAAGCTGAAAACCTTGTCTCTTTTTTACCTCCTGATTTTATTTTTATTTTAGGAAGCTCCCTCTGGGATTTTATCATTAATTTATTTCTGTGGAGCACAAGAGTTTGTCAACCTTGGAGCCGGGGCCAGACAGGAGATGCTTCAGTTGGAGATTATTGTGGGAGATTTCAAGGACAGATATATTTATTTCTTTGATGTGTCTAAGAAAATGGTTCAATTATCATTGAATATCAGCTTTTCTGTATAGTCAGTTTAGAGCTCTCTTTGTGCTCTTGAAAACAAAATCCAAAGCCATACTTTAGTCCAAGTTGGGACTTAAAACTGTGTCCGGTGACTGTATTGTGATCTAAAGTCTCTCCAAATATTTTCAGTGGTGTCCAGGCTGTGGATGGGCCACTCAAGGACATTCAGAGTTGTTGTCCTGAAGCCACAACCTCGTCCTGTCTGTGTGCTCGAGGTAATTGTTGCGCTAAAAGGTGAATCATCATCCGAGTCTCAAGCTGTGGGCGCTCTGAAGCAGGTTTTCTACAATCTTTCTAGATTTCTCGCAGTTAATTGGCTCACTGGAGGGTTCGGGGTGGGCCTGGTGGTGACTGGCACCATGAGATTGCTACCCTGATCATGTGATACCTGTTTTTTTGTCTGATGTAGCAATTGGCTTTCAAGACCTCATTTACACCTGGCATTAAAAGAGTACTCCGCTGATTCAGCATTGCACTCCTAATATTGTCAGACTCAGGATGGACTGCCTTAACAAAAACAGTATTAAGAAATACAGCAGTATAAAACATAAAAATGTTCTCCCTGGTCAAAACCTGATGCCTACATTAACCACAATGCAACTGAGTTTGATTAACTTGACTGTACAAATTAATGTATGTTAAGATCACTACACACAGGTAGGCTGTACACAGCCAACATGCTTTGTGAAGAAGAATAGAATAAATGTTGCAAGTTGCAAATGTTAATAATGTAGGAAATTCATTTGTGAGCAGTCATTTTAATAATTTAAATTTCGATCAGATTTATTTAGATTTGAAAAATAAAGAATACAAATCAAAAGGCGCATGGAGGAATCACATATTTACTTCCATATTATATCTCGTTTTCATTTCCTCTCCTCCCTTTTATCATGCCACGCCGGTGTCCTGCTAATTGTTCATGGTTTGAACAAAAAAAACAAAACAAACAGAATCAAACAAACAGAGCAGCGCATGGTGAAGGATGGCCCCTGTGTGTCATTTATTTTGTCAGAGGTGCTCAGCTGATACACACCTATGCTGACACACACACAAACACACACACACACACAAATGCATAGTGAGACTTGTCTCACAGGCTTATTAATACACAGAACCTCTCAGTGATTTCAAGAGTATTTATTGTTCATTCCAATAGACACATGCGCATGCAGCGCGCATACCCACACTACGCCCACACTAATATTCATAAACAGAGCCTTGCTTGGATCTCTTTTGGAAAGCAGAGTGTACTTTTAAGTCGTCATGCAAGTTGAAACTTTGCCCGTGCTTCACGCTCATTTGCCATTTCTCATTTGTACAAAAGACCAGCCTATCTGAATAATACAGTTGCTCCATTAAACTGCAAAACTAACACAGTGCACATATTTGCTGGATTAAGTGCATTCACTTGCTTCATAGGTATTTTAGAATGTATTTTCTCCTCGCTGAAATGAATTTGAATTTGGCACCTCAGAGTCAAATAGGAATACGGGGCTGAAAGGAGCAAAAAGATGATAGTGAGGCAGCCGACGTCTTGGCTGTTTAAAATGTAACATGAATTCTCATTAGGGTTGGAAGGGGCTGCTGCAGATGGCGTAATCCTTGGCAGGCGCGGCAGCAAGTGCGCTAATATTTCCAAAAGCATTAATACGTCAAGCACCTTTGGGTATGTGCAAGAATGTGTGTGTGTGTGAGACTGGTGGCTAGGAAGTAGGACGCCCGCAGAGGGAAGTCAACGCACAAACACTCCAGGCGTCGATGTGACAGAGACAGACACACACCCACCTGAAGCTGAATCATACGAAAAGTGCCGTCGAGCTGCACCAGCCTGCTCGATTTGTTAATGCAAATTTAGGCCCAATCACACCCACGCTGACTTTATTTAGGAGAGGAGGGGAGACACGGGGAGAGAGGTGAAAGGAAAGGAGGAAATCTGATCGTCGTAAGGTGGAGATGGCTGGGAGATAAATAGGAAGGCAGAACAAGACGGAGAGATTGTGTGTGCGGTTAGAAAATAGAGAATTACCTTACCATAGGGAACACGATAGGAGAAACAGGCGAGGAGAAGGGATGAGTAACTATGGCGTCTAGGATTGAAGTTATCATAAGCTGTATATCCTACACTAGACTGCAGGATTAGACCAAGAAGAAAACTGGCCTCAAGCAAATACAATTTTTTTTTCACTCGTGCTTGAATAACCAAAACTAAATTCTCCATCCTTAGAATTAAAAGTTTAAGACACAAAGAAGGCCTCTGTTTTGCATTATCATTCATGCTGAAAAGCTATAGCTTGTTTCCTTTCACCTTTTTTATATATTATTTCCAAACTATATTAGATTTCATGGTGGTTCTCCAGATGAAAATATCTGTACATTTCGGTTCCTGGTGCATTTCTGACCTTTGAAAACATACAGCCAGCTCTTAGTACTTTATGTGGCACCAGCCAAGGTACTGAACTCTGTGGCCCTGGGGAAATGCTAATCAGCCAGTTGGGACTGCATGGTAAAAGACCATCAGGCAAAAGTACTGTTACCTCTAGCAAGCAGATAAGTCTACATTAGATGTTTAATTTGATTCAAAACACTGATATTAGGCTCTCAGTGCCATGGTGCTGCTCCCTGGGCCAACAACTCATGGAAATATATCAACAGGATGTAGTCTGTAGGACATAAAGGTGACCACTGCTGATAGAAACTGATGACTGGAAGGGGATTTATGTGGGGTGCCCTGTATCTATTCGTACAGGATAGGAATTTAAAGTGAACACATCCTACTAGCAGTGTATGCATTTAATACATTTGAAGCAATGTGTTTTATGGTCCAGTTAGAGGTTAAAGCAGTTTGCGTAGGAAAACCAAAAGATGAACTGTTAGCTGAACAAAGAATATATCCAGTTTCATAAACAAAAGAATAAAATTGAAGGTTAAAAGCATCCCAGTCCCGCCCACACGCTTTGAGTGACGGGAGTGACAGGTAATCTCTGAAAGGTGTGGTGCAGAACTACCTGTGAACATCAAGACTCCCTTTCTTCACTTTACGAAATAAGCCTCAGCAACAGATCATTGTGTTACTCAACTTTTATTGTCACCATCGACAAGTAGCTTTCTAGTAGCTTTCACTGTTACTAGTGCATTATGCCTTTAGCAGCAGCATTTAAATCACATCCCCATGTGCAAGAGATTTGGAGGGAATGCACGTACTGAATATGATGTTGGAAAAGAAAGCTGTCTTATGTACGCATTTCACCCAGTGTCGAAGACAACATTTATTTCAGTGCTGTATAACGTGAGTTTTCCTTTGTAGTTTTGTAGCTTGCCATTAAACATCACTTTACAGGTAAAACAGGGATGAATACATGAGCATTCAAGGACTGTACTTACAGAGTACAGCCAGCTCACCATTCCCCTCTCTGTCTTGATGCCTATTAGGCCTAAAAGCTATTGATTGATAAGATGTAGCTCAGTAATGATCTAAAATTGCAAAGTTTGGATTTTTCACCCACAGGCATATAGTTCACCAGCAGGAGCTCCGCCGCCCCAATGGGAGGTTGAGTGCACAGAATATTAGAGTATCAGACTTGGTCGAAAATGTACTTGTATATCTGCACCCTAATTTGTCATTCCAGACACTTCAAAACAAGACATGTCACTGGCAGGATGGAGATGAAAAACACATTCTTCATGTTCACCCATGGATTCACAATACAATCCACTCCTATTTTATCACACAACATCTACTATGCACTGTTTTTGCAAGGTGTAGACGGCTCGAGGATCGACACAGGAACACAACACTTTGCAGTGTTTGATAACACAAACGAAAAAAGTGCCGACCATTTTTATCTCTCGTCTCCCCCTTTTCACTTCTCCTTGTCGTCAAAATCATCCACCATTCCTCTCTTACCCTTCTATCTGCTTTTACTATTGTTCTCCACCAATGTATTTCTTCCCCTCACTGTCTCTCTCTCAGTGCTGAGTCGTCTATAGAATGTTAAAAGCCTCTAACACTGTGATGTCCCTGCAGAGCCCGCTGTCCTGAGAGTGGAGGCTGAGTTGAATGCTAAATGGACCGCAGCACAGTCGGTGACGCTTGCCACTGCCGGGTCCTGTTCGATGCACAACCTGTGGTCGTGCCAGACATGTGTGAAAGTGAAATAACGGATGTGAAAGGGGGGTGCGTGTGTCAAAGAGCGAGAATGAGAGTGAGTGGATGTTGGCGTGTGCCGGTGGGTGGGGAGCTAAATAGGGTTACAAAGGGGTTGGCAAATGAGGCATTGCCGCGGTCTCTCCTGTAAGCCATGTTAATGACTTACAGGAGTGAGGAGTGCTAGGACTCCCACTGTGCTGTATCTAAAAAAAAAAAGAGAGGAAAAATAGACTGTAAAACTGTAAGACATCATGTGATACCCACTGATTTATGCATTTGCAAATCAGAATGATTTGGGTTAAAAATAGTTGGTCTATATTTGCTCAACAGACAAGCTCTCAATCTATGACTGGCAATAGGTTGTGACTCTGCAGTCCTTTCTGATGTGTATGTGTTTGTCAAAATATCAGCAGAGCGCCCCTTAGATTAAGAATGGATTTGTCATCAGCTTCTCACTCTTAGTACACTGACAAGAAGCCACTTTTTGAAGTCAAAGATCAGGTGGCAGGTATTTCATTTACAGACCAGGGAGGTTTTTTTTCCCCTTTAAATATATATTTTAGTCCAGGATGAAAATTAAGTAAATTGATGTTCCCTCACCTCTATGTCTGATCTGCTATAATATGACACTAAACCACAAAATGAAATATGTCCAAAAAAGGGATTCTTGGTTCGGAATTGGTCAGCATCACATGTCACTGCAGAAACACTACATTATTTTTCATACTTCATAACATACATTATGTCATGGCCTTGTCTGTTTTGCAGTTCGACAAACTTGTGTTCTTTGTGCAAAATTAACATTTAGGCACTTGTATAAATCTAGGCTTATACAAACCACTGGTGGCGCTATGGAGCATTGTTTTTACGAGTGGGTCCACATTTTGTTTGCATCATGCACATGTTACACGTAATACACAGTCCTGCCGCCGGTTTTATGCTATTCCGCTTATCGACAGTTGCCGGCGGTAACGCCCAAAGAAACGTAGTAATGCACCGACAAAGGCAAGGAAGAAGAAAATGGTATGCTAGCAAACATGCACCATTTAAAATAAGTGTTTATGAGAAAGGAAATACATTCAACACGTTTGTGAGGCCTCAAACACACAATGTGTTTTTAGAGTAACACTGACATTTAAACAGAAAGTCATGAGAATAAACCACAGGGCTCCTTTAATTAAAGTGAACGCTTGCACCGTAAACTCAGAATTGAGAAGTTTGTGAAATATTAAGATGTGAAATACTGGTTTCTTGCTTTTTTTTTTACTAATTTCTTGCATGATTCATTTCCCATTATATTTGAACCAAACATCTAAAATGTGTAGTCCCTCTACAAAAAGGTACTCGTGTGATTTAGTAACGCACTTCCATAAAGTTGGGCGACTCGAAAGAGAAAATAATGGTCAAAATTGATGCAGCAGAGGTTGAGATCTATGAGTTAAGGTTCAAAAACCCCGGATCCTACAATTCCCATAATACAACTCAAACACATTTTTGTTGAACTGTAATTGCCTGGTAAAAGCCTACATCTTTCAAACGCCACGCCCCCAGTTTGTAGCACCGAGTTTCTGTTAAAAATTCCCCACAGACATTCTCCGATTTGAAAAAGCTCCTCTCCAGAGCCATAGAAGACATGTGTAGTACTCCCTGTGACTACTAAATTGACTTTGACATATACAATCAGTGGAGTGCCCCTTTAAGTTAAAGCCAGAAAGTCATAGTCAGCAACAACTAAAGGCTGACTGGTTATCAACAAATATAATCTTGATTTATTATGTAATGGAAAAAGACTCAAGTCTGTGATTAATAAAAACTTCACGGGCCGAGTAAAAATTTTCAAAGCAATAAATCAAGCATCAAGGCAATATCACTGCTGTGGCAAACAACAGCCAAACACACAATGTGTTTTTAGCAAACAACTCTCATCCTTTTTCCATCACTTGGACACACACCAGTACAAGCGTTTAAAGGCAAATGATTGGCCCAGCAGCAAGCACAGCAGGCGGCAACCTTGACCAAACAGCAAACACAAGAGGAAGAGAAAAGGTCTGAAAACACCTGATGGTATACAGCCAGTGAGTCAGCTGCCTCATCAGGATTCTGTCAGATATACAGAGCGGCCATGGCTTGTATGGCAAGGATGGCGAAAACCTTTACAGACTTCCCAACCCATTTATGTCAAACAAACAATACTCGATGGCAGGATTTATAAAGATATTGCTTACTTGTTAAACATGGAAGACCAACTTTTTGCACAGACTGAACTTGATAGATCATGTCATGGTATTTTCTTACAAGTAGCCCATTGTATCATCCATCCTTGAACTGACATCCATGCCTTTACTTTCCCTGGTACTCCTCCAGTCTCATGTGGGATCCAAAATGGTGCACGAGGAGCAGTAGGGCTGGAGTGACGAGCTGATCCAAATTCACTTAAACAGCTGCTTAAAAACTTAATTTGACCAGAGTCAGTTAACACTCGGCTGGGATAAGAGAAACACATGTGTAAGATATTCTTAAATAATGACTAAATAGGAGTGGAGGGGTCGCTTAAAATGCATAGCCTGGGACCTGGGGATAGAAAATGGTAGCGGAGAGCTTTCAAGGCAGCAGGAGTGACAAATGGACCGCCCATATATGAACAAATCCAAACTTCGCACAAGAAGATGCATTTACACCTGGGTGCACACATATACTAACTCCTGCCTACGTGCATCTGTACAAACACTTTATTGCACACAAACGCACACGCATTCACACCTAAATGAACAGCTGCTGTGTTAGGCATTATCTAAATACAATCAGGATGCACTCACCAACAGCACAATTTGCATCTCTCTCACTCTGTCTCGGCATTTCGCCATGGCTCGTCAGCACTTTAGTAAAAGGGCTTTTCACGCACAAACACAATAAAGCCCCCAACAGGCGTCTCAGGTGGGTAGCAAAGCTGTAATCCTCTTTCCATCTAAGCACCTTTTTACTGTAGGTAGAGGAGAGCGGGAGAGAGCCGAGAGCCAGAGTTGTCACCCCTTTCCTTCCCTCAGCTGCAGGAGTATTTGCATAGCCTATACACAAGGTGCGAGGATTGATTTAATTGGCTATCTTGTCTTCTTCACCAAGATATGATGCTGCGGGAAAAAAAAGAAATGAGGTTATGTGGCGTGTTGGAGAGAGAAATAAAGATTCCCAGCCTTTTTGATAAATGCTTGTGTCTGCCTGTCTGTGTGTTCGTGCTGTCGCCGGTGTGTGCGAGCACGTTCACGTGTGTGTCTCTGACAGGAACGAAGAGGGTTTTCAGAGTGAAGCGGCGAGGCCCGAGACAGGAACACACGCTCTTTAGCTGAGAACACAGGCCTCATTTAGGTTAGCACAGGATTAGCCACGCCGAGCCGCACAAGCACAGGAATTAAAATGCAAATAAGGACAAGGATTGCACAAGACGAGTGCAACAAGACAAGGATAAAATAGCATGGGTGAGGATGGATGCAATGTGTGCTGTACTGGTATTATTTATATTGTTGCTGTTTTTAATTGCTACTGTTGTGGAGATGTCACACTAGCTGAAGCAGATCGAAACGTGTATTAACAGGACTTAAGATATCAGGCATTAAAATGTGTTTTTCCTAATAAGAAAATAGTGGCAATTAAAGTAGCTGTTGTGAACAAAGGAAACAAGAGGATATACACTAGACTGGTGCTACACTGTTGCTGCTAATGATAACCGTTTTAACACAGTACATTTCAGTTTGAATGCAGCCAACCCCACTTTGTAGCAACATGCATATGTGAAAAGACACCTTATTGCTATTAATGCGGTCCCATTTGTCCACACAAACACTGACACGTGTATAACAAAAGGAGTGAAAACATCTTTGTCCATTGGCAGAATGTTTCACTTGTGTTTGACAAAAAGAATCATTTTAAAGGGTAACCACCAATTGTTAAGTAAAATACTACGCAGCCTGTTAAAACAGTTGTATAGTGTCGCCTCTAGCTCTTGAGGAGTCAAGAGTGAGAAAATCCCCCCCCTGATGATGTCCTGGTGATGTCATCAGGGTTAGCTCAGCTTGGGCTTTGAGACAACACATTTTTAACAGGAAACCTGTGCACTGTTTCGCATAATTCCAAAAAATGAGCACTTTCATTTGAAGCCCATTACATTACGAGTTTTCTTCCTTTTACAAGATATAAGATAAGGTATACAAGAAGGTTTTCTTACTGAATTCCTATGCTAGTGTGTGTGGTTATAAAAAAAAAAGCCTTAACAAACCACAAAACATGTCAGCGGAAGGAGGGTAACTTAATTATAATGACCTCACACTGTTTTTTCAACTGTATCAGCTTTCTGATTAAATCCCTACTAGATTAGGCATTATTGAATAGGGGCTCTCTATCACAGGCTTGACATTGAGAAGGGTACGCAGTACTGAGGCAATTATAAGTTTTCTCCGCTTGCATCTGCCCTCCAGCTAAAAACACAGTGGCAAATTAATCATCTTAAAATGGCCAAAACTAAAGGTTAGCCATAATCCTCCACATCATTGTCCATATACGAGCATACAGACACACACACACACACACACACACACACAAGCTCCTCTCCTCTTTGTCTCCTCGTGTGTCCTCTGAGTGGACATAATGAAAGTTAATGAATAAATCCATAACTTATATTTTAAAAATGGGACACCCTGCACCGGCAGGAAAGGACATTTTTCTGAATGTATGCATAGACTTCAATAGGGCAAGAACAACGCCTTGGGAAGGTTCATTGGGGCAACCAACACAGAGGCCAAATGAGCAGCGGTGAAAACAGCTGAAAGGAGAAGGAGCAGATGTGACACAACACTAAAAACAATTACCCAACCACTTTGGTTATGGGCGTAGCAAGTGTTCATTTAAAAGTTACAGTAAGTTAAAAGCTGATTTGCTCAGATCAAGAAATACTCTTACTTATACTTTGTGTTAGCCTTCGCTCCTCAGGTGTTTTATGTCTGCCTTGCCTGTTGAGCAATTGTGTTTTTACTCACTTTTACTTACTGGGTTGGTGCTTTTCGGTGACACGCTTACTGTTTGAGAGTCTTAAAGTGTAAGTGCACTATTACTATCTGTATGTGTTGGTCAGGGAGAGGACATTGGTGAGAGCCAAAAAGGAGGGGTCGGGGTGTGTGACAGATGAACAGCGTCTACAGTCAATTAGGGTTTCCGCAGAGTGCGGCATCAAGTTGTATCTACCATATGTTTGTCAGAACATTGACCTATTACATAATGACTGAAGTCATCGTGTCTGTGTCACAGCAGGGGTGCAGTCACTGAGTTTAGCCCCCTAAGCCAGTAGAGCCCTGTTAGAAGGTGACTGTGAAAAAAATGTATTATACATGGTGTCTCAGTTCTATAATCCTGCTGTTCCGCTAATTGCTGAAGCGCTGGTGGATGGGGAGCGGCCACATTTTTACTGGGCCAGCCCCCAGACATGACTGGACTCGTAACTCCTGATTGGATAAGTAAGTACATGATCATTTCAGTGCTCATAAAACAAACGAAAAAAAGGTGGATCAGTATCAATCATCCAAACATGTTTTCCAGAGAGTTGAGAGTTTTTGCAAAGGGATGGAATCCCACATAACAGATTTTGATCTGTATTCAATGCAGCCGTGGGATCGAAGCATTCGCTGTCCCTGTGTAAGCAACGGAGATTTACGACGGGTGTATTTGTTGGCCCGGCCTAATCCATAGGCTTTCCTCAGAATGGGAGCTTGTCATATAGACCGACAGTCAGACAGACTTTTCTCAAGAAGGCTTGCTTGTCAAATTGAAGACACACAATCAGGCATTTGTACACAAACACACACTCACATTCTTTCCCCAGCAAGGGGTCACAATCACGTACACACAAACATATACACACACATAGCAGTGTACTAGTTTGATGTGGTGCTCAGAGTTGTGATGACAGTATCAGGTCCTTGTGTGATTGAGGTGACGGAGGCAGAGACAGGATGGGGGCTGTCATCAGCTGTGAGTGACAGGAAGCTGAGGGGGGAAAGGTGGGGTGGGGGGGGGGGGGCGAGTGACAGCTGAGTTCATGGCATGCAGTCTATCCCTCTGTCTGTCTATGTGTTTCTCTCACCTTCTCTCTCTCCGTCTCTATCCATCCATCTCTTTATTATGCCTGCCAGTCTGTTTCAACCTTTCTGTCTTCTTTGTCCCGTCTGTCCATCTCTGTCTCTCTCTCAGTTTCAAATACACATATATTTTCTCTCTCTCTCTCAGGATGATGGGTGGCTGAATTTTGCCCTTTCTTGTGTGTCAGAAATTGCATCAAGAAAAACAATGGGAGACCCATAAATAGGGTTTAGAGAACATGCACCCAATTTACTTTGACAGTGGGGGAGGTGTGTTTGTGTGTGCGTGTGCGTGCGCGGCTGTAAGTCACTTTGACAGCTGCTGCAAATGAGGCAATATTGCAGGTATTGACTGACATCGCCGGCCCCAGGTCTGTGCACACTAAAAAAAGAGTGGCCATCATAAATCACAAGATGAATTAGCGATTGATGCTCCAGCTGGAGATGCAGAGACTTTAAATCGTAATCTAAAATTATTTTAACAATGATGTGAAACCTCTCAAACTAATTGGTGAAGCTAAATAAAAGGTGTGCTTTAGGAAGAAACCCTGAAAAAAAGAAAACGAAGTGTTCATATTTAAATATTCTGCTAGAAGTTTAGAAAATCCCACATGTGGCATCCTTAATGAAGTAATAAACAGTTTCACCAGAGATTAAAAAAAAAATTCCACAGCATTTACAGATAATCTCAAGGGAACTAGCTATAAACCACATTTAACGCCTTACTCAGTAAAACTCAAGGATCTGTGCAGGTGTCAAGATCACACCTTTCTTGCTGTCGTGGGCATGAAGAGTCAAATTCAGATCAGACAGACACGTCAACACTCAATGCCTGCGTGCTATCTCAGTTTGTCAGTGGTGTTCATTTGACAACACAGAAAATTATTTTCTACAACTCAGGCTTGTTATTTATTGAACAGTACCTAAATAATAAAAGAAAAACAAAAGCTGTATTAGTTGCTGAATGTCTGGAATATCCAGGAATTGTTCAGGGGTATGTTTGGAACAGTGAAAATCAGGGGATAATGATGTAGTCTCTGCAGAGGTTATGGACCACCTGGGAATTTTACATATGTTAGAATGTAAAATACGTTACTAGGGTTTGTTTTTACTCTTTGTGCAGCAAAATAACTATTAAACCAGGAAGTAGTAGCATTTTACGCATGGAAAGTCATAAAACAGCATTCAATGTGCATCATGGACACCATGGGAAACCTGGTTATGATGAAAATTTAGCTTCAACAATCAATTCTCACACCTTAGCTGCTAATTTTCACACAGCCCCCGCAATCTCAGATTCAGAAACAACTATTCATCAACCCATGCGCTGCGGACCTGCACAGGGACCCTGGCAGTACATTCATGCCAAGCACACCACATCAGGCCAGTTACTCTCAGGTATCCCAACAGCACGTACTATTCTTAGGCTCCGCTGTCATTTTTGTCCACTTTGCGTCCTCTCTTGTTCGAAACAAAGACTGCGAGATGAGGCTAATTTTCTCTGACAGCAAGGGCGGTTACCGGTCAGCCCCTCTGAGGTTGTCATACTCTGCCGCCTTTAACAGTGTGACGCTTTGACTGACCTCTTTGCTCGGGTGCGCGCGTTTCCGTGCACTGTACTGTATGCCTGTGTGCGTGAGAGGGAGGCTGTTAAAATCCTGATCTTTTAACTCCACCCAGCTTCGGCCTCTGCTGTGCTTGTGCGCATGTGGGGTGGAGGTGGCCTCGTCGCAGCCCTGCCCTTTTAGCATCCCTCTACTTAGACTTCTTCTGTGTTTTTGTGCCCGCAGTGTAAACGTCCCACATTAGCAGATCTGAAATCCTCTGACAGGGAGGGTTCTGACCTTTGGATATAAATAACACTCTCTATTTGACTTGTGAACAGAACGAATGCACGGTTCTCCAAGCGACTGTTGGTGGCCGGGCTAATTGCTTTTGTGTGCTTGTCTCGTCGGCTGCCAAGTTGCACTCTGCTGAGCCACGGACTTGGCCTGCGCACGAGAGAGAGTTGGACAACAGGGCTCTAAAATATGCCAACATCCATTTGACTGCTTGGCAGTAATACAAAGGGGATGGGAAGGGAGGGAGAGAATGAGAGAGAAAGAGAATGAGAAAGAGAAAGGTGAAGCGTTGGTGAATGAGAAACTGTCAGTGGCCAGAGAGGTAGCAGAGCAACGAGAGCTGCAGAATAGGGAAAAATAGTAGACACAGTAAATAGGGGATAATATCCCCTCATCTGTTTTGGCCTTATTTTGAATCATGATAGCCCATGACCGAACAGGAGCTCCTCTGGTGTGTAGAAATTTACATAAAAATCAATACCTATTGACTTGCCATTAAATTTATTCCCCACTCCCCTGAACTATTTTCCCTCTTCCTCCTCCCCTTTCTAATTCCTAATGATTGCCTTTCTGCTCAGTAGGGAATCTTGCGAAGCCTCGAAATTTCCTCCCTGCTTGGTTTGCATCAACTCCACAGCAGCTCATGAACCCGCCTGTCATCCAAATCAGGGAGGAGGTGAGTGACAGCATATCAAATCCCAATCTTTTAACTGGTTCTGGTTGGAAGAAGAAGAGAAAAGCTGATGAAAAGGGAAATCTCCCCGAAGGCTGACTGTGGAGTCAGAAATCTTGGCATGCCAGCAGAGGTTGATTTGTGTGTGTATTTTCTCAGAAGCTTGTATAATGGCTTTGACACTGAGCCTTCTCATTGTGACCATCAGTAGTAAGCCTCCGTGTTAGGTCACCTACCATATTTCCTCTCTGGCAGTAGTATTAAAAGTGTCAGTCTCCAAGCGCCAAGCAAGGATCTGTGATGTCCTCCCCAACATTTCTGCTTGACAGTAAACACGCTATGTGCTGCATCCTGTTTCAAAGTTTTAAGCTTTATCAATGGAGATGTAAATACCATCTCTTCAACAACCTTTTATCTCTCTCTTATGGGATGGATCTTTATAGTATGTGTTGTGAAAGCAAGCTAGACGGCTTGAGGTTACAAACAGAAAAGTGTAACTATGAATCATAAGACTGTACTGTAGTCTCTAATAACAGTCTGCAGTGACGACCAGTGACTGGCTGTGCCGCATTATGGTTTCTTCTTCTGAACTGCTCAACATCTAAAGGATCTTTTGATTGTGACGTTGCAGAGAAGAATCTTTCCATCATGCATCAGAATTAATTGGCAATGGAGCTGTGCATTTGAGAAACTCTCAAAAGCTAATAATCGAGAAAATTGTGACTCTTTCAAACTATTTTGTCTTTGGCGTGGAGCAAAACGTTGTCAGTCCATGTTTTGATGGTTACGAAAGAAAAAGACCAGGCTACTGGGTGCATCATGCCATTGAGAAGTCTAATCCATATCTCTAAGACAAAGGTAGCTTCAAGAACAAATATGGCAAGAGACAAAAAATAAATCTATACCAACAAATTTGACGAGCCTACCTGCATCCCCATTTGATTGCCGGAGCCTTCCAGAGGGTGCCAACGTGTGTCTGATTAAATACATCTTTTAGGAATTGGATGGTGTGAACACTGCTGAGTGAACCACCAGCCAGAAGCCAGGATCAACATGAGAGGGGGGATGTCAATTACTAAATCACACATTGTAAGAGGTCACTGTAGAGAAGTTATTCGTTGGCTTGAGGGCTCAATCTCTCTAATAAAGAGCTGGCTTTCCCCCCGTTGTCCTGCATACCATTATTCTTCATCCCCTGTCATTGGTCAGATTTTTCCTTTGTGAAGCAATATGACCATGTGCCTAGCGCAGCTGAACGTTTGCAGATGACACCAAAGTGATGAGCCAATTTGCAGACTGCAATGAGTCAGCCTGCCAGGGGGTTGTGACGACAACAATTAGTCTCTTCTGACAAGACAAAAGAGCTGAAAGTTGGCATCCGGAAGGTACAAGGTGACCACCCATATGTGCGATGACAAAGCTGGCAAGTCCTTGAAAACCAACATCACCAAGGGGCATTATTTGCAAGAAAACATGAACCTGAGGAGGCCGTACAAATAATCACGTGACAGCAGATGCATAATAGAGAGGAAAATCTTTGACTTTTGTCTCACGGCAGCTTTGTGTGGGTATTGCATGGCCTCTGATTCCACTGCCTTACAATATATAGTGTGCATGGCCCACTACATTACTGTTGCTAATTCCCACCTGTACAGAAGATTTACAAGGAGCAGTGTGGGAGGAAGGCTTATAGCAACACCGGCAATCTAACCCGCCCAAACCACGAAGTGTTTTGTCCCTTGCTGTCTAGCAAATGGCAATGCAGCATTTCGACTTTAGAGCAGATTTTACCCCGAAGCTATAAGACTGCTGAACATGAGCCTCATAACTACACCCTAGTGATCTTTACTAAACCCTGAGCAACCACTACCCCCACAAACATCCGCACTACAGCCCTACAGCCCACCCATACTTTTAAAGTGGGCAGTGACCTTTGTAATGCAAAACTCACCTGTCCACACACTCACTGTATCTGTCTTCCTCAGCTTCATGCCTCTGGATGGGTGTCTCCCGGGACAGTTGTTGACTGACATTTTAGAGCAGGGTGAATCATGACATAATGCAGCGCTTAACTGTGAGACCTTCTACAATGTTGTTACCATTTGTCACCATGCTAAAACTTCAAAGTAAGGACCAACATACATTAGATATGCACTTGTATGGAATGATAAGAAAGTTAAATTTAATAGCATTTAACTACAACCAATGAAGTGGCTTGCTGGTAGATGGTGCACATGAGCAGTACATGTATATGAATTGTGCATCCGTTTGCAGATAATGAACGTGAGCGCCGTTTACTCTCGCGGGAGTGAACGACGCTCACGTTCATCACTGTGTTTTACGGCACCCGGCATGTCGGCGTTTTTGGTCACAGAATCTGATGTGTCGTTTCGAGCTGAAGCATCCGACCAGTCTTTGGAAATATCTGCGAGTGAATGAGGATCACAAGAAATCATTAAAGTGCACGACCACGAGGCAACAGCGGCAAAGTGCCTTCACCCAAGTCAAACTCACAGGATTTTGTAAAGGAAAAAAAACCCAGACAAAATGAACGTGAACTAGTTCATTTTATTCTGTGTGAACTGAACTTTGAGCTGGAACTTGCTAAGTGTGAAGTTACATAACACTCCACACGCCATAGCATGTTAGACTGGAACTGTAGGCCTGAAAAAACTGCTACTGCATAGGCCTAATTTCAGGCCCTGCAATGATGCTTTGTGTTGCTTTTTTCCCCCCTCCACAGTAACCTCTTACTTAAATCAACTCTTACAGGAAGTCTCAAGTTCAGACTAGCCTAATTATCATGCTAACAAGCACACAGGGGACATGAAGAACAATGAGCTGCTCATTTGTATCGTAAGTCACCACACTCAAGTCTTTTAAATAATTTATTCAGAAAAGTGAAAAACACTCAATGAAAGAAGGTATTGGGTTTCAAAGCTTACACACACAGACACAATAGGGATACATATTATAGTGGAGCATTTTTCATATTTAACAAGGAGTATGGGCGTTTGATAAATAGTTTTAATTCTCTTATCACTATTCCATTAGTGATAAGATGGTTTCCTTATATATACTGCTCAGAAGAGTGACAGGAAAGATGAGAAAAATAAGGGCAGAGATACACATATAGTGTGATGAGTCAGATTAACCTATTACATCATGAGTGCAACAAATGAACACTACCATTGTTTCTTGTGAATCACTGCTCTTCAGCCCTCTGCCATGGAAGAGTATGCAGGTTTTCCCTCCAAACAAACTGTACAAAGGCTGATTCTACTAATTGGTTCTCTGGTTGAAAGTGTTAATCAGTGAAATCTGCTATACAGTTTGGTTGGAAGGAAAACCCTCATACTCTTCCATGGCAATGGACACACGTTGGTTTTAGAAAACAGCATGGGACTGAATTGGCCACAAGAACCAATGTGCCAGCACACAGTGAATCACAGAATGGGGTGCGACTAGAAGGGAAATATGCATGAAAGTATGAACCCACAGAGAAATGTGCTGCAGGTTGATTCTAAACCACAGAAAAAAGCTTTTTATTAAGTTAGTTTGTCAGCCATTTGAGTCGAATTCATGTACTAATAAATACATTTCACATACTAAAACAACCATTTCCGACACCATTTCTATTCATTTAAAACACAGTCTGAATGGAAATGTAAAATTGTATTTTTAAAATGAAGAGTTAAATGCTCCACAGTGCAAAACAAAAAAAAACAGGGTTTTAAATGATATTCAGCCTTTTTAAATTAAAGTTGTCCTGTTGAATTTTTTAACACTTGAATGGCTATGGAACAGTGTTTTTGAAAATGGGTCTATGTTTTCTTTGTGTGTTGTTCATGCCCCCAAAGACACCCGTGCTAGCACACGTGCAAGTGGGTAACGAGATACACTGTCCTGGTGATGGTTTCATGGTAATCGGAAAATCGGAAATAGTGCCAACAAAGGCGAGGAAGAGAAAGACTGCTAGCAAGCAAATTGATGTAAACAATGTAGGTTTCAAAGCCTTCCAAAAATCGCGTCTGCAAACGTTTTATGGGGAAGAAAATGCCGTCAACACGTTTATGATGCGTCAAGGATACACAGAATGCTTTTTGGTGAGAAACAGTGAATGTAAAAATAAGTTTACAAAAAAAAGGAACCCTCCATGGGGTACCTTTAATAGCTACTATAGAGTTGCTATAACAGGCAGTGGTATTTTGTGGAAAAATAGGCTTATAAAAAATATATCATGGGACATATCATATCCCACAGACATGATATGTCCCACAATTACAGACTCAGCCAGCTCAGTTTTCTGCCTTCCGTGATTCAGTGTGGGTTTACCCTTTAACACAGATGCTGCAGCTATAATAAATGCCATATGACCCAATCCATCATAGCTACATGACATTTCAGCACTTTAAAATGGTTAACAAGACCTGATATACATCATGCTCAAGTCTGCGATAATGACATGACATGGAATCAGCAAAAGACGAAATATTGTCGTGTCCTGCTTACTTTGTGGAATTCTATAGAAAATTGGACTATCAGAGACGATGTTAGTTTATTGAGCATTTTTTAAAGGACTGTCCGTGCCCCCGCCCCCCCCCCCCAGACACTTGCTTCTCTTTCCCCTGCAGAATCTGCTTCGACAAGATAAGTGCGGGACCTGTAATTGTGCGAGGGCCCTCATCTTGCCGCATTGGCTAATAATGGTGCTGTGAAAGCCTTGTGCTCATTACGCTAGCCTTTGCTGTTTTTATTGCACAGCTCGGTTGATTATTTTTTAAGAGAATCCAGAAGGTTTAATGCTCTCCCTTGTTCCGTAAACAGTGTTGCCACTGGGGTGAGAAAACGGCTGCAAAATAAACCAATAAATAAATGGATGATTTAAATAGAAATCCCATTCCTTAAAAATCAGGGAATTATATATGGGGTTTTGTAAAACAACTTCTATATTTGCACACAGCCACTTGGCATAAAGCACTTCCGATAGCAGTCCTGGTACTGATAGAGGGACCTTCAGACTGCTTTCTAACTTGAGTGAACACTCCAAGTGGTGCTCACAGTATTAATGGCAATGGCCTGGACCAATTCAACCGCAGCAGTGTGTGGAAGCAGAGAAATAGAGATAAACTCTCCGCATTCATTTTCCTTGCATGGCAAATACTTAGTCAATAGCGTGTGCTCGCACTGTGTATGCTTTGATTTCCCATTATCTTTTTGAAAAATATGAGATAAAATGTGACCTGGCAGCCTATCATCTGGAGATGCAAACACAGACACAGTCCAAAGTCGTTCCTTAGAAGTCGACCTTCTTAGAGTTGTTTTAGATTGCTGAAGCAGTGAACTGAAAAAAAGATTCTAGCTTTTCAAACTTTGCAACTAATCATTCATAGATAAAGCATTATGCCTTAAATTTCTCTATTCACTGCCTCTCATGTGCATTTAAGAAATGTAAACAGACCATGTATACCTCTGTGTATTACAGAATCAGTATTCTGATAGCCTTTGTTTTGACTCTTTGAGAATTTCGTCAAACTTGTCAAAGTTCATTCAACTCAAGTTTGTTTGTTGAAAAAGAAAAGAAAGTAAGAAAGAAGACATTTGCTGTGATTTTTGAGGGAGAGAAAAGGTATTTTCCAAAGCCCTGAAACAAATGAAGCATGGAGCAATATACCAGTTATCCATGGAAGATAAGCCCCAGTATTCCAATGACATCTAACACTTTGAGGTAAACAACAGTGGACTACAATTGAGGCGGAGGGACTTAATGCATCTGCAAAGCTGAGTATAGCAAGAGGAGTACAATAAATTATGTTTTTCTGTGGAGGCTTTGTTAACTGCAGTAATATGTTAACTATCTGGCTAGGGCTTTTGAATTTCTGTTAATAAAAGGCGAGTGTTGTGGCTTTCTGGAGTCCCAGAAAAGGCAAAATTCAGCATAGTGGCCTTTGTGTTAATCTAAATGTACAGCTAACTGTGGTCTAACTTGTATTCTACCAAAGAAAACCCTTTCATGGACATAATGCTTTCAATAAGAAATTAAACGTGACTGCAATATCCAGGTATTGTGCTTAACACTTCTATATCATGATCATATCATGATATACAACATAAAATGTCCAGATTGACAGTTTCTTGTTCCGGGGCTTTTGACCATAACACATGGCCTTCATCAGCAGACAGCAATGTGGAAGACAATAAAGATTCAGATGCAATGGACACTGCAGCCAACAGTTATGATGAGAAAAATATATATTGTATGTTCCGCAATGAATCTTATTATGTTACATAAAGCCCCTTAAGAGCCTCTGTACTTTGTCCTTTACAGCACTGGTGCAAATGGAAACATTTTGAGCATCTCCAATAGGCATCTGTGTCAAGGAGTTCTCTCAGCATCATTACTGTAATCACCAAGGAGCATCTTCTTGCCAGGAACCATTCAAACTGAGCCAGTGACTGCATTTTTCTCCATTTTGGATGGAGGAGGAGAAAATTCACATACTAAAATTTTAAACCACGGGGTGAAGCAAGGTTTGTTTGTTAACATTTGGGGCCTGATGTCGTGATATAAACGGCTTATTAAAGCGCAGGAGAAGCAAGTAAGGACAACTTGACAAAGTTTGGTCAGCTTGTGCAACTTAAAAGGTACTCTGTGTAATACAAAACAATCAGAATACAGGCACGCACAGATAAATAGTCCTCCTGTTAATTGTGGACAAAAACTAACGGGTTTCAGCTAGAAACCATCATCAGCGTAATCAAAACAGCAGAAATGGAAATTATATAAACAGGTGACAAACAGGTTCAAACACCAATCAGCAAAGAGAATATATAATTGCATGATAGGATCCATCCGCCCAGAAGCGGCCTCTCCTAATGAAGGAGGTGTGACCACAAAAATCTGAAACAACAATGACTAGTGACACGAGCTGAATGGTAATGAATATATAAGACTGAATGCCCAAGCCCAGAAACATATAGCAAGAAACTAAATTACAAAAGAGCTATACAGTCGAGATTAATAAATGAAGATGCACATAACAAAAAAACAATTACAAGAAAACATAATATAGAAAAACCTTCATGTACATTCACATAGTATATGACCTCTTTTAAAGAAAACTAGCAATACTATTAGTCTATGCTGTATTATGTTTTGTGGTAATTGTTTCTTTTCATTCAGTCTTTTACCTTTCAGATCGTGTCACTTGTTGTTTTTGTTTTTGGTGGTCACACCTCCTTCATTAGGCGAGGCCCCTTCTGGCTGCAATGGCTGCTGTGGACAAATGCGCCAAAGTACGTCCGCGCTTGTTTTTGTCACTGACCGGCTCAGATTGTTGTTCTAAGTATATGAAGACATTATGGAAAGGATTGGTACAGAGCTAGACCTTTTTGTGAAACCGTAAGATCCTTTTTGTTTAACCAGAAACAGCCGTTTTATCGCGCTCGCCCGCCACCAGGCTCCGCTGAAAAAAACAATATTTTACATTGTTAGGCACACTTCATTCAAACTCTACAATAACCAAATAAAACTCATCAAAACCGTCTTTGTTATTCTTTCCACTGTTCCAAGAATCACCAACTGATTGAAATAAATCCTTAATTCACTGCGTTAGATGGGAAAAAAAACAAAACAGCGCTCCTCACAGACGAACAGTTTCACATGAGGGACTCACATGCACTAACATGCAGGCGCGGCCGGTTTGGCTGTATTAACAAAGCAAACACAAGCAGAGGAGGTGTGACGTCATCCTGTGTTCAAGATGCCATTACGCCACTATATCTTTACATAGCAAATCGTTATTTGCTGCTATATTAAAGTGCAGAATCTCATTTACAGGACCTTTAAAGGCCCTTCTAGGGATGGGCATTGCAAACAACAAGCTTAGGCTATACATTTTATAGTATGTAGCATTGGTTCATAGTATATACTGTACTTGTAATCCTTAAGGTTTGAACTGTAATAATGGCTGAGCGTAAAGATATGCCTTTGAGGGGGTTCACAGCCTAAATCTTTACTTAGTGCAGTAAATTTAAATTTGTGTGAACAGTAATAATTGATGCTTTCTAGAGACTTTTGTGGTTTAAAATGTAAACAGGTAATCTAACATATTAGGAAAAAAGTCTAATAAGTCTGTGTAACAGCTATATTTAGAAAAGGATGTAAGAAATGAAAGCACACTGAAGCGTTAAGTGCAGAGGCTTTAGTTCTTTTCGATGACAGCCCGGCTATTAATTTATGCCAAATTGTCAGAGTAGAAGCAGACAGAGAATAAAAAAGAAAATCTACCAATGCACAAACCCAAGTGTGCTTAATTTATCTTCCCGCTAGATAGCCCCACTCCTTTCCAACCACCACCACTCACCTCCAAATCCCTCCCAATCGTCAACCTTCTCCTGCCTCCCACCACCCTCACCTTCCGCTTTCCAGGAGAATGAGAAGTACTAACAAGTGAAATAAGCTCGAGAGTACTTAAATGATTGGATTATGTGAGCAAAGAGTGTGCCAAAGGTAAGGACAAGAAGCACCTAAGCATTATCCCTTCTCCATAAACGCAGCCAGCAATCTCCTGTTATGAGTTCCTTTTATGCACAGGAGAATAATAAGGCCGTCTCTTCTCATTGCCGCGAACAATAATGAGTTCGCTGTGAAACAGTCGTCGTGGTTCAATAGTTGCACCCTTTGATTCTGATGGCTCTCTTTTTCTTCTGGCCGGAGACGTTCTTTCTCTCCTATCACTTCTATCTCTTTCTTGCTCACTCCCAGTCTGCAGCGAGGAAACTTCTCTCTGGGCATCAATCCCTTGCAAATACGATTAAAGCACTGAGTCATCATTTGGCCCACAGGGTGTATTTACCAATGTAGTGAGGCTCTGTGTGTGTGTGTGTGTGTGTCTATATGTGGGTGTCAATGTGTGTGTCCATGTATGTTTGTCTATCTGAGACATGTGAGAACGTTCAAAGCTGTGGATCCGGGGAGGACTCTGTTCCTCTATCCATGAACAAAATGGGCAATCCCATTCCACTCACCTAGCTGTCCCTATGAGATTCAGCAGGGAGGGTAAGGCGTGACCAATCACACCCAGATATCCTCACCCCTCCAACTTCTTCCCATCACCCCTCCCTTCCCTCTCACCTTCCCCCAAGGCTTGAAATGTAATTTGCGCAGAACTTCGCCGGCGTAAGGTATTTATTTTATTTTTTTGTCTCTTTCTTTAGAGCACAGGGCCACATTATGACAGAGGGGTAGAGAGACAAAGGAAAGGGTAGCAGATGGAAACCGAGGGTCTAAAAGGGGCTTGATGCTTCTCAGAATGTCAAGTTGAATTTCTCGGGCCGTGCTCGGAAATGAAAGGGGCTTCGGTGTGGAAATGATGGCAATTAGAGCTATTCCTTCCCCCTCAAAGGAGACCTACTGTACTTTGGAGCTACTTAAATGTGGAGCTCTTTGCTGTCTGTCAGACGTACAGAACGAAATGTCACTACAGTTGATGGCATTGGGATTTTTTTCTTGATCAGAAGACTGCGAGAAAGAGAGCTCTGCTGTTGATTGCAACAGTCAGCGACAGACTTGTCACCACAATGCTCCTATCACAGCACAAAACCACATTATTGGTGACATATCATTTTTGTCTCAGTTTGGGCTGCTGGTAAACAGTAAACAATAGAGATGTTACCATGGCTGACTGTCATCTGAATTAAAAGAGCCACATAACATGTAATCTGGTTTTGACGCCGTTTGTTTTGACAGGTAACACAAATTAGCATTCCCACCAGCAACCAGTGACGCGCACACACACACATTAAAATCCATGCACAAATGCAAATGCACACATGATGCAACTGCACAACAACACATTTATTGTATTTTGCACTGAATGATAATTGGAGGCAGGACATTTATCTGCTCCGACAGCCTTTCCAAGCACATTTGAAGATGTTTGTCTGGGTATGAGCGTTCAGTTTTACTCTAATTTATGAGTCAGTACGCTATGCACTTTGTCCTGCTGTGTGAACTCAGAGGACAATCGCTAGAACAAATGCTTTGAATCAAGTTCATTTGTCTAGCACAGGCAGTGTGTGTTTGCTCTTGCTCGGGATCAAGAGCGGTACCTTTGTTTGTGTGTGTGTGTGTGTGCGGACATCTGAGAGTGACAGAGAGCCTTCTGTGCACGCAACGAGTACGTCTTCATCCTGTGCACTACCTACAGTACTGTACCCCAACACTGTTCTGTATGACTGCACGAGCAAGGACTATTGATGAAGGAGCCTGTAAATCAGCTCTGATGTTGCCGCAGCTAGAGGCGGTAATGAGGAGATTGGCTTTGCTCAGATTGGAACGACACAACAATTAAACGTTCATCTTGCTCTGCTGAGCCACTCCTCCCAAGATGACTGGATAGAAGCTGCCCACGTTTGCATTTAAATTATTCACCAAGCAGCTCAAGCCCAGAGGAGAGGTTTTCTTTTCGGGTGTGGGGGGGTGGGGTGGGGGGGTGGTGGTGTTGATGATTGATCAAATCAGTCCTCATAGCTGCAAAGAAGTCAAGAAGATCTGGCCTGCTGGGCTGCCGCCTGAACTCCTGAAGCTGAACTCATCATTTTGGTCCGTTTTAATTATGAATGACATTTGCTGAGCAGTGGAGCTGCTTGCTAACTGCCAGAAAAAGATTGGGGTTGCTCTTAGCAGGCAAAATCAATCAATCATCTACGTATCCATGCACTTTGTGTTGCATTGGGGAAACTAGGAGTCATTTCTGTCTTGTCTGCTGGAAATATTTATCCAAGAAACTTTCATTTTGAATAAGTGTGAATTTGTTCATAGACCAGGTCTTTAGTCTGCATGCAAGCACAGTCCTTTCCTAATAATCCAAGCTGCAAACCAGCATATAAACACCGTTGGCACCACTCCTGGGCCATCCTGCCTGCCAGAAGCTTGAGGACACAGGGCCAGCCAGTGACGATTAGACAAAGTGACACGTTATATAAATATATATTTATAGAAGCTGGGCAGAAGTAGAGCTTATCAATAATGCATATATAATTCATTAGGGCTATCAACTCGTTCTCCCCTCCACCAGAAGCCAATGTTGAAAAGATAACATCTCCATTGGCCGGTGCAGGTTTAATTGAAGGGTGATGTGACCACTGCGATCGAGAGAGGAAGGAAGCAGGAAGCGGCGGGGAGGATGCATTGGAAGGTGGAGATAAAGATAGAGATGTGTGTGGGTGCGTGTGTGCTGACTCAAGCTCAGTTTTAGTGTGGCATTGAGACTTTACTGTTTATGGCTTTTACAACAGGACTGTACAATCTGTAAAGCTAGCATCACAACTGGTGCTGGTGCAGTGAAATGTATGCCAACTATTCTGTATCTCTTCATAAGGACGAGGAAAACTTTATGCAGAACTTTAACCAAACAACTTTAACTCAACAATGAGATGAATAAACATTGTGGATTTGAAAGCTATTCTGACCACAGACCAAATTATGTGACATTAACACATTTTGGCATACAATTGTCACTTTTTCCTCATATGAAATGGTTAAGACAAATAACCCAATTAAGGTTGAAAACAACAAAGTTAAACTTAAAGCCAGCCTGGCTCTGTCCAAAGCAAAGAAAATCTGCCTACCAGCACCGCAATAGCTCACTGATTAACACGTTATATCTTGTTTAATCCATAAAAAAAACACAAGTGTAAAAACATTGTGGTTACACGAGTCGTTATGCGCCGGACTATGCAACTGGCGCCTAGCCATAAAATATAGAACATTTTCCTTAAAGGTTTGGCTATATGAGAATAGCTTTGGCTAAATGTAAATGTACATACATTTAACTAATGTCACGAATGGCAGCTCAACAGGGAATAAGTTAAGCTTCTTTATTGAGTCCATTTTTATATTCAGTCTGGTGTATCTTTGTTTATTTGCTTTTATTTTCCAGCAGAATGGCAATCCTCCAGACTGTCCACGATGAGCATGCCATAAAATTGCCACGGTGGGATGTCAATGCTACCACCAGTGTCCATGTAAAGAAAGGGCCACCAAATCTGTGTATTTGCTAGGTTTTTATTGAAGTCCTTTTCAGATTTTGGCAAAAACCTACACTTGACAAAACCACCTTTGGAGTAAAGCCATGCTTTATTTTTATGTTGCAAGACAGAGTTTATTGCTTGAAGATTGCAGTAGATCCCCCAAGGGCCTAATTACAGCTATCAAAGCAAAACTAATGGACAAGCTATCAAACTGCAAATACTCAATCAAGGATTTATGCTCAGTGTGAAGGTCAAAATGTCCTGTCATATGACATCTCGTGATTTCTGTAGCCACAGCATGTATGTTTCAGAGCACAATCACATGTTACACTGTAGTGTGTGGGTTTGTGTGTGTGGAGAGGTTTTATATGAAACCTAGTGTGTGTTCTGATTGCGTGATTCACATTCATGCGCACACGCAGCACCAACACATCCCAATCCACCCACCCGCAGCTGTCTCCACCCCACAGCATCTAGAGCAGGACAATTAGTAATCCATCACCGTTGTTTACAGTCTGGGCGGTGGCACTCCGGAGAGGGAGAGATGAATGCAGGGGGGGGGGGGTTTAGAGAGAAAGGGAAAATGTGTTGGGGGGGGTCAAAAAGAGAGAGGTCAAAATAGCAATGTGAGGGGACAGAAAAATAGAAGTAAACAAGGGTAAGAGGACGAGAGGACGGCAGGGACAGACAAGTGTTTTTATACTGGCTAGCAACTTCTTCACTGTGTGTGTGTGTGTGAGTCCTGTTTGCTTGTTTTGAATCATTGCAGTACACGGGCACAGTCCATAGAGAAGATTACGAGTCACCACTGCTTTAGCATGCCAAATCAGGAATCTGTGCAGGCGCACATGCACTACCCTGCACGCATATTAATGTGCGTGGGCGTGCATGTAGGCATGTGTGGTGTGTGTGTGTGTGTGTGCATGTGTGTGTCCATGAAAAAAAGATGGAAGTGCAAGCTCTAAGATTCGGGGGGGTACTGTGGCAGGGAGAAGGAAGAAGCCATGAGAAATAAAGGGAAAAGAAAGGACGGATGAAGGGATGGATGAAAAGGGAGCCCACTAGATGGCACTGTTGTGTGGTGAATTTATTTTCTCCATCCTCTCTGTATCCCCTTTCTGGGTCTCTGTTTCTATCTCATGTTGTCTCTTCCTCTCCCCCCTCCAGTTCCCTTTCTCCTTCTAGTTACCTCCCTCCCCTGCTCTCTCTTTCTCTCTCCCCCTTTCTATGCGCAGCATGTTTGATGGAGCCAGTTATACAGCTGGGAATTGAACACACAGAACTGTATGGTCCCCTGAATCGAAGCTAGGTGCGAGAGAAACAGAAAGCTTATCCAAGGACAGTGTTTGTTTAATTGACTGCCACCCTTTCACACACAAACACACACACAAACACACACACACACACAAAACGATGCACCTATTCATGCTCACAAATTTGTACGCAACATTTGTGAATAATCAGCGACACAGAACCCCACGTTCATCTGTATGAAAGATTGGAGCTGGCCTATTTTTTTTGGCAGCAGAAAGGTGAAAGACAGAGGATGATGAGTGCATAAATAATACTTACTAATAAGAGAGGAGGTACAATTTCTGCCAGGGTGAGACGAGTGAAAATGGATGCAGGAGTGTGGGGGCGAGCTGTCAGCGTATAGTGGAAGTCAAGCGTAGGTGAGTGATCAGTGCAGAGGGTGGGAATAAAGGGCAATGGATCACTGATGCCAGGATTAACTGTTTTCTTGAGGTGTCATGAGCACATTGAGCGGCTTCGCTTTATGAACGCCGATGATAATCGGCCCCCTGCACACATTTTGATCGCATTCTGAAGACAGGTCTTTATATAGCACAAGGGGCACCAAGCATTATTGTGTAATGGTCAACTTTGTTTCTCTGTTTACTGGTCATTTTAGACAAAAGCAGTGGCTATTGCAAACAAGGAAAGACTGGCAAACTTGAGAGAGAGTGGTGTTGGAACACTCATACAGCTATTACATGCTCATGCAATAAGGACATTAAAATTAGGACACTTTGATGAATTTCAAATTGAGCTCCAATCAAGTACCAGGATGTGCCATGTGCTCTAGGTATGGCACTGTTGGTCTGTTGGTGGGTCGGCTAGTCCACCACTTTGGTCCAGACTGAAATATCTCAACAACCATTGGCCGGAATGCCATTAAAGTTTGTACTTAAGCCTACTGACTTTTGTCATCCTCTGACTTTACCTCTAGTGCCAACATGAGGTTGGCATTTTAGGTTGTTTTTTTTGTGTAAAATCTCAACAGCTGTCGGGTGGATTGCTGTGAAATTTGGTACAGATATCCATGGTATCCAGAAGATGAATCGTAAGGACTTTAAGTGTTAGTCTCTAAGTGTTAGTCGATATGACCATAAGTCACTAAACTGGACACCGATCATGAACATCTCTGTAATACATCATTTTGGAATATTCGGTGCTTAAACTACTGTGCAATACACCCTGTTTTAAATTTAATTTGTGATACTTATTTATACTTCTAGTATGGCTGTGCAATATCCTCCGTCCCATTATATATTGTTAATAAGCTACACGTAACTTGATAGTTCGTGCACTATTACTTTATACTGTAATATTAACCTCAACCGGTTAACCCACTTTGTACACTACACTTATTTAATTTTAAATTTATACTTACACCCACTTTGTAATTACCTGTATTATAGTAGTGCTTTTTGCTTAGTACTTCCATTCTTGTGTGCACTGACGTGATAGTGAGCTGCTGTTACAAAGCGTTTCCCCTCGGAGATCAATAAAGTATTTCTGATTCTGATTCTGATTTAGTAATCACCTGAATTTGCAGTGCCAGCATGAGGTTGACATTTGTGGTCTTGTGGTCATGTCTTGACAGTTATTGAATACTTTGCTTTATGACCTGCAAAACTAACTGACTAAAAACTGACATTACCAGCCTCAGCTGAACTTCCACTTTAGTGCTAATTACCTAATGTTAGCATGCAACACACTAAATTAAGATGGTGAAAAGGGTAAACATATCTGCTAAACATCAGCATCTTATCATTGTCATTGTGAGCGTGTTACCAAGCTGAAGTTAGCATTTAATTCAAAGCACATGTCTGCCTCACAGAGCTGTCTTAACATTAGTATTACTCCACAATCCACTATACAAATCAATATAATAATTCTATAGTAAATGAACATTTTTCAATGCACAATATAAATAAAGCCTTACTCATAGAAATTATCATAATTTGAAAAGTTAAAAAAGCTTTTATTTTATCTGTTCATCATAAACTTAAAGTACATTGTGGCACAGACAGCATCTGTCTATTTGTACTGCGATGTGGTCCTGTGGGCAGCCAACAGTTCTGAAATTCTAATTACATTTCATATGCAAGTTCATCATTGACATTTTGAGTAGACCTCGGGTAGGACGGTTCCCATTCTTAACGTCTCACAAGAGCATTTTCACCCTTACTTAAACAGGCAATAGGCACAGTATCCATTAGGCTACTAGTTGCCTGAATTAGCATCGTGGATTTTAATGCTGCCGTAAAAACTTGGTAAGTAGCTTGAATATATCTAGGTTGACCCGTACTTCATCTCTTATCATACAGTATTATTATTGTTTCTACTGCTGTTTCAAATCAATGTCATACCGTGCCATATTGATTCTGTTGCATCTTATGGATGTTGCTTTCCCTTCCTGAGAATGAGGCTTTACAGGACTTCAGCTACCCATTCCCAGGAAACCCCTCCAGATCATATCCATTTACACCTGCATTCATTTCTAGCCTTGGATCCTTTCTGGGACTCTATCATTTTGATAGAGGATAAGGGCTGCATGGAACCCCTCCGCAACGAGGCAGAGTAGTCCTTTGGCAAACTGTATGTCTAGACATCTAATTCAAATATGACCGTGTGAGTGATGGCTTTGCCCGTGGACGAGATTGAGTGCAGTGGAGTTTTTTTTCTTCTTCTTCTTCTTCTTGCACTCCAGAGAACTAAAATTGAGGAATAAGCTCTGTGACAGATTCAGATAGCAGGAAGAGATACTGTCAGCACCTCACCTTGGGCAGAAATCCATAGCTCAATATGTTTTTTTTCTGTTGATTTAAGATTTTTTTTTTTTTTTCCTGAGACTATAATTATTATGGAATTGGCAGTCGTCCTCATGCTTTTTTAGCATCTCTGTTTTGCTAACTCCTGTTTCCCTCTCGCCTGCTCTCTGCTTCCCCACTCCTCTCCTTCTCTATAGTGCCACGTAAATTATCAGATTGTTTACGAACTGTAACAGAAACCTATTTTCAATCTTCCCGCAGCTTTGAACCACATTGCCATTATGGAAAGATCTGATAAAGTAGTTTAGCTGAATCATGAATGTTTGAATAAAAACGACCAACAACTCATTTTCACTTCCTATCTGTGCAGCTGCGAATGAGACTTAAGTTCAAGTCAGTCTAATCTCCAATACCTGCCGCAAAATTGCGAATTTTACTTGACTGGAGTGATTTTGGCCCTAGGGGCAAAACCTGTGCTGAAAACCTGTGCTGCATATGAAAACAACGTTTGCTGTGAGGTTCTGAGTGCTTACAAGGTATTGGGACAACAAGGAAACTATGAATGTACAAACTATAATTGCTCCTGTTTTATAATATGTATCATTTAATTGACGCTAGTGTCGCAGCTTTTAATGCTTTAATGAACTGATGAATATATCAAATTTTATATAGAATATTTCCCTGTGGTAGCATAGTGCTAGCTACAAACCAGATCGCAAACATTACTGCATTTTACTCAGTGCCTAAAAGTAGCTTAGACTGCTGTTTTGTTTATCCAGGCACTTGCTCCCATTGTCCCCTCAGTGCTTTTCGCCCGGTACAAAGATGCCTCATGTACACACTGCTTAAGAAAATGAATGAAGACCGGAGCTAAATGTACAACACCCAAGGTCCACTTACGCGAAACGTTGACATCAGCACTGGGAACTTTTTAGCTTAGTTGAAATATTTTTCTTGTGCTGCCTCTGAAGGAGACAAAATGGCACAAAAATGACAAGGTCAACTATTTGTGGATCCCTCAAACAGCTTGTCGAGGCAGCTTTTTAAATGTTACAATTGAAAACGTGATTGCTTTTTAAATAACATTATGGTAATAGAAGAAACATCGCCATGTGTCACAACTTTTCCTTTATTGCCAACCTCCTAATCTGCTTTCTGATATTTGCAGTAACAAAGAGACTGCTATCTGTCAAATCATTATTGGCTTGAAGCCCAGCCCCCTGTTGCCTTCTCTGAAGCCATAAATCTGTAAAATATGCCTCCCCCCCAGAGGTTACAAGCATGTCCATCCCACTTGACACTCTTCACTTAAACTCAGCTGAGATGAACAGAAATTTCCTGGACCTGAAAAAGCCCATGTTGCATAGGACCCAACTCAGGAGGCAGAGTGGGACACAAAAAAACAACAATTAATTTCACTGTAGCATCAGAGTCATATTATGTAGTACTGTCAAAAGGGGTTAGTTTTGCAACATTAATATGTTTTAATATCTAAGATTCTCAGGTCTGTCTAGCAGTAGCAAAGGTAACACATGATGTTTGGATGCATAATTAGTCTAACAAGCCACAGCTGTGACAATCAGCGCCCCCTGACACTGCTCACCTGAGCCACTCCCACTGCAGGTGACCGCTAAACCACGCCCACCTCCACGTACACCAACTTCTTATGGGAACTCTTCCACTGGCGCATGCTTGTTACTCATACATTATTGTATATTCCTAGCACGAATCACAGATATATTGGGAATGGCTGCTTCCTGAACCTTTTGGCAAAGTATTTTTCTTCATTCATTCCTTTGTCCCACCTTTCCCTCTCCTGCTCCTTTCCCCTCTGTGTATCCTGCCCAACAGGCTAAATACTCCTCTATCCACAGAGTTGTAAGTAGCCCGCATGGTCACTAAGGGTCAGTCCGGTTTGTTGATTTAATCCTTGTCTGATGTTGTCTCAGCTCGTAGTCGGGCTCAAATGACTGCCGCGCCGGCCGGCCGGGCCTCTCCGTTCAGCCGTCTGATAACACCTCTCCTCGGAGCCCGCCACTCCGATCTGATCTGAAAGCTGATGAGAAGCAGCCACAGCGAGGTACTAGTGTTTACTGGGGAAGGTTTAAGTTCCTGCATCCAGCTGGGTGGAGTGGGATGGAGGGAAGTGGAGCAAGGTTTACGTCAGAGAAGAGAAGTTGGATTGTATCTCCAATGTATCTCCCAAAGAACAGAGCTTCCAGTAAATCTAAATAATTGAATAGAATTCAGCACGGCACAGCACATGCACAAGATGGAAGCAGAAGTAATATACACTCACCACTTACATACATGCAAGTAATATATATTTTGCTAATGCTGTTAAGTAGTGCATGCTGCTCATGTGTGCATAGCATCATGTGTGACTTTAGGAAATGGACAAGTGCATTATTCATGTTTCACTTGACTTGGAATCTATCTTAATGTGAAAAGGAGAAGATATGTAATGTTGCTTCTCCAAGATACCCATAGCAGATCTATCAGTCACAGTGGGTACATTTTTCTTGCTTTGACAGAATTATTTAAGTGAATATTTGACTTTGCTCAATTCACAACTGGGAGCTGCCCAGTACAACTGGAGCCCACTGCCGCTGGCCACTGAGCAGCTCCACTGGAGAAGGGGATTAAATGCCTTCTTCAATGGCATCTCAGTGGCAGTTCTTAAGAGAGGACAGAGCATTAATCATTCATTCCCTCCATCCCGATATTTGCCAGCCTGTCTGAGGATCTGAATTGGCAACTGTTTGGTCACAGATGCACTGGAGTCTATTAAAATGAATACTATTTCTAGAACGTTTATCAGGACTGTTTAGCGTAACTGCATGAGTAAAAGTTCAACACTCTCCTGCATGAGCATGCCCATGTTTATATATGAGTGTATGTGTGTGTTTGTGTGTGTGTGAGCGAGAGCTGGTGAGTAAGTGAGTGTGTGCATCTCTTCATTTTGGTAATGGAAATGCTGGGAAGCCTTTAATAGTTGCCACTGGTAATGGAATGAGAACATATGTATAATTTAAGGCTCTGCTACAAGCTCCCAGCAGAGTCAAGGTACACACACACACACACACACACACACACTCACTAGCAAACACACATATCCACAAGAAGCTTAATCACTGGCAGTGTTTCTTCATCTGAGTGAGTGAAAGTGGCACTAATACAGCACTGTAGTTTTAGCTCTCTTAAAGTCCCACCAAATATTCCTCTCTGCTTATTATTCTGCCAGTTGGCCTAGATGAGTCAAGACTAGATAGCAATAATGTGGAGCGAAAAAGACATGGTGAAAGCAGAGTTCAGCTTACTTTACGGAAGAGTAGAGAGAGTTACAGTAAAAAAAGGAAGGTTCACGCCTGTCCTGTTGATCAGTAAATGAGCCCTCCCTTCTCCAAACACAAATGTTTTCATATTGGCACCACTCTCACTTTAGCATTTGTTAGCAGGGTCTGTGTGAGTGTGTGTGTGTGTGTGAGAGAAACAGCAAGGTTTCATCAAGACCTTTATCCCCAAAATGTCAGTGATGCCTCCTGGCTTCAAGCTGTAATGCTGTGAGAATGAATGTGTGTAACCCTCCCTACACTGGTGCTGCTTCTGAAGATGTTCTTTTTTCTTTGTTAAAGAAGATGGAGTTTTTGATTGACTTTCAGTTTTGTATACACACACACACACACACACACATATATAGTGTATATACACATACATATATACAGTAAATACATACTGTATATACACACATACATGCATATAAAAGACTAGAAGGACGTCATTGCAGTTACTGCGATTTCCAGGGTGTTAGTGACGAGAAGCTGTGAAGCCTGCAATCACTCCAATTACCTATGACATTAAGTTGTATGAGATTACGTACCTGCGACTGGCGAGAGTTACTCTAAGTCAAAGCGAGAGGCTACTTCAGAGAGCTAACAGCACATTTAACATGTTTTTATTGTTTTGGCATTGGCTACGGCCCACAGTAGCCTGCACTGTTCACTTATAAATTGTCAGTGGTAACCAGTTAACAACTCGTTGTCTTCTAAAATATTTGTATGTTAACAAACCCCTCGGCTCTACGGAGTATTTTAGTACGTTCTAGCATGACAGCATTCATTTTTGGTTCACTCTCGCCGCTCTCATCGACCCTCCTCAGCCACAGATGGTTTATTAGAGCTTGTTATGATTAAAACGACTATACACTGCCTGACAGACAAAGTTGGTGACTAGCTGTTGAACATAGAGCATCAGTAGCTACAGGGGCATACAGTATATTTCCCCTAAGGAGTTGGTGGAGACCAAAACAAAGCTAAAAGCTGAGTGAACATTGGACTCACAGGGCACCAGATATGTGCTGGATGTGTAAATAGGCAACTGTTTGCTAAATCATTAGCCATACCAATGTCCTACAGTGATAGTATGACAAACCTGTGTTTACAGCTTGTTCTGTGTGCCCAAGGTGGCCCAAAAATCATTTAATACTGTTTTAAGAAAGGAGTATTGCTGCTATAATAGCAACTGTCACTGGCAAGTTTAAACAGCTGTAGCTAATTAACGTTATTCGCTACCTACAAAATGAAACCGTGTTTGATTTGTGCTTGCTGCTTGCTTGCTATTTATGCTTTGCCAAAGATGGTTTTGACAGAAAACTATCCAAGTTTCAGTAAAATATCCTTTAAAAAAAGAAAACTATCCAACTTTACATGAAGTTAAAGAATCCTGCGAGGACATCAACAGCAAGCAAATGCATCATTTTTATCTGAATATAATGTGGAAGCAAGCAATGCTTCTGGTTATGCTCGACTCAGATGTATCTGGCTCATCACCAGTTTAGGCCCGGAGGTTACTGTATAGAAACTAATCACAATTTGAATTGTAGTCCTCAAATCATTCAGAATCATCTGGGTGTAAAAATGCCATGAATGCATATCAAATGAAGCCTCTTATGCCAACACAAAGGAATATTTCAAACCTGACCAAAGCATTTGGTTGATTTCTCGCTATAAATAAAAAACCATCAAAGAAGATATATGTCAGTCCAAAATATGTTGTCAGCATCATTTGTACACAAAGAGCTCTCCACATTGTTGCTCTTTTTGCCCTTTAATTGGTATTTGCCAAACAACGTTTCAAAACACATTTGACTGTCATATCATTAACATCCACTCAGTTTCCTTCTGTTTGTGTATGCAATTTGCATTTGATTTCTGCCATCAAGCTATAATTCACGTGGGCCACATCCTGTGTGTGTGTGTGCGCGTGTGCTTGTTGCAATATGACGCAGGCCGCCAAGCGATGAGTCAGGACATCATAATGACTACGCGGCTTTGTGGAGAATGGTCTTCTGCTTTGCATCTCCCCCCGTCAAAACAGCTCCATTGTGTCTTGTCTCCGAGCTGGAAAGTCCTCTGCTTGACAGGCAATTCAGATTCCCAACAGCGGTCCACAAAAGGGTCGCGTCGGCTACTATCCACTCTTCTTTTTCCTTTTTCTGTCCCTCTTTTTTTGTTTCTGTTTTACAATGGAGTGTGAGAATGCAATCATCACGGCCGTTTCAGACGGAGGAAGACAATTTGGGAGGGAAGAGAGGAGGCACTGTCCCTGGCATGTTTATAGAGAGGTCTGCCAGACGACGGCAGGCAAAAAGGAGGGAGAGGACGGCGAGTGGAGTGAAGGGATAAAGAGACACAGGGAGACGGGAGAGGGACGAAGATAGAGAGCGAGTAGAAGGAAAAAGATAGATGGAGAATTGCACAAGCAAGGGATTGATGGATGAAGTGGGGGATGACTAGAGGGGAGAGAAAGCATCTCTTCCACTGCCGTGGCAACCCCAACGATGTCATTTTCCTCTGGCTCGTGCTACTGGTGCTAACAGACCCCCCCCACCCCGTGTGCGAGCCCTACACACACACTCCACCCACCTTCATACATTCATACAAACAGACACACACTCCCCTTCTCATTCTATTAATCTCCCCTCTATCTCCTCCACGTTAGAATGGATTCCCCCTCGAGACTGATTACGGTGGTCTACAAGAATGTGTGCATGTGTGTGTGTGTGTGTGTATTTTTTCTATCTCCAGTCTTCTATTTTGCCCATTTGTTTCCCCCCGCTCATAGCAGACACTTGATGTAATAAAGTAAATGAGTTTGGGAAATGGCGAGACTCAAGGTGATATTTCAGCGAGCAACTCCCCAGCAACGACACTGTGGGGGAGGCAGGCAGCTGAGCGTCTCAATGAGATGTCTGAGTGAGTGTGTTTGCGCGCGCGTGTGCTTCTGCATTGTGTGCACTGGACTGGAGTGTAGCAGTTGCAGAAGCTTGTTTTATGTGAGTGTGTGTGAAGAGGTAGCACGCCCACGCCTGAATGCTGGAGTCCTTCTTGCAGACAATTGATGGGGTTATTGTATATTTTTTTAAATAAAAATACTGTAAATAAATATAGATCTCTAATTTTTTTTTTTTTAAATCAATAATGATGCCATCAAGGTTTTCTTGACTTGAGCTTGAGACTTTTTGGTCTAACATTTGGGTCTAATTATGGGAAATGTATGATTCAGTGTTTTTGGAACTTGAGACTTACTACTAATAATAATGCATTTTATTTAATGGCGCCTTTCACAACACCCAAGGTCACCTCACAAGCAAAAATACACAACGGACACTCCGCATATGCAGATAGAATGCAGTCAAGACTCAATAAAACATATTATTAAAAAGCCTGTTTAAAAACATTTACTAAGGACTAAAAGTCAGGCTAATTCGGCCTTCACTGCCTTGATTTTGACCAGTTTTTTAGAAAAATTCCTGCGGTGAGTCTCTCAACTTTAAGGAAGTGCACAACAAAACTGTTGCAGTACTTATTACCACGTTAAGTGCTTTCATATTTGACACTCTTTGGATACATTATTAGATTTAATGATAGATTTTGGTGGATTTAAATATTTGCAATTAACATGCACATGCATGTTATGAAAAATATTTACCCTATGTTTTACAAATTAAAAACGATGTATGTGGAATTATTGAAAGATAAAACACGTTATTCAACGTAATTCTTATTGTCAGCGTATTCCATGAAAAAAAAAAAAACAGTGTCTGTCTGTATCAATACTTTCCAAACTTATCCAAGGCGTAAGACTTCAATCTTAATACAAAAAAAACACACAAAACAACAGGCCACAAATAAAAAGTATATACTTTAAACAAGCTAAGAAATGTTCCTAAAAGAGCCGGGCACAGTGTTTTTCAGCAATGCTCTAACAGGAGTAAACAATGCATTTGATCGGGAATCTTTTCAACTGCAGATTCATACACATTTAGTGCTCTAGTGAGCATTCACCCAGGGTGGTATATTTAGTACTGATTCAACTAAAATACAGTTCCTATGTTAAACATAATGAAGGAACATGTCACCCATTGCAACAGACTCAATAGTGTGTATTTAATAGTTTTTGGACAACTATGGCACAGATAAAGGGGACATATCAGGCTTTTTGTTTTACAACTGGGTTTACACTTCTAAGTAGCATCAATCCATTATTGGTTTTGGTCTTTACATGGGATTTCTTGACAAACAGAATATCACCAGACTTATATTTGAAATTATTACTAAAATGAGTTGAAACTAATACAGCTTTATCAAACAGACTCTGTCTTTGTCCCTGTCCTTGCACCCACTGCCATCCAAGCACCCTGCTATCCTGCTGCTTGTTTTCTTCCAGCAGGAAGTTACACAATCAAGGATACACCAAAACAGCAACTATCAGAATTTCCTGAATGAAAGGTCAATGCCACCCTGTGTCTAAAATTAGCATGATTCTGCTGAGTCTTGCTGTTTTTCAGTCAAACAAGGCAAGAAGTGAATGAATCTCACACTCTCCTTCAGTTAAATGAAAAGGGTAGGTATGAAAAATAATGAAAATAATGCAACTTCGGTGACTTCTAGAAAGTGATTCAAAAATTGGGCCGTTGCAGAGGCAAGGAGGGGGGTATACTGTAGGTAAGAACCCAACAGTATATTAAAGATAAAAAACAAGCATTTACAACGTGAGAAGTTATGGATACCTATACTATTGCTACAGCAATAGTATGGTTAACATGGTTAACATTTTCAAACTCTCAAACAGTTTCAACCTTTTTTGCTACCTGTGGTTAAAATTCTGTCTTCATTTCAGTTCTTACCAGTACCAGAACAGCTCCCCACGTGACCCTGTTTGTGAGTGTGTGTGTCTTTGTAAAGATTATGTAATCATTTTGTGATTTTTGGACCCCTGGCTGCTTCGGCGACAAGCTCTTGCTAAGAACAGCTCTCTGAATTCTTCCCCTCCAGGGGGCAGGTTGGCTGTGAGCTGGCTTTAGCCGACCGTTTCCATGAATCCCATGTCTCCTCCTATCCCAGTCAGTCTCTCTCTCACTCTCAAAAACACAAGTCTAATGCCACCACACACACACACACACACACAACTCTGCATTTCACAAATAACCTCTCTCTGACATACACACACATAGCCTATGTGTATATATATATATATACACACACACATATATCACATGTATGCACGTGCACATCTAATGCCACAAACATAAAAAGAAAAAAGACACACAAACAAACACACACCATATACCAATCATTTACAACAAAGTTAGCGGTCTTTATAACCTGTTGCTGTGAGGGAAGCACCAGCCAGGTACACAAACGCAGGAAAAAATATGCATAATGCACATAACCTCATTCACGCACACACAAACATCCCCACATGAGGGAAGCCCCGCACATTCGTATGTGCGCTTACATAAACACAAACACTTTGACATTTTACATGATGAAATGACAGCGGAGGGAGGGGAATGTCAAGCACAATAGACGTCCTCTCGCGTTTGGGCCTAGTTTGTGATGTGGAGTGACACATCACGCAGCTCTGTAGGTATGCCATTTGTAAAGATTAGATCATGATTTGGATGATACCGGAAGGCACATCCCTCAGATAGAGGGGGAGAGGATAAAGAGGGAGACAGACGTGGCAGAGAGCAGAAAGGAAGACAAACAGAGACCAGGGGGAGAAAGAAAGACAGATAGAGAGGAGAGATCATTATTTGGCATGTCCAACAGTGAAGCAGGCAGCCTGTGTGTGTTTTCTGGGCATGCAGCTTCCACCACTCCCCTCAAAGTCCCTTTCAATAATGTAAATGTCCCTCACTAGCAGGCCCGTCTCCTCTATGTGCTTAATTGTTTCTGGCCTGTTATGCCTCTGCTCCCTTGCACAGAGTCTGAGGCTGTGTCAGTCAGTAAATGCAAGGTTTTTTCCGTTTTTGGGTTGTTGTTTTTTTGGTGAATAGCTTGCACATGTTTGAAGGAGACAAGAAACCTGAAGAGCAAAACACAAATAAATCACGACTCCAAACTTAAAATCAACAGGCGAGGCATATGAAGACAGAAGTAGTAGGACAGGAACAGTATAAATGAGGGGACGACAGAGAAAGCAAGAAAAAAAACAAGACACAGAGGAACAGTCTGTACCAAAACCAGAGACAGATGTAGAGAGCCATGAAACTATAATAAGGGAAAATGAGGAAGAACCTGTGAGAATAAAGGAAAAGGAAACAAAAGAGTGCTGGAATGTGAACAGGAACATGAAAAAAGGGGAAATAATGTGGGGAAAAGAGAAAGGGAGAGGATGTGTACGTTCAGTACAATGAGGGTGCAGTCTATTTGTTTGGCTTATGCAGTGCCCTCCCCGTCCAAATACATACACACTACTACCACACACCCCCGACAGACAGGCCTCCCTGCGGATTGTTAGCCATGCTTGCAGAAATACAGCTTCATTTCTGTTGACAGCCGGAAGAAAATAATTGGCCGATAACAACTCATCAGAATGCAGGCGAAATGTATGATTTTCTCACCCAGTTGTATCTGAGACAATAAGCAGCAGTGTAAACAACTGAACGGAGGGATCGTTTCATTTCTGTCAAGGCGGTGTCGGGAGTAAAGTTTGGATTTGCCTACACACACATCGAATTTATAGATTTTTTTGTCTAGGTGATTGTACCTTAAAGTGAAGTACCTCATACAACAGACAAATAAAAGGATTTGGCAAGGAGACCTCACATTCCATGGAGCTCTGTTTATTTATTAAGACTACATTGTGGCACTTGTTTATCAGTTGATAGTAAGCAAAAGAAGTAGAAATACCAAAAATAATGAGCCAAACTGGAACTGAAAACACTGATAGAAATCCGAAAAAGCATTCTAGCAAACATCTGTAAAATGTGCATTTCAGACTTGAACAAGTGCTTGATATCTGGCTTGGTCATGTTTCCATGACAACTATTAATATTTGGAGTAGAGTCAAATAACTTTCACAGTGAGCAAAGTGTTTGGGTGACTCATAGTTAGCCAACTGCTGTGAAAAGCTATTCATTTCACAAGAGTCTGTTGCTCGAATGCTTTTGAGGTATGGCCAAGCAAATGGTAGTCATTTGTCTACATAATGAGATGATAGTAACTCCGGCTACATCGAGGGGTGGAACCTTAACATTAGAAGTTCTTGAGCTCTCATTGTGGACTTTTTAGGATTTAGGATTTAAGCTCCTTTGCAAGGTCCTATCTGAAATCTGGCAGGGTGAGGAAATTAGCACTGCAACCCGGCCTGAAAAGTCAAATTGGCTAAATGTTTATCCACTTTTCTTGCAACTCCCACTAAAGACATGATTCAGTCTTGTAACACCTGACCAGCTCAGGCGTTACTCATCAACCAGCGACTGTTACCGGACTCAGAATAAGAATTTGAGAAATGTCTTACAGCTCCAAAAAGAAGAAGAGGTAGCTCAAAAACTCTGAATTGGAAGAGGGGATGGGTTGCTATGATTGAAGCACATCCCTCATGAATTGCATAATCACAAGCCTTGTTTGTTGATCTCATGTAGGCTACTCCTGTCAGTCTTCCTCATGACTGGACGGCATCGGCAACTGTTTGCATTTAATTTTGCCATCCAATTAGCCATGACCCTTGAGTTTTCAGCTGAGCGTAGCTGGATGGAAATAGCAGTTGAATTTCATCCTTGCTACACTTTCTGTAATAGAGTGATAAAAGTGTTTATGTGGATGCATCCCCTCTAAAAAGGCAGTATCTCCCTTATTAGGGGTGGCCCCTCCACCCTTCCGAATAGCTCTCATAAGTGGTTGGCTTGTGTTAATTTTGTTTTTCTAAGCTGTCCCTATTTAACACCAACATCTCTCTCCAGTGGGCCATTTGTATTGGAGGAAATGGAATATTGAGGCCAAAGTCATGGCATTTAGATGTATAATTGACCTTTTTTGGCTTCCACGTTAGATTGCAAGGTTTTCCTTTCTGATTCCCTTTGCAGATGAGACATTTCTTTGTAGCTAAAAGGATGTGCCAAGTGTATCTCCTTAAAGTATAAACAATTAAAAAGTTAAAATTTGCACTTGCGTTCAGCAGGACAAAAACATAACTATTGACTACTTTTACCACAACTACTACTATTGTATTTAAAGTCATTGTTTGCAGTGTAAATACTCAGACAAGTATTTGGAATAGCTAAACAAATCAGAAAACTGACAGCAGATGGGGGAATAAGGCATTACGAAAACAGTACAGGACAGTTTGATTAAAAATCAGCATTACAATAAAGTGTTGGTGTGCTGACACGGTGTTTTTTTAATGCAACAATTGTAAACTAATTTATGAAACAAATATGAGCTCATCCCTCAGGTGCATTAAAACTAGGATGCTATGCTTGCAGGTGATATCAAGGGAGATTTATCCTCCTCTGCAGGATCTTACCTATAATAAGTCAGCTCTCACAAGTAACAGTCTTTGCCCTTCCCTGCATGCCTATAATGATACCTGCACTACTGATTGATGCATGGCACGAGCATTACTGTCAGCGGTGGTCATTTGTGAGGCATCAGCACTTCCCAACAGTGGACAGCGCTACCTGAGCACACCTGCCGAGCTTCCCTCAATTAATGTAGCTGTGTATGCGTGTGTGAACTGTCAGTTTGCCGCTCGTTTCTTTGTCTGACTTCACCACACCGGCCTGGCCCCTCACCAAGCTCATTTTCCCCTTCACTCTGTGTGAAGACCATCTTCAGAGGGAGGGAAGGGAAAGGCCGGAAGAAACAAATCAGAGGGAGGGTAAGACCGAGCGGGTAGTGAAGAAATAGAAACAGAAACAAAGGCTAAGCCAGAGAAATGAGAGGCTGTTAAAGAAAGAAGGACACGCCTGAAGAAGAACGAGGAACTGCAAGAAACTGAGAAAAGGAGATAAAGAAAAGCTGGAAAGGCAATGAGAGAGATTTCTGTTCGGCATTAAAGTTATTTGTAGTTTCTGGACTCTTCTTTGAACACACATCTAAGTTCAAATGATTGACTGTAGCTGTAATCTTTACGGCCTTGCAGTGGCACTGAGACTCTGTTAAATAGAAGAAACCAGAATGTAAACTTTATGGCACTATTTATTGTAAGATAGACACAGAGAGAGAGAGAGATGCGGCGATTGATTCCCACTAGTACACATAATTGCAGGCATGTCAACAAACACACGCATACAGTATATACACACTTTGGTTTAAACACTGCCTATACAAGTTTTAAGACTCCAAACAAAACAAAGGGAGGGAATTTGCTGCTCGCTGCTCTGTATGCCTTTACAAAAACTGTCAAAGCCAGTGCTGCAGAGGATTAGGAACAGTATAGATCTGTAATGCATCACAACGGGCCTGTGCAAATAAACAAATTGGAGAGAAAAGCTCTGCACAAAAGACTTGCCAGGAACTATTTATCAAAATTTCCAGAGACCTGTTGTCGCTGACCTATAAGAACGCATTCTCCTTTTTTTTTGTTTTGCAGAGAAGAATACCTCGCGATGCGATGTGACACCACTGGCATACAGCCTCCAATAAATTATAGCTCAGCACTGTATTCCACCGACCTGTCAATAGTAGCTATTATCTTGTGTAATGGCAGCAATGTCCCTGCTCTAAGCCATGGATAACTTCCAACATAATTGACCTCCGTTTTGAGGTTACATCTTCGGCTTTTTCTTTACACCGGTAGCTCATGTCCTCTCTCCGCCACACACTGGGGGTAACCTATATGGACATTTGTTACCATGGCAGCAAGAGGCCATTCCTTGAGTGTTTTATTACTTGTTGGGGGTGAACAGCGCTCTACATCAGGCCCTTGTCCCTGAGTGTGTGCCTTGTCAAAGCGTCCTCTTCACCCCAGCGCCACTATAAGGTTTTTGTTATTGTCGCCCTCTCTGCTAGTGTATGCAAGGCTTTACGAAGACACTTGAGACAAATGCTACTTAGATAGGAATCTGAATCCTATAACGGAAGTGTACTGGTGCATATACTTTAAAAGGTGTTCGATTTAAAGGGTTAGTACCAAGCAAAAATAACATATTTTCTCAATTATTCATAGTGGTATATAGCCATGCAGAATGTTTTACCTTAATGTGGCCAGGTTTTGACCACTATTGGTTCAGTCCACTTGATCCAGAAGAAAGAAAGAGCCTCTTTTTTTAACCTAGTTCTGGTTCATTTTGTGTTCACACTTAATTATTACAAACAAACCAAGAGGAGCAATCGTGCATTGATTAATCAAAATTCAATAGAAGCATTTCATTTATTTGTTGTTTAATTTTGTGTCCATTACTGATTCATGGTGATTGGTTTGTGTATTGTGATTTAATTTATTTATCTTTTGCAAAGTGACTGACAGCAAGTCATAAACACAGTGCAAGTCAAGCACTGTGTTTATTCAACAGGTCTGGACAGAGGCTTCTCGCACCTTTACATTACACCTGACCAAACAGGTTAGGTGTGCAGGCACCCTGAAGTGTATGCCTCCACCCTAACACAATGTAGGTGAATGGAGTTTGTGAATGTCCCTGTTACTACTTTCTAGAAAAGCAATAGTCCTTATGAAAACCGTTCACAGCGTTTTCTGTGCGTCCAGCGTGACTAAATGTAATTTTTTTATTTGAGTGAACCAACCTTTCAAATACATGTAAAGCATGTTCCAGTTTGTGTTGCTTGTTCCTATCTGCAATTTCTCATAAAAATTAATTTATAAATGACACCAATGGATATAAAATTAACTCTGTATGGTAGACATAAAAATTAATTTTCCTTCACAATTTCACGTGTCCTCTGGGGATCTATTCCATTTCTTGAAGTTGAACTCATTCACACTTTTCTTTTAGAATTTTAATCGACATACAATTTCCAAAATGACTGCCAAGACAGGGATTGACGAACTTTGTGAGTCGTATACCCTTTGAAGCTGTGGTATTTTCAATTAAAAAACAGCTGGCTGGATGAAGCTCGGTCGGAAGGACTCATGCGTGGAATGTTTCAAGTAGACTTCAATCTAATACACCAGCCAGTGGCCCCCCCCACACTTTGATAATGCCCACCAATCTAAATGAAATGTGCTGTTGTGTAGACAGCCGTAGGTGATGTCCACTCACTTGGAGTAAACACCTGTCTGAAATTGGTACAATCCAGAGCGCCGAATAGTTACACTATGATCGCCATGAAATGCCTTCTGCGTTCTTATTGCCAATTTCATTAGGCCTAGGCGTGCTCTCTTCATGTTTCTTTGACAGCTCTTGTTTTTTTTTTTTTCCAGCATCGTCTTATTTATTTGGTTTCTCTGGTGGAGCTGGACAGGCTCCCTCCGGAGACAGAGCTCTCATTGTGAGGACTCTGAAGAAGACTCATAATAGAAGCATACTGATGCACCTCCCTGTCAGTTGTAACATGCGCACACAAATGCGTGTACACACCCACACACAAGCAGAGGACATCATATAGTGCTTTAGCTATATCCATAAGCCCACACTAATAATGAAGCTGCGCTGCCAATGAGAAAGCTAAAATAATTGGTCTGCGGGGAGTCCCGTTTTGTCTTTGTCAGTAGAAACAGCTCAGTGATAAAAGGCAGAGATGCACAAATCAAAATAACATTGGGGGTATGCAAGCAGTCTGACCCTCAAAGAAAAACTGACAATGTAAACAGGATGGCTTCTTTTTGAGGAGAATTATCTCAGAGAGCAACAAAACTTGCCATGCACATGCTGTGTGTGTATATATATATATATATATATA
>CM022483.1:10180834-10323222 GCA_011952105.1 Coreoperca whiteheadi
AGAGAAAAAAATCTAGCTATACACTTGCTGTGTTTATATATATATATATATATATATATATATATATATATATATATATATATATATATATATATATATCATATGAATAAAATAAAGCACAAGCTGTTCTTGAACATCACACAGATCCTCTGCAGGCTTTAAGGTAATTAGAAAAGCTCAGATTTGTTAAGTTACTCTCTAACCATGTACCATTGGCTTTTTTGTTAGATGTCTTTGAAGAGAGTGTGCATCTTTGAAACATACCAATTAGCCAGCGTTTGTTTAGAATAACTCAGAGCAAATGTGCAGTCAGAGAGATGCCAAAGTCACTGTTTGTCTCACAAATCAGCCTTCATCCACTCAATTAGAACAGCAGTCAGAATTTGGAGTCTTCTTGCCATTAGCAACTTAAGAGATCTGTGGCATTTCTGGTCTCTTGCACTCTTTAGGGAATAACATCATTGTGACTGTTTGGGTGGATATTCCAGCTCATGCTGTCAAAAACTTTTTTGGCAGATTTGAGAACAACTTTCTCAGATTGAGGGCACTTGGTTCTCCATAAGAAACAACACACTCCATGTCCCTATTCATATTCAAATGATCATCTACAATTATTCTCGTCTTGTCAAAGACACAGTGCCATCATCTTGAAGGAAAGCTATCCAGAGACCACTCTGACTTGTAGAATAAACCCACCTCACAGTGCTTACAGTGGAGCCAAGCCTATTTGCATCTGGATCAAAGATGTGCAAAGGCAGCGTTGTGTGCTTTTGCGCGCCATGTTGCCTTGTAGACTCAAAGTGTCTGATCGAGGAGAGACAGAGCGAGTCCACGAATGGAAACGCCAGAACACAGTGCACATTTCCAGTCTGAATGTCTGAAATGGGAAGTGAACAGAGCCACCTACTATGGGAGCCAAAGACAGAACATTTCTTATGTTTTTCCTTTTTTTTCTCTAGAAGTTCTACAAGACAACATGATTACAGCGCAGGGACTGAAAAAGAAAAAGCATGGAGGCATCGATACAAAATGAAACCCGACAGACGGTATATTGCTGCTTCTTAACCAGGGCTCATTACAGAAGGCCGTGCTCTTTTCTCTGCTCTGCTCTACTTTTCTTCGGCTGTTTCTCTCTGTGTGTCATTTCCTCTTTTCATCTCCACCTTTCCCTGTAGTTTCTATGCTCTCCATCCCTACTTATTTGACTCGGCTTTCTCTCCATTTCTCTGCCCGTTGCTCGCTACTCTTCTAAAGTTTAACACAGCAAAGGTTCACTCCCGAAAGTGAATCTGCCCCCTCGGACTGAGGCCTGCTCCTATAAAACTAAATGACTAGAATGTTTGGCAGAAAAACCCCCACAACTTTTAACACTTCTTTTTAATCTTCCTGTTCCTTCTGTGGGCGTTGAAAGTTCCGCGTCTGCTCTGTATCCTAGCCTGGCCTTTTACAGCTGTACGAAAGACTCAACGAGGGGCCTCATTTATAGAAAAGTAGTGCAATCAAGTGCGATGTGTATGTGCGGTGTCAAATAGCTATTTTTAAAATTCCAATTGATATGGAAAATTGTCTTGCCCTTTGTAAGGTCTTCATCACTAGACATACTACAAACATTATTTTCTGGTGTGATAGGTGTTTTGTACAAATGAGAGAGAACTGAGCTGCATGCAAACTGCCCCTGTGAGCAACTAAACTATCAGGGGAACAGAGAGCAGGAAACACTAGGCACACATAGGCTGTAAGCGCCCTCGCGGGACAAAAGGTCGACACAGCGTAAACCAAGCGCATCAGAATGTCTGGCCTGTTATTATTTCATATTATCCACACATGTCCGCATCATGTGCTTCAACATAAATGCAACTGTTCTTTTTCTGTGTCTTCACTGCATCTGAAAGACCTTATTTTATTATACAGCCTACAACTTCAGACTGTACTCTGTAACTCATCTTTTTTTCTAACTCACTCAATTTTTAAATTGACATGCTGTATTCTACTCTTATATTTTGTCAAATTCAGCTTGGTCTTTGTCTTCTCTTTAAAGGTCTTGATTGTATTGGTCTTTGCAGTGGTCTCCTTCATCTGGATCTTCATCTTTACCATGACAAAGCAGTGAACAAATTAAAACTTTGACCTAAAGGTGGCGCTGAATGAAAAGTCAAGGGATCCCCAAAGTCAGTACAATCCATCCTCCGGGGTCCATAAAGGTCTGTACAAAATTGACAATCCATGAAGTAGTTGTTGAGATATTTCAGTCTGGACCCAAGTGGTGGATTGACTGACATTACCATCCCTTGAACCACATTATATAAACACAATTAGTACATACCCACGGCATTGGTCAGAGCATTGTTTTGAACAGCACGCCTGACATCTTATTGAGGTCACGTGCCACAGGTTTTGGCCTGAACACAGAGACAGACTCAGACACTCATCTTATTTGTGGTTTAGAGTCTACAGTCCTCTTGACCTGCATGTCAATGGACCATGGGAGGAAATCTGAAGGTGGGGTACGCGATTCTGGAGAAATCCAATACCATGACAAATACCTTGCTATAGCAAGTAATGCAGCTAACCTTTTCTAGGTTGTGGGTTGGCAAACTGTCCCTACAGTTGCTGCTGAGAAGCTAACGTGCAGAGAGGATGAGACAGTTTCCTAGAACCAGCACACCAGCTGCAGACAGCGATACTCACAACTCTCCTGCTACTATAGCGAACATCACAACAACAGCATCTCTTGGCAAACTAGAAAGGAAGCTGAATGTCCGTGGGCAAGTCATTTAACGTTACCTGACACACAAATCATGGCTGGAATAGCGTTGTGTGGCTCGGTCCCAGGCACTTTGTTTATTTCCCATTTACAGAGCAAGGGCTATGTACTGAGTTTTTCTTTTCAGCGCACAAACTGAACTGACCGCTAGCGGACCGTGAGAAGATATTTGCTGAATTTGACAAAAAGACATGTATTGGATTAGAAACATTGCAAACTGCACACAGAACAGGCTACAGCTTGGACTTTCTTGGTACATGGCAACATTGCTAATGACTATGGTACTATGCTCCATATGCACTTTACTGGAGGATAATAGATAAAACAAGTACAAACTGGTTAACATTTACAGTAATGCAAGTAAAACCAGAAATAAATGTTGTATCATGGTTTTCTTGAGCAACACTAATTAACCATAGGACAAAATTGCAAAGCCTGTCCTGCAAAGTTTTCGCTCTGTACTTTAGATGTATAACTCTTGGATGAGATAGATATGCACAATTCATATGTGTATTAGTATTTAAAATGATTGCTTACATCTAAAAGTAGGTGGCCTTTAACATCAATGATGAAGTTCAAGAATGTTTTCATCGAGGAGGCCCCAGGGCTTGCCGATCTCTTCTCTCACTATGAAGGCAAGTTACTCCATGTAAATATGCAGCTTGCTGACAATTTCACCTTCAGTTGGATGTCAGAACATTAACTGATTAATCCATTGATTTATTTATTGATCACTAGAACTGACAGTGTGTCAGTAAGCCCATATCTCATATATCTTATTCAGATGCTGCCACTCACACAAACAGGACTGTTTAACAGTGACACTGCAGTGGCATGTTATAATGTTACAAAAAGCAGTAATTATAATGGTTAAATGCTAGTCTCCTATATAATGTCATTGGGCTATTGTAAAATTAACTGGCAGAACTGGCACAATTTGTGCTATACAAAGAAATAATAATTTCATATTACAAATTATTGAAAAGTTCTTACATTACGGCAAAGATACATAAGCATAAAAAAAAAATCAACTGGCTTTTCTTAGTTCTAAAAAGTTGACTTTCCAGAAAACACCCCTGAGAGTTTTCTGCTGAGAGCCACTCATCAATCATTTTTGCTGTAAAGTTTCCGGCTTGGTCACGGTGCAGTGAGAGTTGAAGCTGCGGGCTAATGTGCCACCAAACTCTCACTGAAAATCAGGAGGCAAAATAAGACCCTCCGTTCCTACTTCCCTGCAATCATTTTCCGCCCGGAAAAAGAACAGGTGGCACATGGCTCCCCGGAGACATGGTGACAACCAGGAAAACAAATGTTGAGCCTACTTGAGTGGTAGAGTCTGGCTGGCAAATAAATATGCTTGGGCTTAATTTCCATGATCAATGAATGGTTTCAAGGGGAAATCTGCATGTAAGAGAGTAAAAAGTCTGGTACATAACACAAGGTAATTCCCATTTGAAAGTGTAATGGCTGTTGCCATAAACAAACCCCCAACACTGTTGCGGTGGCTGTGAGTCCCTTGGGAGACAAGTGTTTTTGTGGCCATGTTTACTTTGTGAGGAATATTTCCAAAGGCTGGATACATCAGTACTGTACAGGCTCATTTGCAAAACATATGAGACAGGCAACCTGTTCTCTTTCGTTTGGCAGTCTGTCCGTAAGTTGTAAACACTCAGTAAAATATGCAGTGATTATAGAAGCGGTAGGACAGCCTTCTCTTAATATGTAAGGCATATTATATTCCTTTGTTTCTCATCAAGAAATCCAACAAATGTTACTAGCCTGAACACTTGTGAGGCTCAGTTTCTGTTTATACAGTTTCTGTCCAATTCTGTTGTTTTAGGACATTATACATTTATATATTATTTTTCAAGTGACAAACTATATGCTTACCATCAAATGCTGAATCTTTGACACATGGAGAAAAACAAAAGCATTTGGTAGTAATAGGCTTCTCTGCCCTTAGATGTTATTGCTATATAATATATTCCTATTTATATTGCTGCCTCCAAAGTATCCTCTCAAGCCCATTGAGCAGACCTCTTAAGTCATTGTCAATTAAGTCAGCACTGATCCTTGCTTTGGCTCAGAGAGAGAGAGTATGAGTGCACTTTTGGTCCACTCAAGGCAAGGCTTATAAAGATGTAGCTTCAGTGGCACCACGTGAGGCCAAAAAGAGTGGTTGTAATGCCTAAGAGCACAGAGTTCTTCCCATCCTCATCCACTACCAGGAATGGCAGAGGGGAAAATTGTATCATCTGTGTTCCAAATTGGCCTTTTTGTAAGTACAGCAATTGCTAGGGCTGCATATATATGCATCCCTGACTCCTAATAGCTCAGTTCACTCACTGGTTCTTTGCTTAGCACTGAGAAGAGAGATGTGACAGATGTATCGCCTTGGCATGTTACAGTGCTGTTAACGAGACATGAATATGCCAGATATACCACCCACCACCTTGCGTTTGGCAGGCAAGAAAGGTGAGGTACCAGCTGACCTACTGCATGGTGACATTATATTCAGTAATGAAGGAATTGGTGGTTTGCACGTCAAATACATGTCTTGATGTTGCGTCAATATCACAGCAGGAGGTGGGCTTATCACCAACAGTGTCCTGTTTGAAAGGACAAAGCCTTTGTGGAGTAGAAAAATGAGTCAGGTACTGTAATACTAGTCCCAAAGAGCTATTTTGTAAGACAACCTGCTGTTTCAATGTTGTGATGATTTTAGGCATTATCATTACAAGGCCTAAAATTGTGTCCACGTGCACGGGGAGTATATTCTGAGTAATTGTCTGAAGGCCCTGGGGGAAGTGCGCTACCGTTGCTGTCATGACCAGGTGCTGAGAGCAGAAGCAGACACCATCTGCACAGGGATTAACAGTGGAAAACAACTGCACCCATGGCAATTGGCTTTGTCATAGAGGGGAGAAGCCGCAGCAGCCCCTAAAATCATCAAGCAGGGTTCTAGCCACTGATGCAGGACAGACAGCTGAAGTTTGACCTAGGAAGGCAGCTCAAGATCCCAAGCACTAGAGACCACACTTAGTCCAGATCAGACAAGGCCCTGATGTCCGAAGGCAAGTGGTCCTGCTGGATTTGACGGCCCCTTGGAAAGAGCAGATCGAAGGTTGGCGGCAGAGGCTTCGCCCGCCAATGCAGGGCCTTCAAGCTCCTTGGCATCACATGACTACAGAGGAAGAAAGCCATCAGGAACATCACCGATGGCACAGAAAAGGCCTCAAAATGGCTGCGGATCAAGACGGGTGACAAGTGACCTTGGACACATGCTGGGGGGGGGGGGCGTTGATGGTTACATCACTGATGTGTTTAAGTGTTTCATGTGTTAAAGAGCAGTACCAGATGTGCTTTGGCATAAACAAATATATCACGACAATAATTAACCCTTGAATGATACAAACAACTAAATTAGTGAAGTCAAATGGATAGTATGTTATTAGGAAACAAAACACACTCCTCACTTATCCAGTGACATTTGTGTAACCTCAAACACAGAAAGATGTCCTGTGTTTTAATAACTAAATTATCCAATCTAAATATGTCTTTAATGGCAATACAATAGAATAAAAGTTTCCTATGTGTATTTAGGGTTATTCAGCTGATAGGTACTTACACTCTTTCAGTTATGCAGAAAAAGTGAAAAGGTCAAAGCCAATATGTGAGCTTAGGCGAAAGCTGTAAACAGTTTTTGTAACTGCCTGCTCCCTCGTAGCACATTTTCATCTTGCCAGCACTTCTGCTTCCACCTAGTTCTTGTACTTTAGTCTCAGGTTGAGGTGCCATGTTCATTGTACATCCTTATTAATTTCCCCCCAGATACAGCCCCATTTCCTGCCTGTTAGCTAGGTGAGGGGCTTTTGCAAGACCTCATCATGGAAGGTAATTCTCATATTAATTCACTTAACCCCAACCAAGTGCCATGAATTAAATATCTCCCCAAACACACCAAAATCATTTTGTATCTTAATCTGAATTAATCATGTCGTGTTAGACAATTGTGCATTTATTCTGTTTAGCAGTCAATCAAGGTCCAATTAGTGAGATCAGGTAAATATATACAAAGAATTGCTGGAAAATCTTAAAGTATCCTTAAATCATTTACTGCTTTGCCTTTAGTGTGTGCACCTGGTCAGGAAGATATTGTTTGGAGCAACACAATCACTATTTCAAATTGATCTGCTTATTTCTTTGCCTCAAAATCTTCTGTCTTGTTCAGTTAAATCCTTTTACTCTGAAACACACTACATGAGTCCATGTTCCAAAAGGACATGATCTCATGATCAAAAGTATTCAGAAAAGTCTCAGCAACTTATATTTTTTAATAGCAATCGATAATGTGTTTTGCTTTCATACCAAAAATTAAAATTATTTTCTCAGGTGACGATATTTCCACATGGTGGATTTTTGCATTTTGAAAGAAATTGTTGAGTTACCCCTTCCCAAATCTCATACCTTTGCTTTTCTGCATCCATCGTGTATACTACAAATCTCTTTTTTTTTAACCTCATCTTATCCTCTCTCCTTTCCTTCCATTTTTACCCTCTCTGTATTCTTTCCCCCTAACCGCTAACCCCCTAAAGATAAGGCATATATAGCATCACTGACCTACAACATCAACACTATATTTAAAATCATTTAGGGACTAAATACTTGACCAATGCCAAGATTTCGACCTGTAATCCATTTCAAGGATTTGTTTTCTGAAATGTCTCCACATTGATAATTTATAAATGAGTCTGCTGCCTCAGACAGATCTTAATTTGTGATAATAAAAAGTTTGATATGCATAGTAAAACTTCCCATTTGTTTGAATAGCTGAGCATTAACACTGCTAATTTCACATGAAACACTCAGCAGCCAGGAGCCTGTGGTCAGATTTATTTCTTTGTTTGGATGAAAACCAACATTTGTCTGACTCGTTCTGCAAGATAATAGCAGACAAATCAAAATGATTAGGCCTAGGCTTATTGTGTTAGTGCAATATTAAGCCTCACCATAGCTCCATGCATGTAGAAGCAGATAAAAAAGGTTCACAACAAATATAGTTGAGATGAAATAATCAGTGGAATAATCAATTAGTTGAATGGCAGAATACAATCAACAAATATTTTGATGATCAATTAATCATTAAGTCATTTTTAAGTAAAACTACCAAACATTCCCTTGTTGCAGTTTCTCCATTGTAAGGATTTTCTGCTTTTCATTGACTCACAAGGTAGTAAATACAGTAGTATTTTAATGATGTCACCTTGGGCACCAGCCCTGCGACGAGTTGGCCACTGTCCAGGCTGTACCCCGCCTAAGGCCCAAAGTCACTGGGATAGGCTCCAGTCACCCGTGACCCCTAACGGGAACAAGCGGTAGAAAATGACTCACTGACTGACCTTGGGCACTTTTCACAATTTTCTCACATTTATAGATTAAATGATTATTCTGCCAATTACATTTTCAATTAATTTGATAACAAAAATAATAGTTAGTTGCAAACCTAAAATTTAGCAGGCTACATTTTGGGTAATTGTCCCAAAGTACCATCCTTGGGAACTCATGTGTTTGAGCCATCATTTGGATTCAGCCAACTTAAAAAGGAATCCTGCAGTGATTTTTCCATAAAGTTTGGGATCTCACAACAGCTTAAAAAATGATGTGAAAAATGTATGCAACAGAGGTGCATATATCCTAGTAAGGCCCAAGGTCCAAAAATGCTGCATCCTACACATTTTTATTACATCATTCACTAGAATGACTCAGCTTGAAAAAAGGAAACATCTTTCAAACTGCGAGGTTTCCAGCCAACTAGTGGAGACTTCTGGAAGTCACTGCTCCCAGCCAAGAAATATTCTAGCACATAATCACCCATTACACCACCGCTTGTTTTTAAACTTCAGTTTTTGTGCTAATTAAACAAGCGAGATACAGCATGTGAATATGTTAGCTTTAGGCAGATTTTTTTCACCTTTGGATATAGCCAGTCTCGCCATTTCTCCCTGCTTTCCAGGCTTTATGCTAAAATAAGACAGACATACATACAGACATAAGTGGTATCAATCTTCTCATCTAACTCTCAACATTTCCCAAAAATGTTGAACTATTCTTTTAAAGGATAATAACCTGAAAGATCCAATAAAATAAATAGCATATTCACTTTTGTAATATAAAGAAGGAATCTGAAACAGGAAGTTGGGGCAGGAGAAAACACAGTGTGGGGGGTCATTCCAAACTGTCAGCAAATGGGATATCAGTTAGGGAGAGGAACGCAGATTGATCTGATTGGATGGTCAAAAGCACAGGATTGGTACTTATGCCAACTTCTACCATCTGTGTTTTGTTTCTTCTTCTGGAGTTTCAAGTCCCCCTTTTATGGGGTTTTTAATCTCAAGAGATCATTGTGGTTAAACAAATGTTACAGAAACTGTTTTAGTGATTCTGCATCAGCCACCTTCTTACTATGGCTGTGTGCCAATCTGGACCAAAACTAAACAACGTTACCAGCAACAATTTGACATTACGGCGGAGTCATTTCATTCAATGCTGATATCAATAAATACTGATTAATGCAGCTTTAATTAAAGGAAAACAAAAACAAGCCAATCCAAATCCAATAATCCAAGGAAAGACTACAGCAAATGTGGCTGGGGCCTCGTAAGTTGGACTAATCGATGGGAATTTTGAGAGAATCAAAAGGTGGGCGAAGAGGTCGGAGCATCTCAAGAACAAATTGATTTCCAGGCGCCTTTGAAAAATTGAGGTTAGTATGGAGAGTCAACAATGTCAAATGCAAGGCACAGCTCATGGGATTAATACCTGTCCTTCCTTCCTGAAGCAAATAGCATTGATTACACATTCTGTCAAGTAGTGCAGCAGTTGACACAGAGACACTTATATAATCTTACCATGCTGTTTTAATCAATAATCAGGCACCTTCTTCTGTTGCTCGCTCCCTCACACAAACACCTACACAGGGCTGAACCTGCCAGCTGCATGTAAACATCCACCGTCACATCCTATAAGCCTACTTTATTTCTAATGCTGTGAGGCTGTCAGTGGCTAGTTTGGAAGTCTCTCTCTTTTCTTTCACTTTGTCACTGCCAGGGTCAGAGAAATCATGAAATAGCACAGTGCTCCCAGTGGGGCACTTTGTTTTCTGTGACACAGGGAAAGTCATTTGTCATCACACAGCTAAAGAGTTATCCTGTAAAAATAGAATCAAATATATCTTCACCTCACACACTCTTTCAGAGGCAGTCATGCTGGTTGCTGTTTCATATTTGTCTTGCCCTCCTAATCTCTCTCACTTCATACATTTTCCTTCCTACACTGTCTTACCTCATGCCTAATTTGGTGCATGATCTGATATTTTGATGTAATTAGCTTAAAAATGACTCAAGAGCCCGATCGCACTTAAAAGCAATTTAGTTCATTTAGCTTCATTTATTTCTGCCTATCAAGATGGCAACAAGTTGTTCCACTTAAAAATGCTGCAGTGTGTTCTGAAAAAAAGCCTTTTTCAACACTGCACCGTTTACTTGCATCACCCTGAGGGACACCAGGAGTGGAAACCTCTGCAGTATCTTTACCCACGCTGGGCGTTCAGACCGCCGCCGGCGAGAGCGTCAAAGTGACCGGAAGTCATTCATTTTCTATGTGAGCCGGCAGCAAACAGCAGCGCGTCTTGGACAGTGTGGGCGTTGAGGGAAGTTGCAGTTCCAGCATCTTTGTGGTAATGAGTTATGACGCAGTTAGGCGACAACAATTTGGAATTTAGAAGTCCTGCGCTTGTATTTTGTTACTCAGCATTCGATCGAACTTTGCCTCCTATTTCATCTATGTCAGAGCATCCAGGAATCCTACCAGCGTTGTTGGCAGGGCAGCCAGAGCGAATTTTGACATTCACTTCACAGACTGATGTACATTATGTGCATAGTCATTAGAAAATGTCTTCCTTTTTTTTGCTGAAAGGTAAAGTTCCATATTTGCTACTCTGCAATCAGAGCTTGAGAAGTGCACCTATAAGCATGATTTTGTGACATCGCAACTAGCGTGGAAACCAATCACGTTTTTAATTACCATATGCAAATTGCAAATGCAGTGTGGAAGCTTGACATCTCCAGTACAATTATGAGACCAGACTTTTGGGGTGGGAGACAGATTGTTCCCAGTGTTTAACTTGCTTAATTTTTTTTTTACTAATAATTTTGTTTATTGTATATTTATATAGTTTGAAATTTGTAATGAACAGCAAGATGTGGATGTATTTCAGTAGGTTTTTTTTTTGGGAAACTAGTTCCGTGGAGCAAATTATTTAAACAATTCTGAAAACATGTCTGAAGGAGAAGGGGAATCTGACTAATTAAATAGAAATAAGCCACATACAACACCCAAGGGACAAGGGAGACTGGAGGAGCAGCCACACCCACACACAGAGAGAGAGACAGCCGGGGGGAGAGACAGAAGACACAGGGCAGGGAAATAACAACAGGAAACACTAGGAAATGCAGACAAACTGTCACAGCTGTAACACTTTGCACCTGAGGGCTGTACCACGAAGTGAGATTAGTGGCTTAGCCAGCTATATTAAGTCTGAAACCAGAGTTTTCAGCGTCACGAAGGTGGCTCTCTTTTAACCTGGCTAGATCACCATGGTAACTAATGCTGAACACATGTAACCTGCTCCAGACGAGGTTATGTTCAGAGTTTCCGCTTAAATCGGCTGTGCAAAGCGTCGTCCTTCCACTGATTCTGTTCCTGACGATATTCTCGCCGAGCGATACAGCTTCTCAGCTGAGGGGAAACGTCACAGGCCTGTATGAAAGGGACAGGCGGCCTCTTGCAAACTGTATGCAGCGCGCTGTCAAGGGAACCTACATGCATTCAGTTGGTGATGCAGGGAATGTGTAATATTTACACACTAACAAATGTTCCACAGCAGATCATCCAACACTAACGGAGTGATGAGGCCTCAGCAGCTACAGACCACTTTGGATGATGTTTTTATGCTTGGTCCCGATCAGCCGCCAGGTCCGTTTTACACTGATTACACTGATATTAATAGAATATCGGTTAGAAAATTGTCTATTGGTATTTATCACAGATAATATCCAATCAATAAAAGTCATTTCACTTTGATTTGGCCAAACCTAAAGTGATTTCCACGTCTCCTTCATTATTGGACAGGGTCAGAGCTGAATGCACTGCTTAACTATAATGTTTGAATCTGCTGTGTTCAGGTTAAATTTAAAGCTCTGAATGTGCAGCAGCCACGTTAGAACTAAACGGAAGGCAGTAAGAGAACACTGACTGGTAAAAGATCTATGTGTATATATATATATATATATATATATATTCACTTCTTCTGAACAACAACAGTTTGTATAGGCTCGTTCTTCACATCTATAACGACAAGAGAAATCGTCCTGACTGACTGAAGACAGAGTAACTAGGATCACGGTGATGGCAACTGTGAAATACCACATCCTAGATCTAACTTTAAATAATTAGCTCTCTCCACAAAAGGGCTGTCAACTCTGGAACACATTACCTACTGACATTAAAATCAACCCCAGATATAAAATCCTTTAAAACAAAAAGTAAGCGCTGGCAAGTGTATTGGTGTATTGTGGTATGTATGCATTTTATTGTTTCCATATTTGTCATGTATTGTGTTTTTTATGATATGCTGCTGAAAGCTGTATATTTTAAATCACACTGTAGCCTACATGTAGAAGCCCACCTAGGGACAATAGCTGGAAATGAGAAATAGCTATAAACTCTGGGCAGCACATCAGTGTCGTGCTCTGTATTGAAACTATGTTTAATTGCATCGTCCCAATGATACCAATTATCTCTGATTGGGGCTTTAGGGTTTGTCGAGCCAGCTCACACAACGAAAGCCTGGCTATGGCGAGCTTGCTTCGTAGCACACCCCTCCGGTATTAATAAACATCTTGATTCTTGAGTCTACTATATTTAGTGATATCTGCTATAAAGGTATGTTCATTCATGCCATAACTTTGGAGGAGGGCTTGTTCTTCTTTCCCTTATTGCGTTGAAGACATCGTCTCTCACAGTTGAGAGTAATCACTAAATTGATTAATGATTGGCATGGAGCAGACTCAATTATTATTCATTGATCCAGGAAAATATGTACCAGATTCACTGCTATGACATCAATTCAACTAAAATCAATCAAGAAAATAATTGATGTCCTTGTGAACCTTTCTGTGAACATAACAAATAAGAGGAAAATGTTTTTTGTCTGCTTTCTACCACGGCACAGAGTGTAATTATACAGACGGCTTTTTTGTTTAACCTTGAAATTGTTGCGGTGAAGAAGAATGTTCAATTGGCAGGCAGAGCCAATGTGCGTCGAATTGGATGTAGTGCACTTTCTGCATGTCCAACGGTAAGTTAGCTACAGAAAGCACGTTTAATTCCATAAAACATTTTTACAAACTAATTATATCGACGAGTTAGACACAAACAGCCAGCCATCCATCCATGATCCATCCAGGAAAACGATGAATACTTCAAATGAACAGGTTACAACTTTACACTGTTAACCGTCTAACACCATGTGAGGTACGGGCTACAGCTTGTTTCTGTATGTGACACTGGGTAAAGACTCAGCCTGAGTTGACACTAATGTGTTTGTAGGCAAAATAGTAGCGACACATGCAGCATGAATGCATAATAACGTCGCCCACTAACCCTCCCAATCACTACTTGATAAACACATCCTGAACTAAGAGCTAACAGCTACCTGCATGTAAACACATCTAATGGGACATAAGTCCATCATTGTTGCACAGGTTGTTGCACTTTGAATTCCTCCAGTTCAAAAAAGGAACCAGCACTCTGCTGTGGGCTCTGTATGTTTCTCAGACTTAGTTCCATGAATTGTAGGAGCAGTTTGCACTCTTTCGCTGTGATTCAGAGCTCTTCAATTTAACAAGCACAGTGCTTGACATACGTACATCAGACCATAGGAACAGAAAGCCATTTACTGTATTATGTTCAGACTAATGATTTTTCAACAACGTTACACAAAGCCAATGTAGATATCTGAAATCTCTGGCAGATGGATGCTGTTTTTGCTGGCGTGGCAACATACAAATGGTCACATGTTCTCAAACGAAAAAGCACGTGAGGTAGCAGGTGTTAAGTGTAATTTAAAAGGGTTCGCTTTTCTTCGTTGTTGTCAGTGTCTACAAAATGTGTGAGCATGCTGCTTACCCTTCGGTGATTTGGTTTTAATATGCATAATGAGCAGCAAATTGCTTAAAAGCTCTATATGATGCCAAAACAGATATTTATAAATGGAAAGTTGGAAGATGTAAATCACAAAAGCCGAGAGCCAACCTGAAATGGGTACAAACGGCTACTGGTGAGGGAGCTAAAGAACAGATCATATTATTACATCTTTTACAAGTAAAGAAAGTACTGTACAGTAAAGCTGCAATGTAAATTTATATTTTTGGCAGGTTTAAAAAAAAAAAAAATATATATATATATAGATAGCTCTAGTTTATCATATTTATTAAAATATTAGTATATTTTTGGGCTTCTTAAGTGGGGGAAATAAAGGAAGGAACGCAACAACAACATAATGTGATTATGTCGTTCAGTGAAAAAAAATAGTTTAGTACGTAGTTGCTCTTTAAAGATTTATTTTTATTGGCAGTTTTATTTAGGAAAATTAAAACAGTTAAGCTGCAATTTGTTAGAGATTTCTAAAGATGTGTATTTGTTGGCAGTTGGGGCTATTATTTAGTGATAGAGACAAAATAATGCAAAAATAATGCAATATTAAAGAAAACAGTATGTAGACATGATTGGAATTAAAGGCAAATCGAACACAATTATATTAAAACAATATTTATCCTTTCAATTCCCAGCTGCTGCAATTGAGCAGCTCGGTATAGTCAACAATGTAGAGATCTGGCTGTACTGGATGTACATGTTGTATTATAACAGTTTGTGCTATTGTGAAACACAAAACTCACGTCTTTCAGTCAGCCGTTTGGCACATCACACCTCACGCCTGATGGTTATAGTGAAGAAAATGAGAACTTTCTGCATAATTAATCTCATTGATAGAGCAATAATGAAGTTCTAAATTGCAGTGGCATGCAGTGCACACACAATGTGGGACGTTCAGAATGGATACAGCTGTGAAATCTATGGCGAGAGCAAGCACAGGATTGTGAGTTTGTATAGATTAAGCAGCTTGAATCTATAGAGTTAAATGAGTTGCTATCGACTGAATGCTCGTTTAAAACCATGACAAACAAAATCCTCTCGGTCCCTTAATTATTGCATTTTCCTCCGAGCTCCATGTGGATAAAGGGTATAGAAACACTGCATTTAGTTATGCCAAATCTATACATAATTGATAATCTTAGTTTGAATTATTTATTCTTATCAGGATATAAATATTGCATGGCTCACATGAATAATGAATCACTATCAAATTTAATTCTGTGTAGCTTTGGACTATTGTAAGCACTTGGCCATGGGTAATTGCATATTGACTGGGGGTTAAGCCAAATGTTTGTCAAACTGTGAATAAGACAGAATGACTGCTGAGCTTTTGCCTGATAAGGGACAATCTGTATTTTGTCTGTATTCCAATACCCAGTTGGTACAAAATATTGAATCTCATCCCATAAATAGTTTTCAAACCCAACTGGTGATCTGTGGACTGGCTTTCCAATTAACATGGCTGTGTTATGGTCGCCTAAATGTGAGAAGCGCAGGCTTGTGAAGTGAAGGCCGCAGATTCCAATCCGGGAAATACTTATGAAGATCTCAGTGGGGAATGAAATCAGTAAAGCTTCCCTCTCACTCATGTAGCCCAGCTGTGGTGCCTTTAAGCGGGGCGTTTAACCTCCTACTGCTTCACCAGAGGAGTTCAGTAGCCAAATGTAAAGCGGCTGAACTTCTGTGATGAAATTAATATAAAAGTATTGCTTTAATATGTTTTGAAAGATAAACGTCAGAGAAAACTGTAAGAATAACATAATTTGGAGAGTTGTGTAACTGTTGAAAGCAGCTAATAGACTGTATAGCGCTCATAGCATGGTAAGGCAAAAGCAGGGCAGAGTGAAACTCCAGCTGTGCTCTTGTAGCTGATACTGCGACAGCCATTACCTAATTTGAAACTTGAAATGTTGCATAGTAGCTCAAAAGAAGCACAGACTGTGCTGCATGTTCCGAGCAAAGTAAAGATAATGCAGGGCACCTTGTATTCTAACATTATTGGATTGGTGCGAGTACATCTGTCCACCTGTGCATGGGTAATAAAAAATGGATTTGTATTTAGGATGCTTGCCAGCTAATCTCAGTCAGTGATTCATATTTGCTCAAGAGACCCAAACAATAAAAGAGCGACATGATGAACTCAATGGGTGGCATGGCAGCAAAGCTACCCAAGTTATGGATTCGGATGCCATCGGGAGCACTGAAGCTGAAACTGTATACATTTACTGTCCTGAGCTGTGACAAATCTGCATTCTAAAGCTAATGCTGCAGTGGGTAACATGTATGGATTAACTTAAAAAAAAAAATAAAATTCTGTATTTGGTATCCAGAATGAAATACTGATTAACATATTAAAGCAGTACTTTAAACCAATGAGGAGGCGTCTTGATAGAGTACATTTCTGTCAGTAAGTCCCAGCCGGTTAAACTAGGGTTTGCAGTGAGAAGCAGCGGGAGCCGTGCAATTCCCTATGTTTGTTAATTGTCATGAGAGTAGATCCAGTCCACAATTCAACAATTCAAATTGCCTCTATTAGAGATGGCATATGCTGTCTGTAATCAATACTAATGTAACATAGTAAATAATTATATAAATATAAATATACTTATGCAATACTGCTGACCCTGGGGCCGGAGTTCTTCCACGTCTCAGTATCAGTACAGTATTTTGAGTATCACTTCCTCAGATGAGTGTTCATGCGATTGCCCTGGGAGAGAACATTCTTGTCCCCGGTGGTGGAAAGTAACTAATTACATCTACTGAAGTCCAATTTTGAGGTAGACTTTACTCGAGTGTTCCATTTGCTGCTACTTTGTACTTCTACTCCACTACATTTTAGTGGAAAATATTGTACTTTTTACTCTAACTTATCTGACAGCAAGTGTTAGTGACTTTTCAGATAAGGTTTTAGATAAAAAACACCTGCTAAGGGTATTAAATAAAAAGTATTGTTAGAGATGAAACCAATTTTAGATTTATTCATTTTTAGCTAAGTTCATTTAAACAACAGATGTGGTGGGAAAACATGGCCACCCCCACTGTTTTTTTTTCTTTTTAATCTCAACTCAAAAAAAAAAAAATGTATTAGACCTTGCTATCAAAGCTTATGACTCATATTCAATAGGGTACTCAAGTTGGGGTCTTTGGTGTTAGCTGTTGCTACTTTCGTAGGCTGACAGCCAGAATGTAGAATTAATTTCCCTTACCTAGACCTGCTTGTGCACACTGCCAGACTCTGGGAAACTGATAAAAAGGCAGAACCTGGCACCGAGTGAATCTCTCTGGGAAGTTACTATGTTTGGTGGATGCTATAGGGCAAAGCTTGCTCAGCCAAGCTGCAGATATTACATTCATTTTAAGGGGGCGGGTTGCCATTTACAGTCACGTCTGCCCGCCAGTGGTGAAGACAGCGAAGATAACGGAAAAATGTTCGAGTGGCAGGGCAAGTGAAGGCAAGGCGTTTGCAGCTTTGATTTCAAATTCTGTCGCAAGCATGATCCCGATGAAATATTCCCCCCTCAGGCTCCTCATATACATGAGGCTGATCACACTGACAGAGTCAAGGGCTAACTTTTTTTATGTGTAGTAGTAGATGTATATTTTTTTCTCCCCAAAGTAGAGTAGTGCCACTTCCTTCCCGCTAACCTTCTTAGTCTAGTCATTTATACTATAACGCAGGTCAAGAACTCAGCTGACGGCAGTTTGGAGCTGTGCAACAATGACAAAATGTTCAGAATGTCTTGAATGTGGGCCTTAGTACCTCGTCCAAACTTTGAAAATCCTGCAATGCCAATTACAATAAACTTTTAACCTTCATTTATATCAGATCAAAACACTTTCACAGCTAATAAGTTGACATTTTGATAACGTTGGCTATATAATATATACTTAGTTGTTGTGCTCCTTGCTTTAAATGTGTTTTTATTAAATTTGTTACCCATTTTTATCATTCCATTTTGTTTTCCTCAACACCATCATCATGCTATTCTTGTCCACCTTCTCCCTCTTAGAGTACTTCAAATTACAAAATGCTCAATTTCTTTGATTGTACCCACAGTAAATTGCATTAATAGTTATAAAGATGTTTTATGAGGCTGTTTTATGTAATAGTTTCTGAGGTCAGGGTCTGATTTTATGTAGGCCTGGTTAGCATAATTACCAGGGCAACCTGTGTGTGCAAATGTTCACGCTGCTGAAAAATGTTAATATGAGTGAGGGAATGGTTGCTTTATAACAATGCCTGATTATTTGTACTATAGATCAGATATCTCACTGTTGACTAGAATTTGATGAAACTTCAAAATGATGCAGTTCACCTTTGGATTTTTGGGAGTTCACGCTTTGCTGATTGGGAGTGTTGAAGCTGCAAGACAAGATGACATATGTGCTATCGATTAGCTATAAGGGGGACTGGAGTAGTCATGCGGTTGGTGTCGGATTCTTGATTTCTGCAGATTAAGCACAGAATAATTGAGGCTTGTTGCCTGTCAAAATTCATATGCTACCTAACATACTGTACTGTATATGAATCAATCAAGATGTTGCATTGTAAATAGGAAAAAGCCCAGTTATAATATGGGCAGGGGGCATGATACCACCAGCACTGTACTTGCTTCAGGCAAAACTGTATTCATGTTGCAAAGCGGGCCTGCATGTTGGACTCTTCTATACTTATCTTCTACATTCAATGCAACATTCTATCAAGTCCTAACTAATCACAATTTAATGCACTTTTGGATTTATTAAAACTTAAAGAATTTAAACATTATACAGTATATGAATTTATATTTGAGTAAACTGTGTTAGCCCTGCGATGAGTTGGCCACTGTCCAGGGTGTGCCCCGCCTAAGGCCCGAAGCCACTGGGATAGGCTCCAGTCACCCGCGACCCCGAACGGGAGCAAGCGGTAGAAAATGACTGACTGACTGACTGAGTAAACTGTGTTAAGATCTTAGTGGTTAATTTTGTAAACAACTTAGTAGGAAACATTGGTTTTAAATGATCCCCTGATGTGATTTGCCAAGATACGTCTGATAAAAAGTGCATATGCAAATTTGGATTCACTAAGCAAAGGTCACTGGACAAATTGTAAAATAGAGTATTAGGTACAGTTAGTAGTAATTTTCAGTCCCTCCACTGCAAAAGCATGTATATGCCATGTTTTAGAAAGCTCACGCACTATACCAAATCCAACTTAAAGTAACTCAAAGTTTAAGCACCATACCTACAGCTGTTGGCGATTGCACCAAGGATTTGAAGTGATTTTGCTACGGTTTCACTGTTTTGGCTCGATAAAGGTAATGGTGATTGTCACTCAGTCCAGGAAATACCTGCAAAATCTGTAATCAAAAAGGGACTCATTCAATATAACATCCCACGTTTTTTTTGAACACTCTGGACAGGCTTCCACGTCTCTTAAAAGCAGTGTCCTCTCCTTCACCTCTCCATTTTCCAGTTCCTTTGTGTCAAAGAGCAAACATCACGAGAATAGCATTCAATAATCTGATTCAGTTTGATGTGCAAAGATACCCAACACCAAGACGGCCTGTGGATATTTGAGTCTGGACTGCACTGGTACTGTATGTACGCTGCACATATTGGAAAAGGCACAATCCATTTTTCACTGAGGTTCGCAACACAAAGAGCATTAGGAGAGCGAGTTTTCACCAATCGGTAGTATGATCAAGACCACTGATTTTACACCTGTATGGTTTATCTGTACCTTTTTGTGCATATTAATTAGCTGTATGTTAATAATGACTGCTGATGAGCTTTTACTGTGATAGATAAAGTAGCAATATGTTAAATTGAGTGTGACGAAACACCATAGGATGGAAAAAATGTGTAAGAAAAAGTACACAATGCAAGCTGTTGGTCAATGGCCAGCTTGCATTGTGTATAAGGTGAATAAGGGTTGTACATGTTTGATTTTGACTCCTCACAGTGTGTAATTTCTGTCATTGTAATGTCTGTGATTCTCCTCCTTCAATCGTATAAGCCACGCAACTCAGAAGGACTGTTGCATGAAACGTAACATCATTCAGACGTGCGAGGATAATGGATTCTTTACTCTTCTTGCGGATGAAGCGCGCAGTTTCAAGCAGAAGCAGTTGACACTCTGTGTGAGATATGCAGCTAAACTGGAAATGAAAGAGATTTCTTGGATTTGTGGATTGTTCTGAAAAGATGGATGGCGAGAGCCTCAATGGTCACAAAGCTGAGCTTACAGCACTGAGCGACACAAGATGGGCTTGCAGGTGGAAAAACAGATGTGCTGTAAAAAGCAGAATGAAAGCTCTCTCTTTGTCTGAACTGGCAGTTCAACCTCACTGTATGTTTGTAGAGGCATCTGCTCTGCTAAACACTGTAATAAAGGGAGATTTCTGTGTGTGCCTAATAATTCTTAATTAACTGTTGCACATGAGGTACTCCAAGGAATAGACAGCACTGTCTAGTGCTGCAAGCATCCTGGGATCCAAGGTGAAATACATGGAAAACATGAGGACCCACCAAAAGTGGGAAGACATTTGGATGAAGATCCAGACATTCTGAGTCACTTGACACTGGCGTGGGCAGGGAGGATGGGAGAGCAAGCAAGCGGCGTGTGAACAAAACGTCTGGACTGTGCAGTTGTCACCAGCACCCTTGGTCAGAGAGAAGACAGACAACCAGTGGGGGAAAAAAAAGCATTAAACAGAAATGGGCAAGGCAGCTGTTCTTCCCTGTTTTGGACACAAGTAATGGGCGAGTGCTCAGAGAGATTTTCAATGCAGTAACATCCTTTTAGCCGGTAATAGGGGGTATTTTAATGGCGTGTGTAAGTGGAACAGGATCACGACAAAAATAGTTTAAAAATAACAACATTTATATGACAATAATCAAGCCCTGCATCTGAATTTGCAGACAAAGCTCCATTGCTGTGAATAACAACAATGGTGCATGTAGCACTACTAACTTTGCTGTACCTCTTATCAGATAATTAGCTTTTCCTATCATGAACCTCACCCGCCTCCTATGCAACGAGTCGTATGTTGAGTTCTTCCTACATAATGGTGCACACTAAGCTTACAGTAGACTTCCTAAAAATGTTTTAATGAATCTTGATATTTTACAGATAATTTTCTCTATGTTAAAACAATTATTGCCTGCATTACAGCTTTCCTGATGGTTATGTATAGGACCAAGGTTATATTTTGAATAGTGCCCTATGGTATTCTGCATACTGTCAATACGAATCTGCAGTGGCAGGAAGGTTTGGACAGGATTAAGTCTCTTTGCATCTTCAGCATGAACAAAATATTAAAGTTCAAATGCAAATTGAGTTTTCAACCAACAGCAGCGCTTTATATGTTGTCCTGAATACTCTGTGCCTGTGATCATGATTACAGTCACGGAAAGAATGGTTGGTAGAGAGTGCAATTCCTCCAAAGTTCTAATGGTGATGCAAGCTTTATATGTTTCATGAACAGTGCCTTGCCTGTGGACTTTTGAATGGTATTGTCACTCATATTTCTCTGTCATATCTCATTAAAAGGCACTCAAGGTTTCAAATTATAAGCAGTCTTACTCAGTGTTTGCATTTGGTTTGCGTTCAACCCAGACCACTGTTATTATGCTCAACTATGCAGAAAGATAAGGGAATAAATCTTGCCTATGAGAGCAAAAATTATGCATTACAACACCTATTTCATGTGCCTACTTGAAACAGCACAGTAGTATGCGGTCTACTTACTGTCAAATCACAAAAATACACAGTGTTAAAGCATTGGTTGTGACAAATACATGCAAGTTTATCTTGTGTTTTGCACACTTTTTGAATTTTGTTATAGGGAAAGTGCGCACACCCTAAAGGTGTTACTATCACAGTTTCAGACAAGTGATACATATTAATGCCAAATGTGCTGAGAAAAATGGACGAATACCTAAAATATGCTGATCTCAAGTTCTAGGATTCAGCAGAGGGAAGGGCCTCATGCATAATTCAAAGAGCTGCTTCTACACTGACAATGAACGTTTATGTAAACCCAAAGTGAGATAATATGGCAAAAAAGCAAATGCTAATTCAACCCCACTAACAACATGAAGATGATCATTTGCATACTGAACCACTGTATCAAAAGGTTAGAGTGGGAAAGAAGTGGAATTAAATGGAAACGCTCTCTTGATAGGAAGATAAACTTTGTAGGGAGAGCAAAGCTGCGTGTCATTCCCCCTGTGAGGAAAGGTCACCAAAGAAAGAGTTTTGAATAGACATAACTAACTCTGCAAAGGATTTTTTGAGTATCGCTCATCGAGGTTTTTGATGTCTTCTGTGTAATTATTTTCACACAAGCAGCCGCTGACAGCTTTCATGTTTACCAGCATGTTAAGCTGAAACCTGCTAATGCAAAATGCTCTTTGTGCTGCTGAGGTCAGACTTGGTATCTAGCTGTAATGGAGCAGTTTCACTTTGACATTTACACGTGGCTGTACTCTGACTTTGACTGTGCACTTAGTTCAAGTCGGTCGAGTGGCAGATAAAAAGATATTGTCAGCAAGTCCGATTGTACTGTGTGTTCTTGTAACACAGTCTGAGAAGGTTTTGAAAAAAAAGTGATCAAAATCAATGATTACTCTTTATATTCAATGATATCCATTTAATTTAATTTAGACATTTAATTTTTTAATGATATTAAAAAAGATATTCCTTCCATTAAAATAATCACAAAGAACTTAGTCAAAACCATTACATGTCATGTGTTAGTCTCTCATTGCTGTTTGGCTGTTTCTTGTTGTAGTTTACGTGAAAATAAAACCAAAAAGCAATGGTTAGAGCAGCTGAGGGCCATGTACTGGAGTTGCATGAGCGACAATGGGACCCCATTAACCGAGTGTGTTCCACTGCCTTATAAAAATCCCTCCATGCCTTGCAGTCTTAACAGGCAGTTGGGCCGTGTTGCCAGTTGCTGGATCTACCTCACACAAGCAGGCACCTGACTAGACGCAAATACCACAAGCGAGGAAACGGAAGAGAGTCAGAGGCAGAAGAAGAGGGAGACTGAGCAGGTGTCACCTTGACTGTACTAGCTTTGCTCGAAATTAGGGCTGTGAGGAAAAACACATTAAACATACAGACGTGTATTCGTTAGCATCCCTTACTGATTTATAGAGCCATAAACTGTTAAGATCTAAAATTTCACCAGCCGAATAAATGTTCTTCATGTTCGTGTAATACAAATAGCAAACCATATGCATTTCCTCAAATATGACTACTCCACCTATTAGTGGAGATGCAGTCCTGCACGCTTGTCTGCGCTTCCAGAGCAGTTACCCCCCCCAACCACTTAAATTAATAAAAGTTAGCAGAAGAGGAGTTATACATAAAACAAATCTTACAAAATATTACCGCCGCTGAGATAGCACCTAAAAATAGGAGAATTAAATGTGGACTCAAACATCAGATCTAAAGCTGTACTAGTAAACGATTTAATATCAGATTATCACATTGACGTATTTTGTCTTACTGAAACCTGGCTGGGTCATGAAGAATGTTAGCCTAAATGAATCCACTCCCCCCAGTCATATTAATACTCACAATTACTACAATTTCATCATTGGCATCAAAATTGTATGTACTATGATTTCTGGATCCGTTCTCTACACTTGTGTTTTACAACCTACATTTTGTCATTATAATTGTATATTTTATGATCTTCTGTTGTGAATCTATTCTGTACACATGACATCTATTGCATGTCTGTCCTTCCAGGGAGAGGGATCCCTCCTCTGTTGCTCTTCCTGAGGTTTCTTCCATATTGTTCCCTTGTTACAAAGGTTTTTTCTGGGTAGTTTTTCCTTTTTCGAAGCGAGGGTCTGAGGACAGTATGTGTTGTATGTCGTACAGAGTATAAACCCCTTTGAGGCAAATTGTGATTTATGATATCGAGCTAATTAAATAAAATTGAATTGAACATTGAATTGAACCTATGAAAGCTGCAGCCACTTGTTTTTAATCACGTCACAGATTACATTAAGTGACTGTCTTCTCTAATACTTTTTAAATAAATCTCTCCCTCATTTAGCTGCTAACTCCAACACACTTCTTACAACCTCACATACACATCCATCAAACACAACTCTTTTACTTCTCTTAACTTATTCAGCCATTCAACCCATTTACCACTTCTCTACTTCCCAACTGTGAGATTAGCTGTTTAGCAAAATCTGCGTGCATGTGCACTCGGGTAAGCCAATCCTTGTCTGAGGTTTAGCTGTGCAAGGCCGCCGCATCTCTACAATGTGTCCTCTTAATAAATCATCGCGTCCCCTCTCATCTCTGCTGCGGATTCAAGGACCCCCGATCAATCCGGCCCCCTCTGTAGGAGCTTTCGGTTAGCGCGCGGTGTCAAAAGCCTCGGGGGTGAAAGTGTGCGGACTCTGAGAGGAACCGAGACCGAGACGGTGGAGAGACCGGGGAGGAGGACGACATGTGTTTGATATCGAAGGAATGCTGCAGAGTTTGAGCTGTGTGTAAGTGTGTGCGCGTGTGTGAAGGAGAGAAAGAGTGCATGGGGCAAAGAACTCCTCTGTCTTTCAATTAAGAACATTCTCCACAGGCAACAAAAAGGCCTAGAGGCTTACTTTACACACACAAAGCCAAACTGTGGTGAGACCATCACCCCATATTGTAAATGTCAATCAATATCAGCTGCACAATGCTAGATATGTGTCAATTGCATGAGGTAGGGCTTGACTTTGGGCTATGGTCAACAGAGCAAAACACAATGGAACCTTTGCGAGCCCATCAATGCAGAATGAGCTCAATTTCATCTACTCGCACGGCATTGTACCATTGTAGTTGTCTCCTGGGAGATATTGTACGCTGTACTGTACAATAAGACGTTCAAACTCGCCTAAGTTCGCCTAACAGGTTCACCTTTCTTCATTCAACTTCCTTTCTCGCCTTGCCGGCCTCTTTCAATTGATGCCCTTTTTAGAGAGATCTCTGGAGGTGCACAAACACCCCCCCCCACACACACACACAAAAACATACACTTGCAAGCGCCTCCACACACTCCCACAGTGTCTAACAAACACCCCCACACACACGTAGTCAACCTCTCAGCATAGCCAACAGGAGGTAATCAAAGCCTTGATATGCTCTAACCAGATCCATTAAGGAGCTAATAAAGGCTCTGGATGAGTTAATTAATGACCCCCAAGAACATCATCTGCCTCCAGTGCTACTGCTCTGACTGCTGCCTCTGACTCTCACAGAGCAAATCCCAAATCAAAACAAAAACAGCCACACTTGGGTGAGATTCAGGTGAATATCCACTTGTTTGGGTGTCATGACGACCAGAGAAGGGGACACACGATTTTAGCTCCAGCGATTGGATGATGAGGCCTGTGTGTGTGTGTGTGTGTTTGTTGCCATGTCCGTGCACACTTCATGTGGATGTACTTGATATGCAGCATGCTGCTAGAAAAGACAATTTCTACAGAATGCCTAAGAGACACAAAAAAGTAATTGATGCTAATGTGGAAAGAGGACGAGAGGGAAATCGAGCAAATCAATTAATTAAACATTTCATTCGTTTGGTGAAGCCTTCTGGAAACTTCACAGCTTCTTCAGAGGGCAACCGTTCTCCATTCTCTGCCTCAGCAGATAATGCTGTCAGTCCATTCTGATAGAAACATTTTAAAAGCTGTTTCACACATGGCTAATTGTGTTTTTTTTTTTTAAACTCATTGATGCTTCTGTACAGCTCCTCCGACTTTTATAATTAAAATGGATAATAACTTTAATAGCAATTTTTAATGGGTCTTTCATTTTCCTTAAAAGATCCCAATAATTTGTGTGGCTGAGGAAAGTCTAATTGCATTTCATTCTTGCCAGCCATTGTTGCAGTCCATGTTTAACAGCAAATACTTGAAAAGAAGCATTTTGCCATGTATACATACTTGAGTGAGTGCTCCCTATCCACAGTTAATATTTGCAATCACACAATTACACATATGACAATATGTAGACATGTAAGCATATGGGACAAAGATATTTGCTGTATGTTTACCTTGGCAGTGAATGCTGACCGGCAACTCTCGAAGATCTGACTCATCAATCATTGTCACAACAAGCTTTTTATTTCATTTTGTACAGCAATTTAGTTGCACGTGTTTGTGCAAGTGGATGAATTGTATTGGTTAGTTTCCTGGGGTTAGAACTATATTGATTTACTTACCAATACATATATCTGTGTCTACGCATCAAACATGACCTCAAACCTTGACCCCTGTAACTTCTGGATTTGAATGGACCTCATCCCCCCCTTTAATTGTCTGCCATCACACCAGAATGAGAGCATGATAGTATATTGCCTCATGCTATACACACCAGAACTCTCTCACACTGTGGCACTCTTGTTTTCCTTCTTTCTTGACATTTAGCTATGTGCTAGCTAGGCAGGCAGTGTGGGCTTGTTTACAGGGTCGTTAACTGTTTCTCAGAGTCTCTGCACCCAACAAATGTGGTGATTATGGTCCACAGAGAGGCTCCTGTGTGAGAGAAGCTATAAGAAGTCTCACTATCATCACAAAGCACAGGCGGCATTATAAACCTAAATGCCTCTCTTCCGTCTTTTTCATTGGCCTTTTGTATGCAGACTCAGCCCTTACTTAAGGGTTCCACTTCCCGTAAAAAATAATAATACTAATTAATTAAGTTGGCATTTATTTGACATGCCTGGGCAAACACTCTTATTGCATTCAGTCGTGTAGTTATCTGCTGGGGGGGGGTTTGTTTTATCCGTCTCCAATGTTAGTGGTCACCGGGATTGCTGAAGTGTTAAAAGGGTCTGCACATGCACGCAAGCAAGAACGCACATGTGCACACACAGCTACAGTATGCCTTAGGGGAGATGTAAGAGATGTAAAAGAGATGTAGAGGAATGAATTATGAAGTACAATGTCCCCTATTAGGAATATAGTCCTTGTCTTGTGGTATTTCAACAATTAGCTTGTGATGGGAGGACAAGCGGACAGTGTGTCTTGTCTGCAACCTGTGATCTTTTTAGCGCGCCCTCACCAGAAGAACGGCTGTATAGGTCGATAAAGCAAACAGCTTATTACGACCCAAATTTACGTTTATTGTTAGGCCGCGACCTCCAGTGGCCATAGTAATTATTACGGGAGCAAAGGAGGAAGTCGGGTGACATTGTATAAAGAGCAACAAATTCTATGTTAGGAGGTGGTTGGTTCAAACAAACACACCCTGACCTTCACCCGGAGACTGGGGTGCGTGTCCTGTGTGAAACCAAGTCAACATTGACTTATTTAAAGATTTAAGTTAAGTAACGTAGGTGACTGTAGTAATGTACCTCACGTGACTTGCGTCACTTATTTGGACACAAACCCCCGATCGTTTCATTAACCTAACCAAGGTGTTTTGTTGCCCAAACCTAACCAAACTGTGACCGTTTCACAGCGTTAATCACGTGTTTAATGTCAACTGAGTTACATCGTCGGTACGTCTGTCGCTGGTACTTTCCAATAGTCATATATGTCATTACGGGAGTCACTGACAATCAGCCGTGTCGTGTGTTGGATTTTTTGGGTGGTTTGACATCCATCTATCCATCAGCTATACCAAATTATCCTATAGAGGGCTGCGGGAGGCTGGAACAATCCCAGCTGACATTAGGTGATAGGCCGGGCACACCCTGGACAGGTCGTCACATCCCAAATTTAATAAACACTCCACCCACAGAGTTTACATGATTACAAACCTTAAGGCTTCACAATGTAAACTGGGTGTCTACAAAAAAGTATCTAACTAAAGACTAGAATTAGTTGAAACCCATTGCCAGTGAGTGTAGTAAACACTATTTTATAAAACAATTTTCTAGAAGCCTTATGGTTTCATCAATACTCCACAGACCAGTAAATTTGAAGGTCACCCTGGCAAATTAACACAGTAGGTTCTGCAGTCACTGCTGTGTAATTTAAAAAGCTGACACTCATTTTTGTCAGTTGGAATTGGCAAGTTTAAGGGAGTAAAATGAAATAGATTGTCTATAGTTAAAATCCTTGGCAATGATCCAAGCTACAGAGTTGTGAAATGCTGCTGCAAACATTCTAATGTGGCAGATTACAGCGTCTGTTGCTAAGCCCCTTTATTATTATCTCCATGATAAAGCAGACAGCTGGCATTTGTTTTCCTTTCCACTTTTGCTATCACTTCCTCCTCTCCTGTCTGTGTTTATTCATTATGTTTGCGTGCAAACATACCTCAGCCGCACAAACTCTTGAGCTCCAGCACCATATGATGAGGCAACCTTGCAGCGCGCTCACTACCCAGGAGATGAAGGCGGAGGCAGTGTATCTAAATACAAGCAGACATTGAATTAATCAGCCGCTCTGAGGGAAATGTTACCAGTCCATATAGATTTTTTAACCTCCACCGTAACTTTTGGATCTCCAAAACTCTCCTCGTTTTGTGACGCTTGACCTACTCAGAGGGACAAAGTTTATATCCTGATGGGGGGTTTTTTTGTCCAGGGCCACCGCATTTTTACAGGTTCATTAACATTCAGGGCCTGTCTGGAAAGCATCAGTGTTGGGGCCATCGTGGTTTTTGGAAGTGAGGACATGGTGGATAAACATGAATACAACCTCAGGGGGTGATGCCTGGCATGCAGGAGCATCGCTTTGTGCGTTTTAGCGTGACTCCCACTAAGTCAGCTTGGGCACCTTGGCATAAGGTTTACATACAGCACATCAAACGCACACGCAGCAAACTAACTACACACATACCTAATAACTACTAGGCATACAAATAAATAATAAAAACATGTAAAAGGCGACAAATGAAATTAGACCAATGAAAGGGCTACATACAACTATTAGCAAATGCACTGAATACAGAGATGGACAATCAATAAATTGATAATTGTTGAATGAATGAAGACATGAATACAGCGGCAGACAAAATTTACGATGCAGTGGCAGCTTTTACTAGTTTGTCACAGTTCTTACTCTCCTAACTTTTGTTAGAAACGCAGACGTTGAGCAGCCCGACTGGGAGCAGGTTTCTTTCTCCGAGTTGGCTGGCTGCCGGCAGCCGTCAGCACTTCGGTACAGCTCGGGATTCAGCTGTTCCAGGCGGGAAAAAGGGAGCAAGCTTGTCTCCGGGCGGGAGACCAGAGGGGGGGGGCGCATAGTTGAGGCGTGGCAAAACAAAAACCGGAATCAAGATATTTTAGCTTCTTTTCTTTTTACTTTATATACTTTTTGTGATAAGGGCAGCATTGTCTAGTGTCACAGCACAAATATTTCTCTCCTCTCATTCATACCTCTCCTATTTTAATCCTTATTTGTTCAAATTACTTTACAGAATTGATCAAGTTTCATGTCACTTACATTTGCTGCAGATACAAAACACATTATGAATAAACAGAATATCACCCACTTAGTGATAAATGAGTAAATATCATATCTGCCATTATGCACAGCATCTGTATTCTCTCTCATAGTTATGTTATTGCCTATATTCCTCCCACAGTCCGCCCTTAATGATGCTTTTTGCAATTCTTCTCCCTCAAATACGTACCAGCTACTACATTTGGCTAATATTATTATTATTATCTTAGAATGCAAGACAATCATTTCAAAACAGGAAATTAAAAAAGAAAGTCCAAACTACTGCCAGCATCCTTGGAACGCCATCTTCTACCTACGATGAGAACTGAGCATGTGTCGATACAAAGGCTTGTTTGCAAATGAGGGGACTCTCTTCCACTGTGTGAAGCGTCTCTGCAGCACAAGTAAGAGATATACCTCTCACACACACTTTATCTCAAACACACACACACACACATATAAGGCACGCACGTGTTAATTACAAACCCCATATTTCATTGCACACAAATGGCTCAGGCCTCCATTTGTGAATCATTGTTACAATGCTCTCAGGAAGAACAATGAGACGGACTCTTTAATCTGCATTAAAAGCCAGAACTCCCTTTACTGTGGTATACGTAAGGCCAATAGTAGTAATATAGTGGAGTTGTGAAGTAAGATGCAATCCCATAATGATCAACTCCAACCACGTTGCACAATATTTCTACTTCTGCTACTTTGACTTTCCACGGGGACACACGTGTGCTGTTCGGTGGTGTATTTTGAGGAAAATTGATGGCTGAATATAAATTGTGTAAAATTTCAGTGATAATCGTCAGGTTCGATGATCCTTCAGTTCAAAGAGTCCTGCTTGAATGGCCACTTTGCACCAACATTCAGCAGAGACAAACCCATTGCAGTGGAGTTACAGTGGAAGTTCCAATTTCTCCACCAGCAGCGTTCAATGAACCAGAATAATGCCAGGGTTCCCACTGTCCTAGGTATCTTTCCAGTCATGGAAAAAAAATCATGGTAGATGAAAGAAAATTGGTATAACGTTCTGAAAAAATAAATTTACACATTGTCATGTTTTCACTTTCCTTTTTTTTGAGAGCAAAGTGTTTGATGTCTGCTCAACAGCTGCCAGCTGAAATTAAGGCTCTGTTCAGAGATGGGAAAGTTCAAATGGATATGTCAGTTATTATTTGGAACGCTGCAAATGCCCCTTAAAGTTTGGAGCTTTTGAATGTTGCCTGGGTCATACTGGCAAGTTTGGAAAGAGTTTAATGTTGCAGCAGAGAAACACTCACACATCAGAAGGTGGCACAGTGAAATTAATCCGCACGTTTTTGTGAAATTTTTGCGTAGATTCTTGGTGATGTAGTGGGCGAGTTGGTGAGCTACTACAGCTGGTGAGCCATACGCTAGCCCGCCTGGAATGTGCTAGTGCTAGTCACTCTAATTGGCTTTCCTAGCTTATTCTTCTCTGTACAAGGCCATTTTTTCCTGTACATAATTAACTGTACATAAAGATTTTTTGAAAATTTCTCTGAGCAAGATTGGGGGGGTTGCATATTATCAAACCGCCAAACCGGGACCCATCAGCGTACCCTTCATGTATGCACATAATATGTCCCCTCATTTGCATATTATGTGCTTATGCACGAACCATAGGTGTTTTCATCAGGGTGGGGGACAATTATTTCAGCGCTTAGCACATCTTCCGCGAGCACCTTTCAATACCAGATTATGTTTTGTCACCCAAAATGCATTTTTATTTATTATCCAAAAATGTATTTGAAAGCTGTAGGCTATATAATAACACTGCTATGAGCTGGTTGTGAGTTTATAAAGATTAAAACGTCAACACATGAAATCACTATTGCACCTAACAAAAACCGAGAAAGAGCCTTTAAAGAAAGAGACCTTTAAGAAGAACACTTGTTTGAGGAGTGGCTCTTCTCTAGGAGATTGCGGTTTTGCAGGAGCTTTCCGTGGAACTCTGCACAGCTATCAAAGTGTATTTGTGTAATGAGTAGTGCCGTCACATACGGTTTCCCTCAAAGGTTAACTTGCTGACTTGAATTTGCTTGTCAAAGTTGACCAAAATTTAAAGCCATGCAAAAGGTTTGTGCAGATTTCCTGCGCGTGAATTCACTGGTTGTGGTGATTCCACTGGTATGAACTGATTTCACCACAACATTTCAGCATTTTAAAGTCTGGAACCTTTTAAATGCTGGTGTGACCCCGCGTTATTTAAATGTTTAAACGCTTGTTCAGAAAGCGAAGCAAATTTCGTGCCAACTGTAGATTAGCTGTAGCCAGCTAGCAATGGATGCACTGTGGAGTGTGCCCTTGTGTTTATGTTCAGCTCAGTCTCCAATTGAACTTAGGACTCACCAGGAACTGATTTTTTTCTGTTATTGCCCTCCAGTCTCTCGTTTTGCCTCTTATCTCTGCACATACATGAAGCTGATGAAGTGCCAGAAAACATGCAACATTTTTCGCTCAAGTTGAAACATGTTCAATTTACGTGGGCTATGTCTCCGTGTCATTCCATTGTCTTTTCATGCCATTGTGCCGCTTCTAAAATTTGCTTTGCTTCGGGTCTGAACACCTTTTCTTTGAAGCAACTTTAGAGGCAAGTGCCATTATGGTAACTCCCTCTATTGCTGGAAACCTGCATATGTTTTCGTGTGTCATACCATGATTATGGTGTAAATGCCTATTCTGTCTGTGTGTGCTTCTGCACACAAACATAAGACTTCCACAGAAATAACCTTAACCTCAGTCGTGATCTGCCAGCTGCAGGTTGTTGAAAATGTCTTGGAAAATGATTTCTTGAAAGCATTCGGCACTCTGAACGCAGCTGCAAAACATGCTGGGTTTTTAAGAATGGCAACAGGTCACTCTGGGAAACGTAGGAAATCACCGAGGTATAAGTAAACAAGGGAGCTTGAGGAAAAGTGGGCACACCATTTCCTCACAAAGCAGCCCCAGACAACAGTGTAACACAATTCAAGGCTGATTTAGTTTCCTTCCCTTATACACACACGCAGGCACAAACACAAAACATATGTACATGCTTTCACAAGCAACACTTCCCTGATTCATGAGCTGACATGGCTTGCACTGAATGGCAAACCCTGGAATCTGGAAACGGACAAATGGTGAAAAATTCCCTCCTTGGCCATCTCACCTCGGAGTCGGTAGTGGCGATAATTGAAAAGACACACAGACACCAAATGACCTCCGAACGCTTATTGTCTTCTTCCTGATTTATTATACGTGTATTCCACCAATGGGCTGCACGTGCTCTGCTTACACTCGTTCAAACGCAAAAAGGTAAAGTTGAGTCCCAAACTTGTGGCCCGTCTGCCCCAAGAGACATGCACAGAACAAACATAAATCTTATAGATGCTTGATCAGGCATTGTTGCGCATTAAAAACAGTGTGCTAGTGAGTTTGTGTATTCAGTGGGACATGAATGAATAGGATAAGGATAGTATACAGCAGAGGATTATTTTGAGATCGTTCTAACCATAAACATGCAATATTCTAAAGGTCCCCCGAGTCCCTGAAATTGCTTATTGGCGGTTAAGTCGCTTTTACTTCAACATTCAGCTACGCGAGGTATCAACAAGTACACTACTTTAGCGTCCAGACCTGATCTGACTTGGGGAAATTAGTAATACTTAAAAACTGTGTTGGCGCGCATCAGCACGCTGGAGCACCCCCTCATGCTCCATTACAGATGAACAGTGGCCAACAGTGGAAAAACGCTGGATTTACTGGGCAGTTCCAAGTCGAGAGTGTGTGTAAATGAATACTAAGCAGCAGGGTGAAAACAACAAACAAGCATGATTGACTTTGGTCATGCTGCTGCTTTAATAGATAACCCATTTGGACGTCTATCATAAATTATATTTTCCTTTCTATTGGCAATAATAAATGAATTTCGATTTTAGGGGCCAAATGTACTATGATTATAATTGGACATGTTTGAACAAGTATCTGTAAATGCTACACCTGTTCTTTATGGAACAATATCATGCAATTTCTTCTGTTTCTACACATTGTGATGAATGAGGAACAAACTTATTAAAAGATTATTTTCTGTTAATTAACTGAAACAACTACAAGAGATACCGTGCAAATAGCGTTAAGAATGTTGCATGCTACTTTTACTTTGCTATGCAGAAACCAGCGAAGCATCAGGGGCCTACCAGGGCCCCCGTTAGCAGTTTGTGAATGGTAAAAAAAACGCACAATAACGTAATGCAATAAAACACTTCAAGATCCAAGCCATTCGGTGCTTGGATCTGGCTAAAATGCTAATGAAAATGCTTTCAGCCATGCAGTCCACAAAGCTCTAGGAATGCCATACAAATAGGTAAGTACAACAACAAAACTCATTGCTTTGCTTTGAAGTGTGTGTGTTTGTGGGCTGCAGCCGTTCTTTTCTGTTGCTTTGACATCTGTGTGTTGCATGCATGCTGCCTGTTGCACCCACTGCAGTGTCCATAGGCCTTTTTATTTATTGTCTGCCGGTTTTGTTTAATTGTCTGCGTTTTGTCCTCTTTTTTTTGTTGAATTCCAGTAAGCCTATACTGAGGAAGACAGTTGTATACTGTATGTATAGTTGGTAGGATGTTGTATGCATGGGCTGTAAAGGGCTCATCTATAGAAAAGGAATTACTTCGGTTGGTATGTTTTTGCACCCAGGCCCGGGGGGTGATGTCCTGCTAGCGAAGTAAACAGTAGCACAAGCAATCATTTAGTCCAGAATATCACAATGTGCTGTTGTTAGATGTGGCAAACAAAACTATTTGTAACATTAATAAAATGTGTTTTGTTGTATAGAACCTTTAGACAATAAACTGTAATGCTAATCAGTTAAGTTCCTAATAGGCAGGATAAATAACAACCTGTTAAGTTATTTGCAAATAGGTTTTTGTTCCCTTTCCTGGTCACAATTTTATGCTACAATACCACAGTAAATCTATTGCATCAATGTCAATAATAAGTGCCTCATTTGGTTGGCTGAAATATTACAAGCATGGGTGCTGCTTCACACCCTTTGCTTTCACGTCAAGCCGCACCTCTGCTGAGTAATTGGGGGGTTGGGGTGGCCATTTTTTGTCTCTCACTTTAAAAAAAGCATTTTGGATTGCAGATGTAAAATGGTACATGTGGGAGTCGCACGCTATGTGCAGAAAAATTCTCAAATGTTAACCTGCTAGACTACTATGGAACCTACTAATGGTGTTCTCAAGCATCTTGCTTTCCTTGTGCAACACCTTCCCTTAATACTCCCCTGGGCAGCGCCAAATTCCAGGCACCCATTAAATAGTGACTGCAAAGAATAATAACACACACTGTGGTGCTTGCTTTGATTGAGGCTCACATGTGGCATCTAAGTGTGTCGACATGTTGCAGCTAAACAATGTCACCGTCTAAACGACTGGGCCTGGATACCTTCCTGTGTACACGGTCACAATATGTTTTCCTAATAGCGCTTATGCCCGAGCCTCTGTGCTGCACTAAAAATGAATTACTGAGACAGTATTGTCTTTACACACGCAAAACAACTCCTGTCTGACAACACAAAAAGGATGCGTGACATGAGTGGGGCCACATCATATGCAACTGTTGGCAACATGCGAAGAGTTAAACCACATTTACGGTTATTAGCCCGTCAGCGTCGGAAATGGAAGTGCACAGCAGTTGGCGGAGTTTAAAAACATTCACACAACTGCTACGTGCCTTGGCAGAGCTCGTACAAGTGTTTGAAGCTCCGTGTGGGAGACGAGACTCAGTGTTCCCAGAAGGAATTCCATAATTCAGCGTTTCACAGTCGGCGCTCCAGCCGAGCTGAGATTCAAAGACGTTTATTACCTCGATTTGATCACGCTCATCAAGCCATTCTTCGCCACTTGTACCTGTGCGCGGTCAATGGGGTCAGTGTCATAGCGAGGGAGGCCATCAGCATACAGCTGATTAATGAGTGAAGGTCTATTACGCTGAGTGGCTTTTTATTCATCGCTGCTCTCCTGCTCTCTTATACGTTGAGGGAATTTAAAGCATACGAGTAACAGCTTGGTAACAGTCAACAAATTGTGATCTTCAGCTGGTAGCTGACGGGTTCTGGGCTCTCTTCCCACTGGAGCAACTTATGCTAAATATGTATGTGCTAATGATACAGTACTTTGAGTGAAATTGCATTGCAGACTTGCACGCTTTGCTATTAAAATCCCACTTACATTATCCTTCGGAGCCCACATTTACCGAAATGCCATTTACCTCACATCAGGGGTTGCAGGCGGTGAAACGGAAATCACATCATTTGACTCAGAGTTATAGGTCGGTTTGAATTAAAAACACCCAAAGCAGACGGGTGCCTTATGATTATAACATACAAAAAAATGCGATTTTTTTTTTTTCCTAACTTACAAGAAGCAGAAGCAGCATCTGCTGACTTACTTAAGAGGCTTTCTCCTACAAAGCCAAGCATTACCATATTCACCTTAATATATTTCCTCTCATATTCCAGTGTCATTAGCTGAAGCGTTGGTAATAAGCCTTGTGATATATCCCCCCTTAGTTGCAGACCTTGGTATGCAAATGAGAAGTGGCATTGGGGGTGGGGGTATTGTGCGTCTGAATTTATCTGAACTGATCAGAAACACAATTATGCCTTGCTCTCTCATAATAAACCACGGTTAAGTGGGTTGGAGAATTCATTTATTTACATTAACTCTGTCGACGTTTGACAGTAATGGATGCCTTTTATTAATGAATGAAGGATTTTGCGTGGCTCCGACTCTCTTGTTCTGAAGCCTTGGGGGGGGGGGGGGGGAAAACAATTGATAAATGAAAACTTTTAGAGAGATTGTATTGAGCGATTCGGAGAATACTGCCAAGAAACAAATTGCCAAAAGAAATCCAAACCCTTTTACTTTTCTCCTCTCCCTCTCTTTCGTAAGCGCACACACACACACACACACACACACAGAGCTATTCATGTTCTAGCCCTTTTGTAGTCTGTCTAATTGAGGAAAATAAAAAGGTTTTCCCATTGATTTTTTTCCCTCGCTGATTTTTTACAACATAAAAAATGCATCGCTCCCAGTGGTCTACATGATATTAATTTATTTGGTAATGTGCAGCAATTTATAAAATTCAAGAGGGTGGTATATGTGTGTCTGTGTGAAGCAGAATACGTGTGCGCACATATATATATATATATATATATATACACATAGCGGTGTCTGTGTATTTCTGTGCGTCATGGCCAGCAGCCCCAGTGTCACCCATCGTTCTCTCCTGGCCTGTTGTTACAGACAAATGTCTTATCTCCCCTCCTGCCAACCATTCACCCACCCCCCCGCCACACTGGCTGCCCCTTACGAGGCACTAATCTCCGATTTGAATTAAAACATAATTGGGACTCATGAATCATGAATTTTTTTTTTTTTCCATGGACAGCACAGGCAATGCCCTGCCAAGTTGATGCACTGCCTCCCTCGTATATTTATTAAAGGCCTTTTCAGCGCTGGACGCAGCCTGTGATCTACATATGGCTGACACAGAGTGGGTGGGCCTGAACGCTGCATGCAATGTCTTAGTTAATGGTGAATCACATGCCCCAGGGTAAGAGCTACCTTGACATTACCTTATGAAGTACTGCATGGCTGTCTGAGCTCATATCAACATGTATTATATATGGATTATCCAAGGTGAATGGCTTTTATATGTGCTGTGGTGTTAATACTAGGCTGTTATAATGTTCTTACTGAACTCTGGCAAAAAGGGAAGGGTCAAAAAAAGAATTTTAGTCCAATTGTTTTTATGAGCTTTCCAATACACCCCCAATATAGGAGTCAGTATTATATGTTGTTGCTTTTGGAAGCTCATACAGTGACAGTAGAACCTAGAGTTGCAAACAACATCAACTTTATTTCTGATAATTTAACAACATTAACATAATATGAACTAGCAAAACTCAAAGAAAATTAAAATGTAGTAGTAGTCATTTTTTTGTCTTTATTAACAATGTTCCAAAATGAATGCACCTTGAAGTAAAACAAAAAATAACAAGGAGGCATTAAATTAAAAGGAAAACTAAAAAATAGACAGCAAAAGGTGTAGGCTGAAGCTTTAGCTTACTATAGCTACCCTTTTTAATCACAACAGAAAAAAAATGGATCGGCATTCATGTTGTGTAAGAGTTGTGCCTGCAGCTAGTGTTCATCTGTTTTTGAACTGCTTCCAAAACCCCCCCCCCCCCCCCCCCCCCCCCACACACACACAAAGTATTGCAACACCTTGAAGTATGGATTTCATTATGTCAAGGATCACAAGTTATTCTTAACAGCATGTTCTATGTATGCCGTTTGAGACTTTAAGTGAAAATTAATGATGTGGTAAATGAGTGGAAAGGCACACCAGTGTCACATACTGAAGCTTAATGTCAAGTTGTATCATTTCCATAATATTAGAGCTACAGTTGCTGCCGTGGCCCTCTAACCACCGATCTGTGTCACTGATCAAGTTGGTCTTTCATGCCTTTAGGCTGACTGACAATGTTGCAGTTCTAGGAGAGTGTCATGACTACAGGTTTTAATGCAGTTTTCTTTGAGAATATCACGTATTTTATTCGTTCATGCATTCTTTCGTGCATTTAAGATTTTCTGAGAGTTACATTTACAAGGTTCTACCTATCATCAAAAGGCTCCACATTTATCTTCAAAGTGCGAGTTGAATGCGTCCCGAGCGACACCTGTGCTCTACAATACAGAATTATTATGTTCTTCCATGTCCTCAAACTTACATGATTTATATAAAATATGGCATAAATCAAGTGATCTTGATTCCCCATTAATAGACACAGACAAACTAATCAAACCTGGCAAACTATATTCAATAATTCACGCTCCATGTCAAATAACTCAAAACACACTGCCCCACTGCATTCTGGTTCTGCACACCAATTGGGCAGATGGGAATGCTGTCCGAGATCCTCAACCTCAGCATCCGCCCCACCCCCCCGTCTCTCTTTTAGGCGATCTGTCATCACTTTCAATCCCACACCTCCAGACTTTCAATTTAATAGCATTAACTGTGGCCAAGACAACCATATTACTCAACTGGAAAGACAGAACTAAAATATCAATAAACCATTGGCTCAATCTGTTAACAGACCACGCGAACCTAAAAAAAGCTCACATCAACCCTAAAGAACAATCTGACCCAATTCCATAACACCTGGCGTCCTTTCCTGCAGTTTCACTCAAAACCACAAATGTTAACCTAACGATAGTATTATATCAAAAGTCAAGGGATTGCCAAAATCACTAGTCTTCATCCTCTGGAGACAATGAATGTCTGTACAAAACTCCAATAGTTTCTGAGATATTTCATGCTGGACCAAAGGGATGGAACGACTGACAACATTGCAATCCCCAGAGCTAGTGCACCATCGGAGTCCTTTCAAATAGGCTTGTAAAAATGCTATGCTATGTATATACTGTTCTATTAAAGTTTATAAACTAACCTTTCTGTACGGTTATAATAAGACACTAAACTGGTAGTGGGCCTGCACTGAATATTACAGTAGCTAATAGTGATTCACATACCCCCAAGTAAATGTTACCCTTTGGTCTGTGAGGTAGGCCACAGCTGCCTTGCTTTATTTGAGGGGAATCAAGACAAAATATGTTTGCTTGTCTCTTCCGAAAACCCTGTATGATCCTCCCCATGTGACATAAGAAAAACATATTGATTTTCCCCATCGCCAGCTGCATTTCTGTTGCCATTTTTAATGCTTCTTGAAAAACTCTGTGCATATGGAACAATGTCAGCTGTCAGTTTAAATATGCCTGTACCTTTCAATTAATGTAAAAGCAAAAAATAGATATGTGTTCTATTTTCGCAGCCTTAGACGGCAGTGGTGTGATTATTGGCTTAGAAAATGTGGGTTGGGCCTGTGAAGAATACCACGTCTTAGTAAATACTGAATCATATTCCAACAAGTAAAAGCGGTCCTGACTTCAGTGTATGAAGTAGGGCACAGGCGTCTTGGTTCGTGCAAAGCAAACGATGTATTGGATATGCAATGAGAACATGCACTGCGCAGAAAACAAGGCACCTCCATGGTGCATGCGTTTATGTGAGAAAGGGAGAGAGACGGAGAACTTGTGTATGTGTCTGAGGCTTTTTTTTTTTTAATGCTGTAGGCCTATTGGAAATGCAGATGAACACATGTTCAGTTCAGGTAAGCAGATGGTATAGAAAAAAAAAAAAGGAAGATGAACATATTTGGAAATATACACCTCCAGGAATCAGAGAATGCTTTGTGCACAGGATTTCTAACATCTCTCTTTATAGCGCTCTGTCAGAGCCAATGCTGAATATCTCAATTTAAACCCATTCCAAATATGGCTAATTAGAAGTGTGCTACAACAAGGACTGAAAGCACAGTGCTTGGTGCATGACATCACTGCCAGGGTTAAGGTTTAGTATGACAAAGGTCAATAGAATTTAGAAAAGAGCAAAAACCTACAACTGAAGGGTCGTAAATACAGTTGTATTCTGATTTTAAAAGGTTTATAATACAGTTTTCTTTCTGATCTCAAATGCAGCGCTGAGGATCAGCATCCTCCAAACGGCACATGACTATAAAAGATGCACCAGCACCTCCAGGCTAGCAGGCTGCTAACACAAAATGTAAAAAAAAACATAATGAACTTTAATAAGCCATTCATTTTGTTTTCATATCCTATTATTTTCCTCTCAACTAGGGGTCACTTTTTACAAGTGCTTCTTTCACTAGAACACCACAGCTCCCACCTGGACATTTCAGAGGCCATTTTTGCAATTTCTCCAAAGCAAGCATTTGGTTTGATTTGTTCGGGGAGGTATAATTGGTCCGAGTTCAATTGAAAATCTCCCCACAGCACAATTCAGGTGTTCTACATAATAGTAGGATTTATATTTATTAATACAAATAGTGCTTTCTTGCTTTATCTAGCAAGTAGAAAATCAAAGCTCTCTGCCCGTATTTCCCCTGAATTAACCATGGGTGAGACTACATAATTGCCCATTTATTGTGAAAAACAGCAGAGCTAATTTCTTTTGGGGGACGTTCAAGTTAAGTGTCGAGTGCTTGAAATCCAAATCAAATGAAAGTCTTCGAATACCCAATAAAATGACAAGGCATTTGAACTTTTTCCCTTTTGAAACTGTTTATAGTGTATTTTACATTGCTAAACCCAAATCCTACCCATGCATTAGTGAGGCTATGCGAGGCCTGGGTGACACTGTCTTATTTATTAAGTTCTATCCACACTAGCAGAATGGCTCTCGGGGTGGCACATTCGGTCAGTCGGTCTACCACTTCGGTCCTGACTGAAATATATTAACAACTATTGAATGGATTACCATGACATTTCTTAAAGACATTCGTGGTCCCCAAAGGGTTTTAAACCTGCTGACTTTGGTGATCCCCTGACTTTTCATCTTGTGCCAGCATCTACATAATGGATTGACATTCATGATTTTGAGTGGAAGGTTTGTTATAACATTTGGTACAGCCATTCGTGTCCCTCTCAGAATTTTTTTTTAATAGTTTTTGTGATCTGCTGACTTTTCCTCTCGCGCCATCTTCTGGTCGAAATTGTCATATGTCCAATGTTTCGGTTTTTGACTAAATGCCTACAAAACTAGTGACATTACTATAATCCTCAACTGCACTTTGTATTTAGTGGTAATTAGCAAATTTTAGGATGTTAACACACTAACCTAGCGTGGTAAACAATACCTGCTAAACATCAGCATGTTAGCGTGCTGACAATGACAATTTTACCTCAAAGCACCACAGTGCCTATGTACAGCCTCACAGAGCCACTAGCGTGGCTGTGGGCTGCTTATTTTAATGTGGGTTTTTACCAAAACTTGAGACTTGAGAATGTTTTTGCTTTAAAGCTCCATTATATGGGTTGTAGTGGCATCTAGTGGTGAAATTGCAGTATGCAACCACTTCAATACCGCTTGAATATCACCCTCCCCTTCCAAGCGAAAAAAGTGAACGACCCTATCTAGAGCCACTGATTGGTTTGTCCGTTCTTGGCTACTGTAGAAACATGGCGGTGCAACATGGCGACCTATGTAGATAAATAAGCTCATTCTCCGGTAACGGAAACACAATGATTTTTATTTTCAGGTTATTATATCATAATGAAAACATACTTCTAAATATTATATTCCATTTCTGCCAATATCTCCTCCTAAATGTTACATACTGGACCTTTAACGGCTCAAGTAAGGAAGTCTCTCAGCAGTCCAAGTCAAGCTTCAGGTCAGGTTTTGTGACTTCAATCTGTTTGCACTTTCTAAATGAGACACTTCTCATATCACCTCTAAACTTTCCTGCATTATGTATCGTGTCAATTCCATTTTTCCGCCTCAGGTTTCAACGTGGGGTACCAAGCCTCAAACTCATCCCATTATCTTATCAGTTTACCCTACAGTAAAAGCCAATATACCACCCAATATTGTCAAAGAAAATCCACACACCCCTTCTTAAAACATGCACGCTATTTCATTATGCTAATCGGCATTCTATTATGCTAATCCCATTTCCCAAATTTTGTTGTAGTTGAACCGACGAGATAAGTGAGGAGACATGATTGCATTAGAGAGCAATTTATTACTTTTTTAATCATAATGAAAAAGTTTTTAATAACAGACCTACACATTCCCCACTCGCTTAAACTGCACAACACTTTCTCTGTTATGCACGTCTAGAGGAGGAAGGAGAGAGCTCAGAGTAAGGAGATTTTTTTTTTTTTTTTTGCCAGTGCAGTTCTATACATTCTGGGTAAATTGTCCTCTGAAATCAATAAGTGAGTGACTGAGTTAGTCAGAGTTCAGGGACAGAGGGAGGGAAACATCTGACCTGGAGCTTGAAAAGAGTAGCAGTGCCCTATTGTCAGCCACAGGCATGCTGTTGATGAAAACTTCAACTTTTCACCCAATGAAGCCTTTTCACTTTTAAATAGTTTACTGTAGCTTCCAACTTCAAGGCGCTTCAGGTACAAACATTCACCAAGACAAGCCCATCTTCCCTAATACATTTGTTTTCTTTTTCCTCTCAGGCATTTCTCCTCTTTTTATTTTTTTTATTTTTCTTGTTTTCTTGCACCTGTAGCTCGCTGGTTAAATGAAAGAATAAGTACTTCACCAAAGCCATGCCCATGGCTTGTTGGATTAAAGTTACTGTGCTAAACAAGACAGGAAATCATGTATTGCTCTTTATTTTTTTTTACACTTTTGGAATATTTGCTCCATGAGCTTATGACGCCGTGTAATCCCTGAAATGTTTTTATAGTCTAAAATACACCTTAAAAAGAGAATGCACACAAAAGCATCCAATGTTCTCAAACAGGTCATTCAATATTTTCTGGCACAAGCGGCGGATTCAAGAGCTAAAGATAAAAGAACAACTATTTTGATCTGTTTTGTTTCAAGGAGAGGAAGCGGATTTCTTCACGTCACAGCATGTTTGATTTAGCCTTCCAAATGTTTGCGGTTTTTTACTCTCATCCAGGAGATGCTCACGTGCCTGTAAACCTCCTTTGCTTCAGTCAAAACATCTTGCTTTCTCTTTATGGCTCTCTGGTCGGTTCTCTCAGCTGTGAAAAAGCACTTTCTCATGTGCAATATCTTCCGATGTCATGATTTATATGAAGCCTGTTTTATAGTGCATCTGAAATACTGATGGTAACTGCTGCAGAATTTCCTCAGGAGCATAAAATCCATTGTTAATGCTACGTGGTCCCATTTATTTCTGTGAATGTATAAATCCAAGTGCATGGAGAGACTGTGATTTAGAGTGTGCAGTAGTAACAGGTACAAGAGGAAGAGTAGTTAAGTGTTTTCCTTTTGCAGGAATGACAGCAAACATCTTTTAGATATCTGTCTGAAACTGCCCTGAATCTTTTTCGTTTTTAAAACCCCAAATGGAAAAAAAGAAACATAGATATCAGTCCTGTTAGCTGATTGCCTGAATGCCATCGTAGATTATTTTGCATGGGAGGAGGTCACTGAAACACACACGCTCTCTTTCGCTCATTCACTCACACACACACACACACACACACACACGCAGCCAGCCAAATGCCAGCCTGGATTGCTGGTCAATACGATATGACATCCGCGTTGTCAGTGTTTGTGGAAGGGCTGTCAGAAGTGCTGCCTCACCAACACAGACGAGGCCACGTGACACCGCCGACTTGTGGCCGATTTGTCATCCCAGAAGCGACGGGGTCAGAGGGGGGTGATGTGATTTTGTCTAAAATCCTGTGTGTGTGTGTGTGTTTGTCTTCTACAGTGAATATTGTACATTTCATGTCTCGTCACAGGAACATGAGTTTGCTGTCAGGAGCAGAAACGGTCAGACTGGAGTGAAAAGAAACAAGCTTACATTTCTTCCCACTGCAGGCGTTTATATTTACTAGCATGTAAACCTTATACAATTTATAAATACCCCGGCATGGAAATTAGTCCAATAAAGTCCTGTAAAACTTTTGTGAAAGTTGGAAATGACTGGATCAGTAGATGATGGTGTATGTAAGAAGGAGATAGAACTGCACTTCTCACTTCCACCTCTGTGCATAGAGACCATAGTCTCGGGAATTAAGCCAGGCTCCTGTGGGCTCTGAAAATGTGACCGTTGTCTCACGTGAATGATGTACAGTGCGGTAAGATCTTCCCCGATCGCCATGGCAACGCTGATGAATTCTGGCCAGCGTTTGAATACAACTTGCATGTAGGTCAGAGGCCTTGGGATCTTTTTTGTGTGTGTTTTTTCAACTGCATGTCCATGTCCCGAAGATCAGAATCAGGGGAAAAACATGACACCGTGCAGCTTTTTGCTCTTCACACTCATTAGAAGCTATTAGATCTGTGTCGCACATGAGGGGAAAAATACAAACTGGGACACCTTCAGCTGCAGTGCTACCGCAGACTTTGATGGAGGCAGGTGACAGGAGCTTGCTTTAGGCGAGGCTGTTGTTGGACACATACCAGGAGGTTTTAAGTTTTGCTCCAGTGCAAGCCTTAATAAACTCAAGCTTACTGTTTGTGTGAGGAATGTGTGTTTGAAATTTAACATTTTTTAGAATTTCACAAACCAGACCAAGCCTTCTGTGAGTGTTTTTTTTTTTTTTTTTTACTATCCTTCTTTAATATTGGTCTGTGTCCCCTTCCATCTTCTGGCTGACTTGTACGCTTTTGATTATACTACTGAGGAAATTGCAATAAATGTGGAAAGCCTTGTCCAGGTGCCCCCCCTCCACACACACACACACACACACACACACACACACACACAAATGCTCCTTTGAGGTCATTTATTTTTCTTTGCATACAAAATGTGGTACTTCTAGTGAAATATCAGTTACTTCTCAGCTTGCCCAGTTCTGGGTTATATTTCATTCTGGTGGGATATTTTATACATAATTAGAACTTACAAGAGTTCTCAGACTCACCAGAGCTTAATTTTCTAATGAATGTAACTGAAATGGATGCAAAGCTGTCTATGAAGTGTCAAAACAAAGACTAGTGGAAAATCAACACTTGAACCCTTGTTTACCCATGAATACATAGTGTTTCAGTAAGTGCATGAAGGGGGGGGGGGGGTTCACACTCGTGTACCGTCTCACAAGCTTCACGGCAAAAGTCATTTTCCGTCATGTGAGTTTTGTTGGTGTCAAAATGGATATAATGAAGAAACGAAGCTCTATTTGGGTTGCTTCTTGTTCGGCAGAGCAGTGATACAGAAAATTGCATGGTGTGACACAGCTAATATGATACCTGAGCTTCGTCCATTTTAGGTCAGCACTGTCAAGACGGTTCACACATGTTGCAGCAAATTGTAAATTTACGTACACAACCGCATTTACTTCATCTCGGCATGGATTCTGTGTTTCTCTGCCTGTATTCTGTGATTCCCAAGGAAATAGAATTCCCTGGGAATCCTGCACAGTCAAAGTTGAACAAATGTGTGAACTCAGGACTGCGAGTTCACCGGAGGAGATCGCACTCAGACCACAAATTCATTAATTCCCCTGTCGTGCAGGCGTCAATTAAAAGCAAAAGTAAATATACATAGGGCAGAAGTGTAATATCATCGTACATTAAGGGTATTGAGTTTGATTGTTGGATGTTTAGGAGACCAGTGTTTGTGTGCTGACACAAACCTGCAATTAATGTTCCATAATTCAAAATGTTATCAGTGTTATCTTAACCATACATTGAGCATACTTTATGTGCCATCCATAACCACAATCTTTCCATAAACTTGACCATACCACAGTTGCCATGCAAATATTGTAGAAATAGTTTTTTTTTTTTTTTTTTAAGCTGGCATTGCATGTTAACAGTATATTGTCAATAAATATAATCTGGGGTTATGCAGAACCGTCCAATGTCGACATTCTTTCTGGTGGAAGGGTTGGACTGAATCCATTGATCATTGAAGTTAAATGATTTGGGTTTGAAATTTCACTCCTAACAGCTGGTGTGACTGAAACATTATGCTACTAACCACTGCAATAGATTCTGTGTCAAACATTTCTACGTTTGTTGTTCTTCAGAAACAACGTGCCTTTGTATGTGTTGCGTGAACCTGTATTACATTACTATGTCCATCTGTGTTTGGCATCAACTTTTGTTTTTAGAACACTTTCTCTTTAACCCTGCGGCTCGCCGTGTACATACTATGAATTTTGGAGCAGTTCTTCTGAACTCTTGAGCATTTAATCCTTCACTTTGGTTCATTTGAGGTGCACACCAAATAACCTCACTGTGACCATGTGGAAATGCAGCTCTCGCCCCTTCTCTTTCTGTGCTGCAACGCCTTTAAATTCAAGGAAGAATGTGATCTTAAATACCATCAGGGAACAATTCCAAAATGCACAAATTATAAAGAGAGATGGAAGTCGATATGCGATAGATAGCAGTGACTCATACTTGGAAAGACTGGAATAACAAAATGATGCAAGGGCAAAGTTCAGTCTGGAGCTATAATTAATTTGCAGCTGGTTCTGGTCTTGTGTTGTGTGCATGCATGTCAAGCAGAATTTGGTAAGGAAAGATATATACATGAATTAACTTGCTGGCAGCAGACATTAACAGAACCGTCGCACGAGCAATCAAGCTTTTAAGTGCAGTTAAGTTGTGATTTGGTTGCAGCCTTCCTGACATTTCAGCATGATCCCAAACAAGCAATTGTCTTTGATACCCACATTTGTTGCTTGCTGTCTACAGCAGTGACTCCAGCTTTTTTCCCCACCAGGCTCCCAGCTCTGCTTTCCTTCTCTACTTCTGACAAGAGGGGCGTGGCTCCCCCACCTGGCTTGGCTTCTTGTGTGTTTCTCCCCTAAAACCTATCCCCCCTGGTGGCCAACCTTCACAAATTCTCCTAAGAAGCCGTCTCCCTCCTGGATACTTTCAGTCCAAATCTCCAGTGGTGGCTCACAAACTAACAAGACATACAGTACTTACTCACTGTCCAGCCAGTCACCCCTGTTTGTGCTCTCCATCTACTTGTCATGTGGCAACCATCCCTGCAGCATCCACCTCTCCATGCGGTCTATTCTGTTTTCCCTGCTGACTCACAAAGGGTTGAAATCATCATCTAAATTCTAATTGTCACTGGTCACAAATAAAAAAAAACTATGAAAACTCCTGGCGCGAACAAGTCGCCGCCCCATCATGAAACTTCTCTTTGCTTCTTTCTCTATGTGAACCTGTGTGAGAGTGTGATAAAGACGACAAATTGTTTCTTTTGCCAGTTGGTTCTGACTGCTTAGAGGCTGGAATAAAACTTTTTGAATGTCCCTCATTTTGTCCCTGCATGAACATTCTTTTGTAGGTATTATGCGATTGCAAGCCAAAATGAATGAAGCCTCGGACTTGTCTTTTTGGGATGCTTGTCGAGTATAATTAAGCTCCATTTATTCAGTGTCAAATTAATAAGCTTTATTCTGCTTCCTGGCATTTCTGGAAATAAATTGAAAAGTCTATTTCATACATACCATGACTGTGGCTTTGTGGTACAATCAATAATGGGTGACACATTCGAATGTCTGCATTTCCATTTTTGATTTTTTTTAAACATTTTTTGACACTTGCCTTACGGTAAAGGTTAAGATGATTGATAACACACATCAGTCGACAGTATAAGGTGTTAGTAGCGTTATAGGAGGAAAATATGATTGCTTATTGATTTATTGTTTATGGACTATGACAGTGCTAGTTCTTTTAATAGGAATATTTAAGTATTTAAAGAGCTCATCATTATATCAAGAGTGACAGAGTAGCAGTCTGCCTACTTTGGAAACTTTTTTTCTCTGTCATTTCCATCCATTATTCCATTTAACTCTGCTTTACAGAGGCTACCATTTCATAGACCCCATTCAGGTAGTTGAATGCACTCTAATAACCAGCAATCAAGCCCTTTTATTGTGTCTCCCTGTTTTTGATTGTGAATAGCAGAAATACATCTTTCACAGTGGAAAAACATCATAATGTGGGAATAAGAACCGAGAATGTATATTCTGTTTCTTAACCCTTTGAATGGTCTCGCTCAATATAAAACAATACCCATATTATTTTTAATTATGTGGCTCTGCCAAATGGTTGAGAGGTCCATACAGCATGTAAAGCACAAATGCACTTTGAACAATCTGCATTATTTGTGTCCATTAAAGTGAAATAAACAAAATGTTTGGGGATAAAAGCAATGTCTAAATTCCAAAATATTATTTTTATATATATATATATATATATATATATATATCTAACACCTTTAAAAATTGTAAATGAATAAATACTTTTTAAAAACTAATTATTGAATGGTCTACATCAATAAATTGGCAAATAATATGGCAAAATATGAGTCTCTTCAAACAATTGGAATCAGCACCTCTTCCAGTTTAAACAAAGGGGACCCACTCAAATTTGTGGAGAACTTCATTTATTTAGGCAGCTTTATCAGCAAGGATATAGGACAAAGACAGGTAACAAGGCAAGACTGGGGGAATCCCAGGGCCCGTTTTTTTTTAACTCTGCAACATCTGGAAGTCCAAGCGATACAGCTTAAAAACAATGCTCCATACTTAACAGATGCTGATGCTGACAGAAAACTAAACCTGGTATGAAAAAGATGCTATGTGGCACCTTCCCGACCTAACAAGATCACAACCGTGGAAATATACAGACAAACCAAATGCAAGAAGATCATCACTGAAATGAAGCCGAGGCTCAACATGTGGCCAAGGATAGGGAATGAAGAAGGGAGCTCATCGTGTCTCATTGTGGCCGTATGTCTCACAAAGGATAAAGAGGATTAAGTAAGTTAGGTAATATTGTCTGTGTCCTTTCCGGTTATATTAAACCACAAACACAATGTTCCGCCATGACTGTGTTGGAAATAAAGCATGGGAGTGGAAAAAATAAATCAAAATGAACTAACACGAGTAACAGAACTGTTGTTATGCTTAAATTCGGCCATGTTGAATCAGTTTTAGTTGTATCACCCTGTATTCCCCTAATTAGTGACTGAATATTTCAATAAAATCTCATTGAATTTATTATATCGACAACAGTTTATAATCGGAAAACTATTTATTCCATGCCAACGTTCAGTATTGCTTGAAAAACAACAGTAGCAGTAAACCTACCTTGACCATAAATAAACAAAGAATATGTTCACCTTTGATAACATGACTTAAAAACGAGCCTCATGCCAAGAGCCTCACTAACGTACTGGAAGGAAGCCAACTGAAAAGCTCTGCTTTTTAAAACTGCTGCTCACCCCGTAGAGTTTTCTAGGGCCTAACATACTTCACCTAAATCAGCTACATTACATATCACAACTCATATGTACACTACCAACCAGCGGCGAAAACCAGTAAAGAGTTTACCCCTTCTGGGAAACATCAAAGTTATTCTATTTGTGAGGTAAGAAGATGGAGACAATTGGAGAAAATGTAGAAACAGATATAAACCAATGTCTGTGTCATCTACAATTCCCATTTGTACAGCAGAAGAAGAAAGTGCACTGCGTGCTGTGTTTCGTCTTCTGTCTGTTTTCGGAAGCTTCGGTGGCTCTCAATGCACACGCTGCTTTATTCATTGTTATGATGTTCCACTCGAGATCTTATTGAAGAACAGTTAGATATAAGCCCCGACTTTCTGCACAAAAACTGAACATTTGCATTGAGATCAAAGATCTTTTTAAACGGAAAAATCCATCGATAGTTGTAGCTGTATGGGAGGAACAGGGTAGAATAAGAATGTCGAGATTAAGACACAATCAACTGCACTCGTCAGTGTAATGGGGATATGATATCTTACTAATGGTGGAATACATATTATTAGGGATTGTTCTAGAGATTCAATGAAAAGATGACATTTTGTCATGGAGAGAGAAAAAAAGAGAATGTAGCTGAACTACTGACTATAACATTTGATTATCAAGCCAAGAATCATCATATGGGAGAAAAAAAAAAAAAGAACCAAAGCTTTTTTTTTTTTTTAATTATCACTCACGACTTATTTTGTTTATTTGATAACAACAATGTTTCATTAAAATAAATCTAATCATTTCTTTGCAGAGAAGACTGAAACCTTGCTGCAGGCCACGTACGAGCATATCGGCTCCATTTTTCTACAGATTTATGATTACCTGTATGAATAAGTATTTCATCGGGAACTATTTTTTTTCTGCTCATCAGGGCTTGGAAAAGCCTTGATTTGTGACGGGCTGCGTGTAATGACACTAGCAGAAGATGAAGTCGCATTACAGCTGTCTGCCATGATCATTTGTCATCAGAATGGCACCATTAACAAAATCTGGGCAGGTATCAGTCACATGGCGGAGGCGCTTTCATCGCCGCTGTGACACTAGTGTGACTGTGTCTGTGTAATGTATTAGGGGATTAAAAGCAGATCTACCTCTTCATTCTGGATATTTCTTGTGTTTGAGGTAGTGCACATGCAATCAGAAGACATAGGACAAGTAATAATTCCATTCAAGTGACATGGATGTCCCTAATATCGCTTCCCTTTCCTTGCAAGGGAAATGCACACTGTTCCCATCATTAATTAAAGTCCACACTATGTCTGAACTCCTCTCTCTTCCTAAGGTATCCATCGGGCAATGACGGAGAGTTGAAATGTCGTACGTCGCTGAATAAATCATGGGGAGAAAAAAACAAGTGGAAGCAGTACTTGTTGTTCTTCATTTTATCTTGTGTGAATAACAAGATCCTGGCACCTGCTCGAATTATTCATGCGGCTGTGTGCACTGCGTCTTCTCCTCCTGCAAGAAGCCATTGCGAGGATCTGGGCAGGTATCAGTCACTCGCTCATGGCATTTTCATCTTCTCTGTGACATGAGATTGTGTGGGTGTGACACCAGACTGATGTATTGGGAGTGACTGCAGCTGGGCTGTAACTGCTCACAAGGTGATTTCAAAAGAAATCATTCTTCCCTGAGGCTCCCTTTTCCTCAAATTATATCAACTTAAAAAAAAAGGTTATGTTGCCTTTAGGAGTGTTAGCCCTTTAAACTCTACCTATACAGTACCTGCATGGCAAGATTGGAATGGACAGTCTTTTCTCACATCCCCAGCGTTCTATTTTAAAATTAAAGTGGAGATGCCAAGGGTTCTGCCAGCAACAAATAAAGTTAAGGAGTAAATGTAGCTGAATGGGCAAATGTAGATAATAAAGGTCTCCAGACACCTCAATATTCAATGGTGATGTAATTGGCGCTAACATAACTAAATGTCAAATTGAATGCATTGCTCAGACGCTACAACAGCTTAGGTAAGACATTAAAAACATGGTTGTATTTTTTAATCCTGGTTCAGTGAACACGAGGAGAGTCCTCTAACAGGGTTATACAGGTCATTTTTGAGAATCTGTGCAGTAGAAAATGGTTCACAGGCTTAGGGTGACACTCAAAAACTGGACTGTGACTCTGAAGCAGAGATGAGGAGTGGGCTACAGAATGTTTAATTTTCCAACTTGCAGCCCCAACCGAGGCTGACTCAAGTGACCGCACTTGAGGCAATTTATCAGATTTTCGGCACCTCCCTCTGGTGCCAAAAAAAGCCACTTTATACAACTTTATTCACAAATGCAGTAGTACTCCACAAGACTTGTGAACAGACTTTGATGTGTAAAATAAGCGGAAGCGAAGTAAATACGGCCTAATTTAAACTTCATGCTTTTAAAGAACACATTAAGACATGTATTACTACACTGTGCTCCCAGCTCCCAATATTTGAATGCTTTTACAGATTAAGCTTTGTTTTTGAATTCCTAAACTATTTCCAGAATACAGATGCTTCCATACTGGTGGGGGACATGTCTCTTGGCATTGCTTAGGTCTACTTGTCACCTTAGATGGAGGGGTCACTGAAAATCAATACAAAGTCTTGCTGAGCGGTGGCCTTTTTAAATAAGAAAAAGTTCTATCCTGATGGAAATGGTCAGTTCCAGAATGATAATACTCCTTATCCACAGGGCAATCTATGCCATGAAGTTGCTGAAGTCGTTCTGCAGTCTTCCTTTTATTGGTCATCTATCTTTAAATTCAGACTAGTACCTCTAGGAATTACAATGGAGAAAACTGCAGCTCATGATTTACGTCCACTGTCAATAATCATACATGTAACGATGTGGAAAACGAGAGTGTTGAGATTCGTCGATAGGTGTATAATGTGTCTGCCTTTCCTGTGCGACACCCGAGTTCATAACATTGACCACAAATTTTAGTTACCTAACCTTAGTTTACTTGCCATAACCACAAACTTTCCCTTACCTTAACCATACCGTAGTTTCCATGCACAGATATTGTAGAAAGAAGTGATTTAAAAACCATAGTCATTGAACATATTTCAGAATCATCCAATATCAATGTTCTCTCCTGGTATTAGAGATGGTATTTCGAATACAGTCTGGGTTAAGAAATTGTAAATTCATCCTAGTACTCCTGATGAGTAACTGGTCTATCCTGAGTGGACTGCCAGGCGCCATGTTCCAGGTGCTCAGCAGAGGCCAAGGGAACAAACAAACACATTTCAAACCTGACTGACTGTCCTGATCCAGAAACTCAGCCAGAAGAAGCCCCACACTTCACCCGTCCCTGATGCTTCACGGAAGGGTGTGGGCGAACAAGCTGACACTCGTCTCAGCACACAACACTCTACGACACATGGCTCCTACACCCACAGGTCTTCACCGGATCTTTGCGTAGCTCTAGGAAGCAACCTGTCACACAGCCTCGCCCATCAGGGATACGCACATCCTCACCGCCTTTGCCGCTGCGCAAAAAGTGTGGCGACCAGAGGAGAGGCATTGTCAGCAAACACGCTATCTTAATCTGTCATCATGTTTGTGTCTAAATACCAACATGTCTTTGCTCTCAGCCTACACCTTCCTTATCTTTCCTTAAGAAGCATTCATATCACGAACACGAAAGGTCATAAACCTTCAATGTCATTCTGATGTATTCTGAGGCAAAGCAAAGCACTCAAAGCAGAACCAATGGTTACGTAATTGTCTCATGAATATTGTTTATATGCTCTGATATCTTTACTTCTACAGTTTTTGACCAGTCTACGTTGACAAAGTGACAGATAAAAAGACAATCCCAGCAGTGTAATCATTTTCTCGACGAGACACTTTTAAAAAAGGTAGACTGACTGACTTTGTGGTCCAAGTGTGTGGTAAAAATGCTCTCATGGCTGATTAAAAGAAATCAGTTTTGCTGTTTTGTGTGTGTTTTGAAGGAATATGACTTCCCAGTGTAAGATCATACGACTGACAAAGGTTTACTTGAGTCAGCTGCTTTTAACGACTACAGAATGTAACCTCAGCACGAATGCAAACAGGCCACGTGTGCAGAAGGAACTGATTCGGCAACTAACAATTTAACGGTCTTTTTTTTGTTTTGTTTTGGCCACGACTCTCCCCTTTTCTGCATCCATATAAGTGACATCTCCCCCCTCTTTTCTCACATTCACCTCAATGCCATGGAGAGAAGGCAGGACAGGATACGCCACAAGAGAGTAAGGGCAACTAAAGGTACTCTGCAATGCACTTTTATCTAATTTCTCTCATTTTCATTTGGATCTTTTTGAGGTTTTGAGGAGAAAGAGAGCAATACCAATAGAAGACATATGACATGTCTCTGTGAGAACACAGCAGTATGACAAAATTAAAGAGGGGTTTTGTGTGTTAGTTGGTGTTTTTCATTTGCAAACAACCTGAAAAGAAGAAACTAATCAATTATTTTTGAAAAAATATAGAAAGAGGGTTCCTCTCAAAATGCCCCTTTTCCTAACATAATATTGGATATTGAAGGATAGATACACTGAATTTTGAACATAAAAATGTATCTAGTATGCCTCATAAAAGTTGTCTGAATGCTAGTTTGCAGCCATTTCTGGACTAAGAAATTAAAAAGGCATGAAGGCAAATACAAAGTTGGGTTGTCATTTATATTTTCCATGTTATAAAAGTTTTATTCAATACATTTTCTCAGTCAAGTTGACTTTGTTGCAGATTAGCACTCACACAATCACCGTCATCTCAGTGTATAGAAGAAAAGTTAAGAAAACTGGTGACAAAATGGGATGAACTTAAAACGTATGTCTACAGTATAGTTCTAACAAAAACACCAACCCTTCCAAGGCTAATCCACTCTGCATAGAACTGTAACACATTAGAATGTTGCTGTTTTTTCATTATACAATCCTCAACAGCTTTTGCCATTGTCAGTATTATAATACACATCCTGCAAATTACAGTGAGGTGCTCTTCTGAAGGCTAGCCTATTTACCAGAGTAGAGTTATGGCTTTAGAAAACAGACATGAAAGAAAAGAGACGTGACCAGGCTGTGTGTTTGTGGCTGGAGGCTTGAACCTCTCCTGGGAGCGTTGTCTTTCTCCACACAGCACATACCCACCAGCATACTGTACATCCATCCACATGTACACCTTCACAATCCCTATTCACACTTGCTTTCTCTGTCACGATGTATGGATTGCTGTAGGTCTCTCCTGTGTGTTCCTCAGGCTTCCCTTGCTAGGGTCCACTGCTGAGTTAAGATAGCATGCTCACTGGCTACATTCCCCCATCCCTCTACCTCCCCATTTTCTTTCTCCCCTTCCTTCATGCATGTCATCTTACTGTCCCTCTCTAACTTGAAGAAATGATCCACATTTTGAGTAGGCTATTTTGAATGTGTGCAGTTGTGACTTGGACTATCCACGGTGATGTCGATGAATAGGTGAGCTCTATTCATTACTATACAATCAGTCCACAATCAACATTTTAAGAGAAGACTGGGGTTACTTTCAGGAACAAGGGGTCTGTAAAACTTGCACAAAAGTGAAATCAGAAGTCTGGAAAGAAAAGTACAAGCCGTTTAGTGAGCACTTCTCCAAAAAAAAAAAAAAGTCAAATTCTAGTGGTCGATGGGCATACTCGCAGGTAGGTGAATGAGCTGGCGTCTTTGGAGCGATAGAGAGATAGAAGGCGATACGTTAAAATGCAAAAAGCATTTTTTGTGGGTGTACTGAAGGGATGGGGGTCATGGCAATCACAGATGTGCATCTGGAAGTGGAAATTGCTATTTTACCCTGAAACAGCCCCTGAGTCAGTCCTCTGTAGAATAGGACACAAAATTTAGCAGGCTGGAAAATATAGAGTAAGACTTTAGAGGTTGTTTCATTGGCCACCTTACCAAACATGTGGCTACATAATTGGCACCATTATTCCTGTGTCCTCAGCGATTACAGTCATCTATTTGTTATTGTATAATTGTCACGGTACGTCAAGTGGAGTAAGGGGAAAAGGACCCAAAGAGCATGGGTAAATCTCAATAAACACACACAAGAGCAGTGCAGGAACACTTGACCATAACTGAAGAGGATCCGTCAGGGAACAATAGGAGACAGACTTAAATTCACAGAGATAGCGGAGACAACAAGGCACAGGTGAACACAATGAACACAAGTAAAAACAACTAAAGCAACCAAGGGCAGGAAGCAAAACTAGAACACGTGAGGGAAGGAGGACGTTTCAAAATGAAACAGGAGAACACACCAAAAACCATGACAATAACATTTGTTCTGTTTTCCAGCTCATCCATTTATGCGAAGAAAGTTAACAAGTTGACCTAAGGTTAGCACAAGAGGAAAGCTTGTGGAATGTCCCGAATGAGAAGGGTTTGACTTGGGAGCATGATTATGAAAATATTAACTAGATGGTAGGGCTGAAGGAAAGGCGAGGGGGTCATAAATATCTTCCTTTGGTGATCAGAAATATGCATAAGTGACAAGTAGCTGTCAAATATAAATTGCTCTGAACCAAGGTATTGGACCGACTGACTGACTGAAAATTCATCCGTGCTTCTTTGAGAAATAGGTGGTACTAGAATCTTGGTGCTTTACTGACAGGGCCAGTTGGTGAACTGGGAACATGTTAGTCTCAAGTGTGCAAAACCATACTCCAGTTGCAGTAGCAGTTTATAGTCAAGCAGAGGAGGATTAAATAAAACTTGATGGTACCACACAGCTAATTTAGTTTCCTCCATTTTGGACTTTCCCGTACTCCATTTCCTTAAAGGTCAGCACTGTCAAGATGGTTTTCTATTGGTCAGCGGTATAAATTCAGGTGTCACCAAAGTTGAATTGGTCACGAAAGATTTGCAAAGGCTTACTTCACCCCTGGCAACGAATCCAATTCTTTTGAAATGAATAGATTTCACTGTGAAATGTGTAATATGTAATATATGCAGAGAAAGGTGTTATGGATAACTGTGGGTCGCACAGGCTTGCAGGTAAGGACTCAGCCTTGAACCATGGTGCGTGCTTTACCTGGTGAGCTACCGGGGCCCCCGACCTGATTGGTTTACTCAACTCCAGACTGGAGGCGGGTTCAAAAGGTACAAGAAAAAAAATCTGTTAAAGTGAAAAAAAGAGAAAAAAAAACAAGCCATTCCAATGTCTCTGAACCCCAACTCCGATCCATGTTCGATTACGTAAAGCCCAGAGAAGGACGCTCTAGCCTTTAGGCCCCACAGGTAGTGGGGCAAAACAGGAATAAAATTCATGCAAAGAAAAGCATAAAAATATAAGACAAACGCGAAAAGAGATAATTGATTTGTTGGATGATAAATCGCACAAAAAGCCAGGGTTTAAGTGCATATATAGAAAACGAAATAATTATGATAATGGTACAATGGCAATCACACATATTATACAGTAGATACTACACAAGTCAATGGTGACACCTTCCAGTGGGAAATCTATAGCTCACTATGGACACTATCTACTGGGTGCACAGCAATGATTTGGGTGCCGATCCACTCATCATATAATTGGTAAGAAGACACATGTGCCACATTCCCAAACAGCGTTACACTGTTAATGCAATGAATGCTTGAAAATGAACACACTGGATTAATTTTAAAAGTGTCAACATGGGACGTTAAACTTAGCATTACACATGATAAATCAAGCCTGACTGGATGAACCGAAGGACATGAATAAAACTATCATGTCCAACTGTGCGGTTTTTCCTGCCTGGTTTTATCATCTGGACCCCTTGGCTGTGTTACCAGTTGTGCTGCCAATAAAGTTCTAGTTATGAGCTCATGTGATACATGTCCTGGAACCATCTAAGATGTATATGCCATTTGGTCGAGAGGAAGGGAACTCATCTATTTTCTGCTTGGAGTGGGTCTGCATCCAGACATCCATCATAGACGGGGCTATTGTCTGTGTGTGTGTGTGTGTGTGTGTGTGTGCGCAGCATGGGCTGTTGCTGTGTTATCATCCCCCAACATCATAATATGGGCCAAAGCACATCAGCGAGTGTAATTGCACTTCTATCCGACTCCCCCGAACCTCTCCTCTTCCATTCCCTGCTTCCTCACAAGCACAGAAAAAGGCAGTGTGTGTATGTGTGAGTGAGTGTGTCTTTAAAAAATAAAAATGAAAATCATGGCAGTAACTTTTTTTATGATGATATCACAACTGTGTCTGACATCTGTGTAATGGCAGTGTCCGGGTTGCGGGTAGAGAGCGAGGTGCCGGGTGACATAGTGTCAGATGTTTTATGGCGAGATCCCCATGTACAAAGCAAGAGAGAGAGAGAGCGTTTGTGACAGAGCAAGAATCAATGATTGAGAAAGAGAGGAGAGAGAGAGATAACATCCTCCCACTTTATGGTGTGATTGGCAGATACATGGCAGCTTTTCTACCTGCCATTCCACTCAACCATCGTGTTCTCGCCATCAAATGAAGTCACACTGGGACAGTGATAGGGATGGCAGCACTTTATAGAGATCTCACTCACATCATCATCATTGGAACGTACAATTGCACTGTTGGTACAGTAATTATATAGTAGTTGGCCATATGAAGTTGTCCGAGTATGTTGCATTATGCTGGAGTACTGTGCACATGGCCATGTGCAAATATTGTGTGGTAGTCAGGCAAGAGACTCTGGCTGCTGTTTCAGAACAGATCTACACAACTTTCACGTTTCATGTTTCCACGTGAAAAACATGGTTGGCCTCCGCCCATCCCTCTCCTTTTCTGCTGCTGAAACTCTGATACATCCTTTCATTCTTTACGGTACATCATCCGAAGTCCTTAATAAACTCGAGCACATCCAGAACTCCGCCCGCTCCGGTGGTCACAACGGATTCAAGTCAAACTCCTTCCCCTCACTCACAGAGCCCTGCATAACCAGGCCCCCTCCCCGCCTACCGCTCCGACCTTCTCTACCGCCACAATCCTTCCTCTGACGCCAGCCTCCTGTCCCCACTATGCATTAACAAGCGTCAGACCCGAGGTGACAGCGACTCCATAGCCGCCCCCTCCCTCTGGAACTCTCTTCCCCAAACACATCGGTGACTGCACCAATCTTGATCTAGAAATGCAATGTATTATTATTATCATGAATGTTACAACATAGGCTGGCAGGGCATACTCATCTTATTTAAATGTTTTTTGTAATGTGGTGTATAATGACCCTGAAAAAAGTCATGAGCAAAAACGTGTTGGTCTCACAGTGAAGCTTGTGTAATTTTCCTTTAACAGAAAAACAGTGGTTTGTCTTTGAATACTACTACTGATCATAATAATGATAAGGTTGTTTGTGAGAACAACTGAATTTCAACAACTCTGTTGAAAGCAGGCATGTTTGGCTGTGTTTGTCCCACTCTGTAAAAATAAAGAACAATTTCACCCTTTTTGCTTTATTAAGTTTACATTTTAGATATACAAAAACTATATGAAATGCACTCTAAATGCTTGAGGATTGATAATGGTCACTATTTTCATTTGGGTATCGTTTTCCTTCTCTCTGGCAGAACTGCACTGTGCATTATGGAAAGTTTGTTACATAAAAGGTGTAGGCATGATAAAGTGGGCTGAGCCCATTCTCGAAATCCCCGCACAATTATTTGCCATTAATTTTGTGCCTTGGATGCTTGGACGAAAGTTGTAATTTATATATTTAGTCATCTTTTCCATAAATGGGTTGGGTGGTTTTCCTAGAGGTTTTGGCCCGGGCCATTTCTGTAGGAGCGCTCATCACTCATGGCCCAGATCTCCATTTCCTCATGAATAACATTGACAGATGGAGGACAACTGTCCTGTTGCTCTGCATGGTAAGGAGTGTGTAAGTGTGTGTGTGTGTGTGTGTTTGTGAGTGAGAAAGCGAGATAAAGAGGAGTGAGAAATAGAATAGAAATAAGACATGTTGGCAAGCATGTCTGTATATGGTCTTGATTATGTGTCTATATGAATGTGTGTCTCTGCCCACATGTATGCACTTTACATATACAATCCTCATACCCACTTCTTACCTACAGCTTCCTTTATGTTGTCTGTGCGTGGGAGCACACTGCATAATGTACAGGTGGCGTGTGTATGGGGCGCGTGCGTGTGTGTGTGTGCGGAAACATGTGATGGATGCTTCCCTGGTACCGGCCACTCCGATCAAGCATGCTGCCCTCCACTTGTCTTCAATGCAATTAGGTTAAATAATGATACCAAATAAATTCCCACAGCAGGAAAAAGGCTCCCCTGCCCTTGTCGCCATCTGATATATGGCTGGATCCTCTGTGAATGGAGGTTGAGTGGAGGTATGTGAGCATGTGTGTGAGCGGTATTGTGTGTTGTGTATATGTGAGGTGGAAGGAAAAATAAATGAATCAGTCAATGAATCCAAAATCAGAAATGCATTCTTTGTGAATGTATTGGTTTTCCTTGTAAACTGAAAATGTTAGTTTGACAAAAGTACAAATAGAACAGTTCATAGATACACTATGTGGTCAAAAGTATGTGGACACCCCTGTCCCCTTATTTCTGTGTATATATGTTCTGAGGATAATTTCCATGGTTTGGTTAGTTCTAATTTTAAAAAGGGAAAATCTTAATTCTTCAGCCTACAATGATATTTTAGACAATAGCGTGCTTCCACCTTTGTGGCAACAGTTTGGTAAAGGCCCTTTTCAACATAATGCCCACATGCACAAAGCCAGGTCCAAAAAGAAATTGTTTTCAGAGTTTGAAGGCACAGAGCCCTGACATCGATAAATTGGGAGACCGAATGCGAGCCAGGCCTAATTGCCCAACATCAGTGCTCGACCTCAATGATGCTGGTGTGGCTGAATGGCAGCAAATCCCTGCAGAAACGTTCCAAAATGTTGTGGAGTGCTTCCCCAGAAGAGTAAGGGCTTTAAAAAGCACATTAAAGTAGTTTTGATAGTTTTTTTTGGCCACTTGGGGGCAGCAAACAAGCTGTGAACATTACACATCATCACCTTAGAAACGTCGTTGCTGCTGATATGTTAACAAACAGTTGCCTATTTACTCATCCCCACACACAAAGCAAAGTTAGCATTCATTTAGAGTTATTTTCTCAGACTTGACAAAGCTCCTCCTCCACAGAAGACATCATACAACTGTTTTCACAGGCTGATCATCTTGTGCAATATTAAGAAAGTGCCCCTTCAATTCCCATAGTTTTGAATTGGGTGTAATGGTTGGGTGTCCATATCACTTATACCGGGCCATATTTAACCCAAACCAAACAGAAATAACGAGTCTCCGAAAGACATCTGGGTTCCACATTTGCATTTTACCAATGATTCAGTGCGCTGCTCCTCTCACAGGGCGGCCAGCCAGCCCACTTACAATTTAAAGAACCTCCTCCAAAGGATGGTGAGATGGGACGAAGCAGATGGAGAGAAGGACAGAGGGGGAGAGAGGGACAGAACAAGAGATGGAAGACAAGGAAAAAGAGGAAAGGAGGAAGGACAGAGAGAGAGTAGATGCTGTGATGAGGCCGGTTGCCATGACAACTAGTGGAGCAGGGCTCTGCTGGGTTCTGATATATATTGTTCCCCATGAGAGAAGGAGGGCGAGCAAGCGGGAGATGGAGGAAAGAGAGAAAGAGACGGCGAGAGTTAGTGGGGCGGGTTGAGGACGGAAAGGAAAAAAAGTTCATGGCACGAACAGAAAGAGAGGAGACAGACACACATGGACTGAGAGGGACAGTACAGAAAGAAAAAAAACAGACAGATAAAAGAAGTCAGTCTCTCGGGTACTTTATTTCCTGGACCCCGGCTGGCCGCTCTTGTGATGTGGCCCCGGCTGCCTGGCTCAGCCCTATTATGACAAATCTGTCTCGTTTCAGCATTATGAGGAGAGCCACTAGCTTAGCAAGACAATATGAATCGGCCTCAGGTTAATGCCCTTGCTCTGTGCAAACACGTGCTCACACACACACATTTCAAATAGACACAGCGAACGTGCTAAACTCTAAAGCACGGCCCCAAATTGACACACACGCGCACACACGGATAAAGGCATGCCTGGAGGGATCACGCAGACAAATCCTAATTAGAGGTTTGTCTCCGAGCACTGATATTAAAGGCAGACGGAGGGACACCTTGCACTAAATGTAGCCTCAGACAAAAGGCAATATCCCAGCTGAAATGTTTCTATGCATGGCCACAACACATGTGGACACAGTCACACACACACACATCTCTGGTGTGTCTCCTATCATGTTATGTTGAATTGCACCCAAGTGGAATCACAATTGACCTGTCGGCTCCTAGCTGTTTCTTCTGTCTATTTAGCAAATTATTTACCATAATCTTTGCCTTTATGGCTGGGTATTTTTTTTCTTTGTATTTATTTACATAATGTCAACCTAATTGTGTGCTATTAGATGCATTAAGGATGACATTTGTGGGCGCACAGAGGACAGCGCTGACATTGAATGGCAAAGGCCTCGTACCACATGTGTTTGTGTGCAACTAAGCTTTTTTGCCTGAATGACTATGCTCCTGTATGTGTGTTCAAACTGAAGTGTGTGGCCTGGTCTTAAACCAATTGGACAGAATTTTACGTTGACTAAAATCCTGTCACATCACTTATTTGGAGGTTGGCACATGAACGACACACACTAAAGCACTTGGATTTAGCAATATTCAGCTTTATAAAAGAAAAAAATGAACAAACAATAAGTCCCTGCTATTTCAAAAGAACCAAAAAAAAAAAAAGGCTAAATGATCTCAAAGAGGAAAATGTAAAAATGCAAATGCAGGAAAACTGATGCATGCACTTTTGGGATTTAACAGTGGGTGCGTAGCAAACAGGGGTTTGCAGGAATATTACAGCATGGTGGCTTTCTATGAGAGCCGTCAAGGCATAGTGTATCATCAGTCAGCACAGTGTTGAATGAGCTGCCAGGACATGTAACACGCCCTTCAGCATTTCATACAGCAGCAAATGTAACATTTAAAATCAGCGACATGCCAGTGTTGCACCCATAAATATGCAAAATGAGGACGATGAGGCGTTGCTTGACCCTATTTGCAATGTGTGCTCCATGGCACAACTTCAGAGTGGCATGTAATAGGCAGTCACAGGCCAAAGAGAATTTGCAAATCATTTTCATGTTGTTGATTTCTCCTACTCACCATCATTTGGAAATACTGGCCTCGTAAAAGTTTGCATAAAATGACGCTTAGTATAATGCGTCAAAGCTGCATCTGTTTCTTTGACTGAACGTGAGAGCTTTTAGGCACTGTGTGATATGATTTATCATTTAAAGACTGCTCAGGTTTGACTCATTTGACTCTTCCTTTGTATGGAAAACCCCACCGGCTATCAATATCATTACTCACATAATTCATCATCCGTGGCCTCAGAGCTCTGTGCTGCTTGGAGCTATGCCGCAAACGTGAAACTAAAAATGGGGTTTGCAACCTTCAGATCACCTCCAGAGTACGTCTTAACACATAAGGAAATGTTACATACATTTGCTTACTTGTCAACACGTTTTGCCATGTGCACTGAAGATGTGTGTATGAATGAGACACATCAAGAAGTGTTTGCATCAACTTGCGGATTCATTTCGCACGACATCACCTCGTCAGTCATAAACATTTTGCAAGATTGTTCAGTTTAAGTTCAGTATCACATGTAACTTTTAAGGCTACTTCTCCCAATTTCACTAAAGCATGGGAAACTATACAAGCTTAGGAATTCACAGAGCCACATATTCTTGTGCTTTATGTATGACTCGATAGTTTCCATATCCTTCCCATCGCCATCATTTCTTTCTTCCTCCTCACTGGTCCGCTGGTGCAATTTACACTTCTACCTCCGAGGTCACGACCCTCCCTCTCCCGGCGGATCACACCATGGAATTATAAAGACGGAATCACAACCTTCCCTACTGCCAAGACCGTCCACCGGTGGGAGGAATATTAGCGTGATGACCTCAAACAAAATGCTGGTTGCCCTCGGCAGCTGGGTAAACAGGTAATATCCCCCATTTAAACAGACCATAATAGTAAAAAAGCTCTCTGTGCAACTGTTCCTCCTCCCCACCCCTCCTGGACTCTTTAAACACATCTCTTTGGTGATTGCTTGATGCAAATGCAGCACTCCATGCTCGTTTCACTTTGGCTTCCATTACACTGTGCAAAGATTGGTAGGCTTGTCAGAATGGGAAATCGGCCTTTAATCATTTATGATGGCCATGTCTAAGTTGGGTATGCCCTGAAGTGCTCTGTCTCCCCTTCGTTCCCTTCCTCTCTGATCCTGTGTTTCTGGCTCTGTCTACATCTCTCATTCTCTCTCCTCTTCTGTCTCTGTCTCATCTTTTTCACAGTTTGCTTAACTCCTCAGGGAGAGGAACGATTCCTGTTTGCCCCTCCGGAACAACCTCGTACTCTCTCCTTATATGCAGAGAAAAGAATCAAGGCATGCTTAGACAATGGCCAAAAGGAGGGTGGTTTGTAAATGCTTTGACGGGAAACTTCTTACGTCTTTTCATGGCTTTAAACGCACCTGTAAACTTGTAAAAAGTGTCTCTCCCTGCTTTTCTGAATTCTTACATATTACAAGAGGAGAACAAAACACTTTGTTTCGGCACACCTCACAGCGCGGCCTGCGGATGCTAAGCTAAGCAAGAGGCTCTCTGCTTCCCTCTCAAGCTGAAATCAAAGCAGGAGCAGAACAGGTGGGCAAGCTGGGATTGCGTGTGGAGTCTTTCAGATAACACATGCCACCTTTGACAAAAGGCGACGGAAGGAAACATGGTCTACCTCTCCTTCTCTCTCTCTCTCTCTCTCTCTCTCTCTCTCACACACACACACACACACACACGCGCACGCACTGCTAAAACAGCGGCCCCATCACTGACATTGTTTTGCATGCTATTTGAGATTGTCTTCTCCCTGCCAAGTCGGACTGCTGTTTGACAATTTTCTATTTCCACATTGTTTCGCCTCTTCAATATTGACTTTGCTTTGTTTTCTTGTCGGCACCAGAGTCCCCGCTTCTGTAACAGGATGGCATTTCCATTACTGCACTTTATCTTCTATCGTCAGGAGTGGCAGTGCCACATTCAGTGTGCCATAATTGAGATCCTTGTGTGGCTGCGAAGGCAAGATACTCCGCCAGTGGATGTCAATTTGATTGCCAGGTCTTAACTGTTTCTTAGGATTTCAAATTAAATATACATACTGGTGGAATACACAGAGCCGTGGGTTAGGTGGTTATGTAGAGTGTTCAAAGGGCCAAAGTTCAGTAAACCTTAAAAATGAGTGATTAATGGTTTGGCTTATCTCAGCTTCTTGTAGGTTGTACTGTAGGTATTCAGTGTCTTGTGACACCTCAGCGAGGCAGACACATCAACCTGTTGCTCCAAACACATTTTGGAATCACTTCCTTTGTAGGTTTATGAGCTGTAACTATGCACTTAATATTAATTAACCAGTTTTGATTATAAGTCAGAACTTTTGCCACTGTTTATCCTTTTGCACAGACTGTCCTCCCTAAAAATATGGCCATCTAGCTCTTCTGTGCAAGCAGCTTATTACGGCCCATATTTACGTTTCTTGTTAGGTGGCGAACTCTAGTGGCCGTAGTAATTATGATGGGATCAAAGGAGGGAGTCAGGTGAGGAAGTATAAAGAGCAACATAGTCCGCGTAAGGAGGAGGCCGGGGTGGCTTGATGGGTTTTCAAACACACGATGTTCACCCCGGGAGACCACGTCAGCGTTGACTTATTTTAACTTACTTCACCTGACTTACTAACACAACTTACGTAACTAGCTTACTTATTATAAGCTAACCCGTGATATTTTCCTAAACCGAACCAAGTACTTTTGGTTCCTAAACCTGCCCAAACTGTGACTGTTACACAACATTAACCAAGTGTTTATTATTGTTACCGTGTCCACAAAGGTCCAGTACCCCTGTCGCTGGTACTCTCCAACGGTCATGTGGGTCATTTTGGGAGTCATTGGCAAATGACCTATTCTGCCGTTTAGGTATGAGGACGTGGTGTCATGCATCATGACATGAGTTTCATCTTTTTAGTCAATCAGCAAGAACTGTCCAACGTGAACTACCCCTTGTATTCTAATAGATGTGCTTGAATGTACTGGTTCCACCTTAACACTGGTGTGTGGGATGAGACTACTTAATGGTTTAGTATATTGTGTATTACACACTAAGGAATGTGTGCAGTTACAGATTACTGAAAATTTACGTGCAACGGCAAACTTTAGAGATTGAGGTGCAAACCGTTTATTAATTACTTATTTTCATTTATATCTGACTATGGCTTACTGGCTTTTGCTGATGACTCATTAGGTAGTGAGTAGGCTATGAATGAACTTCGATAACTGCAGAATTGATGGTTAAAAGAAAGTTAATACTAAGTGATTTGATCATTTATCGCACCTTAATTAGTAACACAAGGATGTCCTTTGCTACTTCCAAGTGTTTGCATCACGCTGCACTTACAGCATTTTTGATACCTACAACTGTAAAGGATTCTTAATAATTTAGTGTTAACCGGTGGCTTATGTGGGTTTTTGCTGAGCACAGTCTGCAGTCCAGTTTATGAAGGTGCCTTGGACCGGAGAGGTTTGGCTGGGTGAGCGAGAGTAAAAACAGAGGGAGCGAATATGAGAATAAATGAGACAAATAAGAGAAAGTGATGGAAAATAGGAACAATAAGCAACCGAGCGAGCAAGACAGTGCGAAGAAGAGAAAGTGTCCTGTTTAGGAGGGAGGCCGAGGTCAATAAAACGTGGTCTGGTTTGAGAGAAAGAGTCCTACTGCAGTTTTTATGAGCGGGCCTTTCTCCCTGTTCATATGGGGTGGCCTCTCATAACAGAAGGAAAACAACTAATCAATAATTGAGGAGAGCAGTAAACACTGTGTGCACAGCACCTCTCGAGGGGATTCCTTTACTGGTGAATACGTGTTTGTCTTGTGTGTGCATGTCGATGTGTGCATGCTTGCATGTATTTCGTTCATGTCTGTCTGAGTGGATTTAAGATGATTTTTTTTTTTTCGTTTTAACTCTAGTACATAATCCTATCTTATTATTCTGGGACATGCTTTCAAAGTGGCTCAATCAATAGAGGGGCTATCTGTCATCCTGAACAGGGGTCACGGCTTTAAGAATGTGAAAGGACTGACCCTTTGAGAAAGTTATAGTGCTTGGTAGTATGAATGACACCTTTAAAATTGATGCCTTTTGATCCAGAAGACAGGGTCAAGCCTGGCTCTCTAGCCATTTGCGAAGGGAGTTTTGTTTGGTGAGTTAAGAGTTGAAGTCAGGTCAACTCCTTACTCAAGGTCATACAAGAAATCTGGCTATATTCAGCTATATGCTTTTTAATTGGCTTGATGGGTGACACAGCCATCTATCTAGTTGCCAGGCATCGGACACATAAGCATTGAGGCTCTGAAACGTCTGCTAACGTCTTCCCCTGCTTCCATCTGGTAATGCAATCATATACTCTGAATGTTCCTCAACAGTGTTTCCGCATGAAGGTTATGATCCAGGCCAGAAATCATATGCAAATTCTGAATAGAAATTACATTTTCAATGTTCTTTGTCACCTGAGGGAACATAATAATAATATTTTAGAATAATTTTTTTTCTCTCCTTTGAGGAGGAATCACATCCATGGAAGAGTCATCCGGCGTGTGAGGCGAACGGTAACAGCACTATTAGAGTGCTGATGACTTCGAGAGGACTGTATGAGCATGTTTGCCCAGATATAATGTCTCCAGAGTGTGGAGCAGAGCAAGGTGTGTAGGTAAGAGAAACCCGAGACAGGGAGGAAGACAGACGGGGAGAGAGCTGAGAGCGGCTGCGATGCTGTAGGCTGTTGCAGGAATAACAACCCGGTTGCCTGCAGAAAAAGAAAGGAAAATTGCTCAACTGCCTGTGAACACTAAATCAAAACGATCGGATGTGTTTTCAGTAAAGTGTATGTTGCGGAATTAGGAAATGCCCACTTCACCAATACGTTGGAAAAGGTTTCTAACAAAAAGCTAAGAACATAGAACGCGCTGAAGGTGTCCTATTAGTGGCTTTCATTCATGACAACATACAAAAAGGCCACCATTACAGCTAAGGTATCAGGGGAAATGTTTATCGCCTGGGCAGGAAAACCACCAAGAGGAGTTCTTTCTTGGGACAGAGCGAGAATCCTTTTTTAGACTCTTGTTAATCAATATGCTTACTTTGGTTTAGCATGGTCTCCATGTTTCCTGATGGGAGTTTTTCCTCAGACGTCCTTTGTTTGAGACAGGCGTAGCTACATTATCATACATGCTGCAGCCTCTCCTGTCTGTGCACTCAGATGCACCTGTCTCCCATCTTGTGCATTGTTCAAGCTAAGAATACCATGACCTTGATCTCAACTAAAGTACCTCAATTGCCCTAATTTCAAGCTCTCTACCTGTGACTCCTTGTACTTTGTTCCTCGCGTCCAAGAAATATCTTTGTCACTAAGCACCATCTTTGAAGGGCTGTTGCTAGCCAGATGTGATTATCAAGATTGAGAAGTTACGTCTCTGTGTCGAATGTCCTTGCCAAGTTTTCTTGGAGACACAAAAAGCACTGTTTACTTGTGAAAGCTAGTTCGGTTGTAGAGCATCATTCTCACTGTTGGAAAAAAAAAGCAGCCTTGATAATGATATTTTTCTTTTAGCTTGGTACAATATGATCCAGACTCTGCTGTCATTCTGAAGTTATTTTGTTTTCATACTGTACTGCGGTTGTTAGATTTTACATCAATTGTGCCGAAAGACACATGGATGATTGCTTGCTTGAGAAAACCACAAGTTTGTGTGTGTGTGTGTGTGTGTGTCTGCGAGTGCTGCTTGTGGGAGCAAGTGTGTACTTGTTTGTGTAAGACACAAAATGTGCATATGGATTTAGGTGTCTTCGTGTGTGTCTGGGTTGTGAATGCTGCAGACAGTCAGCTTCAGGTCAGCTGAGCTTTGTGTGGGGATTAGTTGCCTGTTGGCAAAGTCAGAGCCTCAGAATCACTTTCCCCTCAGGCTCTTTGTCACTCCGCCACAAACCGAAAGACAGACACAGCGACAAGCAGACGGCGGGCCCATTTTGTTCAGGGCCATTTCCTCTCCTCCTTCCTCTCGATTCAATAATACTTACTCACCGCTGCTCTTGCATGAAAAGCTCTTAATTCCAATTTTGGGCTTTTTTTTTTTTTTTTTTTAAAAACAATGTACAGTATATGCTGAACAGGTTTTATGACATTAACATCCATAAACGCTATGCAAAATTCATTGCCATTAAAATAATGTATGGTTATTGCTGTGGAAAGCAGACACTTTTATTTGTGTTGACTTTTGAGAAGTTTGGAAAAGACATTAACATCATATATTATTCACTCATTAACAGCCAATCAAGCTTGACTCATTGGCATGCTCGGGCACAGCACCACGACTTGACAAAGCCTGTAATTGGAAAAGCATATTAAAGATAGTCACTAGATCTGTATAATTAACGCTATAAATAAGGCATGTGCTGGTGAGTAGCGCAACCTTCAGTTAAAAACAAATGCCTTAGTTGGAAGGTCACCGTGCAACGCATGACATAGGCTGCATGAAGTGGCATCCCTGCATGGAAGGCATGCGTGCACACACACCCCTCAACCGATGAATGAATGTGTGTGTGGAATACCACCAGGATCTTGTCAATTAACTGCTGAAAACAATCCTTCACTGCCTTAGGGGGTTTAGCAGCTAACTAGGAGGGCAGTGCCAGGTGGAGGGAAATTGGCCGCTCCACTAGGCTGCATGATGATGCTCAGGTGCAGCACAGAAATGCTCATTAATTCCTGGTACCTGGGGGTGGTGAGCGAGCATACATGATGAAGCCAACATTTGAGGAATTTGCATCACAACCCCTCACATAAAGACAAGGGGATTGTAAAACATAATGAGATTTTTTTTTTTTTTACATAATGATGAAACAATGAGAAGTGCTACAAGGTTGGAAAAAAGGTGTCTAGCACTTTATGCATGTCTGAATCGAAGTCGGCACTGATTTCATTCTGCAGACGCAATTGCATGATATGCACGTGGCTCTGGTTAATATTCTCCTCAAGGAAAATGGGATAAAAAGTCCTTGCTGACAAAGACGCTATTCGTTTGCTGTGAGTTTGAAATTGGATCCTAACACACGTTTTTACCATTACATTAGCTACAAGACTAGCTATGCTGCTGCGCGAATTCAAGTTAATATACAGGCTCTTTTGGATAACGGGCTTTTTTCAACTCAATAAAGCCTGTTGGAGCTTCTCAGCTTAAAGGGCCATACTAGTGGACATTTTCCATCATGTAGCAGATGTAAGCTTACTGTACTTTACTACATACAGTTGCTGTAGAAAAGCTTGTGAAAAACCATTTGAGACAGCTTTTAAAGATCATTTATCCTTGTGAAAATGTTGTATTTGTTGTTTAAATCCATCCCTGATTTGCTCAATTTTGTTTCCTATGGGATATGCCAAACTCTGTGATAAGAAAACCCCAAAGTCATGACCAAGCAGAGTCTCCCTCTCTAGCATCCATGACTGATAATCTAATGACCCCCACTGTAAGGGAAAATATCTCATACCAGGGATTAATCAAGGCATTTAAAAGCCATTTCCTTCGCTCTATTGAGCTGCGTGCTTGACCTCATGGATCATCGGCCGTGAGACATGAATCATGAACATTGTCCTTGTGATCTCTGCAAACTGGGGCATACACTTGTGAGTTCCTAACTGGTCATTCATGCATTTGACGGATCGTACCGCAAGGCTTTTAAAGGGGAACTCCACCAATTGTACACATCAAGATCTGTCCATCTGTCATCGGGAGGCCTACTCTCTACTACTGTGAAAATAGATAGTATAATGTCTTCTGTAGCTCTAGAAGGGACGTCTAAATTCTTTCAAAAAATAACCCGTGGTCATGTCATTACCATGGGCAGACTGGAATAATTGTTTTGCACCTGGCCTTTCCTTTGACTTGACTTATGTTTGCCCTGTGTTTTTTTCTCTTTCATTTACCCATTTCATTTAGCATTTTTAACACTGGCCTGACACTCCAGGCCAATCAGCTTTCCAGGCCACCAGGAATTCACCCGGTGCTCCCGGTGGCCTGTCCGGTCTGTTATCTCCGATTTTTTTTATGGCTTTCTTAGCGAGTCGACAGCAGAGAGCTACAACTTAAACCCCTAGGCCACCTGGGCACCCTCAGACTACAATTTTTAATGGAAAGACTGACAGAATTGGGCAATTACCAGGCAGGGAGGGATGCAGGGACTGTCAAGTTGCATTATGGGAAGCACAGGATACTGCTGTTTAGGAGCTTGACCCACACTGAAAGCCAGTATATCAAGGCCTCTTCTGCAACAATTTAGACCACCTATGTCTGTTTAAGTACCCCAACCTCATGGAATTGTAATATTAAATAAATACTAACAAGAGTACTCCTTTAAATGCCACGGTAGAGCCACTTGACAAATGACACTGACCCTCCAATTTATTTATTTTTTTATGTTCTATCAGGACTCAAATTCCTGTTTAATTTAAAATCTTCACTTCTGAAATAGCTAGATATTGCTTGCTGTCTTTCAGAGCTATGTTTTTACAGGCTAATTAGTTGCTGCCATCCACCCCCCCAGCCAATACCTGAACCTGAAGAAGTAAGAAAGAGAACTTACAACCAACATCACTAAAAACTTAAAAACATTTTAGTCTGGGGCAATGGGCTGTGGTGGAGGAAGGTAGCTGTCTCAAGTCCCCCAAAGACTCGAGAAGACTACATCCCCATGCTGGCTTAAATAAAGGTCACTAAAGCTGCCTGACACGAGAGAAAGGCACCCGGACAGTCCGATAAGGGAAGCGCGACTGAAGCTAAAGGTCACATCTGTGCTGTTAAGGACCCGGCGGGGTCACTGTGGTGGCATCCGTCCTCATGGGACTTTGGCGCAGCCCAGCTCCCTGTTTGCCAAGGGAATGTACTGAAGTTTGGTTTGCTCAGAGAGTATTGATTTGTTGAGTACAGCCGAGTAAAGTGGAATTGTTTGTTTGCATGTGGGTGTATGTTTGTGAGTTTATGGTATGTCCGCTTCATTTAAAGCTTCCCTTATTGCTCTCACGCTAATAACCGCTGCTCCCTCTCACTTCGGCTTTCTCCCTCCCCTCCTCTCAGATTCATTTGTCCCTCTCATCACTCTCGCTGTCTTTTTCCCCTCAATCTACCTCTCCCGCTGTTCTAGTAATCTATCCGATGCCGTTGTGAAGGGTTAGATGAGTATGAATTAATCATGTTTCCAAAGTGACTCATCTGCACGAAAAAATGAAGTCGGTAAAGGGCAGATGCACTGCTGAGTTGTGGTGACCCCTGCAAAATGGCTGCACCCAAAATAACCCATTACAAATGGCCATGATTGGGTGGTGTGTGTGCGTGGGTTTCATTTAATTGCCCCACTTTGTCAGAAACACTCAATAGCATCCAAAGTAGTCATTGACCCATTTTGTTCCTTATAGTTTAGTTACTGAGTTTATTTATGTAGCCACATATTTAACAAAAAATTCAGGGACTAAACTTCCTAGACAAGGCTGCTTTTTTAAGTATAGGATAGAAAAAGAAAAGGTCTCTTTTTCTCCGTTAGTAAACAGGTCCTCATGTCCACATAGAGTTACTCAGCCCTGAAAGGGTCTTCTGCAGAAGGGCCTAATTGCTGGTTGGCCATTTTGCTTGGGGGGCAAGACAGTGGCATGAAATATTAACAGAAACTCTTGGGATGTAAGCAAGGAGCCCATGACAGTTGGAGAGATTTATAATTAAGCAGGCGAGGATTAAAGACATAGACACACACTCAACTCCCTCCCTTGACCTCTCTTTCCCCCTGTAAGACAGATACAAGCAGTGTGCTTGTGCGTGCGTGCACAAGCACACATGTATTAAGATTAATACACAGCTGGCCTGGCTGACATAGCCAAACTGTAGAGTCAAGAGTCATCAACGCCTTCATGCATCCAAGAGTGCAGCACAAGCATCGAGCCCCATGCCTGGAGAGACACAGTGAAGGTCAAGGGTCATAAACTCACAGAATGTTGTCTTCACAGACAGTTAAATTTGGCCTGCTGTCCTTCATGCTCATTGGGCTGATTCAGGCCGAGTATATTGTGGCAGAGCTCACTTCACCTTTTGGTTTCAGAGAAACGAGCCGTGCAGTCCCAGCAGTTTATTCAAGTTTAGGAGGTAACCGTGACACATAAATGATGTATGACTTTTGACACATTTGTCATGTTATTATAGAGTTCTTTGACGGGAGGCAGTTTTACGAGGTGCATGGCAGATGGTGCAAGAGATATATCCACCGAGACCGGGCTCACACAAAACAATTCTGGGTGCTTTTTGAACCCTCTAGGAGCACCAGATGGATGGATTAACATAACAATTCAGGGAAACTGTCAGTCCCAGGACCTTTAGGACACTTTGTGATGACTGCATAAAGAATAATTCAGCTTTATTAGGACTTTTTCTAATAGTTGTGAATATTTTTTATTTGTAGTAATAACACTGTATTTCCTAAAATAATTGCTGAGATCAGGGATCATGGTGATGGCGGTACAAAAAAAGTCTGATACAGCAAGAAACATGATCAGTGAGACGAGTTGAAAGGTTTTATGCCAAAAGACGACAACAGCCCAATAATGGGCCGACCCAACAGACGAACGTGTAAAGTGACAGACGTTCGGGACAGGAGCATTATACCAAATTAAATCATACATTTGGGTGTGACATCACCCTCTGCAAACATAAGTATGCTGCGCACTCACAGTCATTTTCTACCGACTAGGAAGGAAAAAGACAGAAAATACTTTCACCTCAGACCAACGGTGAACAGTTCCAGGTTCACTTTTATTCATAAAACTGATAACATCCGTAAACATTTTCTGTTGGTGCTTTCTGGTGGAATAGTACAGGCTGTCCATACCAAACACTTCCCAGATCGTGAAAGACAGCAAGCTGTGACTAATTGGAAATCTTGGGCTCCAACATGTAGTCCCCAATGTCTCTCGAGCAAGTCATGGCAATCATTTATGGCTTCATGACTGCCTGATCTGACACAGTGACTATCTCAAAAGACAAAAATAGCATGTAATCTTATCTCCTTAACATTAAACAAGACAACAGTTTAGCCAGATTATCTAAGCCATTTAGTTGGAGGTCAAACCAGAATGACACATGCCAGAAATGTTTGAAATAATCCCTCATCGCACAGGAAAACTGTGCAGAACCACAGTAAACCCTGTAGGTCAAACTTGAACCAGGAGGTCTAAGATGGATATTAACACAGACAGAAATATTTTTCTCGTTAGCATTGGTTTTCTCTTCCAAATAAATTTGGCTAACCTGGAGGTGTTTAATGTCTGATAATCTGACTGCTCTAGATTCTTGGCTCATCTGACTTCATTTTAGGGACATCAGCGTGCTCCCAGGTCTCATCAATTAACTTGGTGAGTATGATGTTATTAGCACAGGAATGCTGGCCGAAACTCTGAAAACAAGACCCAAAATGTAACACTAAACTGTAATCTTTCTTTAAATCTTATGGATTGAGAACTACCGAAAGATTATGGATACTGTGACACAACTCACTGGAACCTAACACGACTAATAGACAGAACGAGAGGGCGAAGCAGCCAGTGCAAAACAAATCTTCGAACAGTTGTTACATCAAAACAATTAATTTGTACTCCAATACGTAACGTTACATTTTAAATCAATTTCCATAAACCGTGTCAGAAATCCCAAACTCACCCCAACAAAATCTAATCCACTGTTTAGACGCCCATTCTCAGCTGCCCACCAGATTTAGTGGAACGTTTGAGTTCTCTTGCTTACAGTTAAACAAACTGAAAAAGACATAATACCTATTGTGAAAGTAAAACGGATTTAGAAAGTCTATTGCTACAGTTACATAAACTTATCCCCTGAGAAAATTTAATACATTGCTCAGTTTCATTTCAAAAACAAAGAAAACAACATGCTGCAGATGTACAAATTATGCATTTTTGTGTCATATTCTATTCAGCTTTTGAAGCCGAGTTTAGGCGACAGCTCTACCAAATCCCTCCCTCAGCTCTCAGTCAGAGGAACTATTATATCATTTTGCTTTTTGTCTAAGTACAGATTTGTGCCTTTAAACTCTCCTGCCAACAGGCTCGCTGTGTCTTACAAACTTTCTAGCATTTTGAAAGGGAAAAATATCTGGCGGAAAAATTAGCATTGCACTGTAACTCTGGCCTGCAGGGCACAGGGCTGTGAAACACAACACATTAGCTTGTCAAAGTGGATGGGGCAATTTGTTTTCCTTTATTACTGAATTAAAAGCATTGTTGTGAAGATGTGCTGCGCATGCTCACGCACATGTATGTCTGCTTGAGGCTGTATTTGTGCATGCACGGTCATTTGTATTCTCATGTATGTGGTATGTAATATGTACTGTGTGTTCATGGGACTTTTGAAGTATTCAAGAACATGCAGACACATCAGTTTAGCATAGTTACAATACATGGACAGAGAAAGGGAGAAAGGAAAATACATTTTGACCCATTATGCAAGTGTTCTAAAACTATATCTCCACAGGCTCTGCATATACTTTGCTCTGACTTCTCTAAAAAAAAAAAAAAAAGTAAGCTCAGCAAAAATGAGCCTGTGCATACTCACAAGAACTCAGCAATATCTCAGTATCAACACACACACACAGCCCTGACAACAATTCAACTTGATGCTAGATTGAAGAAAAAAAAAAAAGCAATAACGTTTGGTGTTTGCGAAGAATTTAACAGCGTGTGCATGGAACTTATTGCTGGAATTTTACTTTTCAAAAGATATGGAGAGCTTAACTCCAATGTGCACGTGTCTCAACACTCTTAAAAGAGCGGTGCGGGACGTGCAGCACACCTGTTGCCTCTTACGGTGTCACACTATAATCATGTGTATTTGTATGTTTCTAAAGAAGCACACCCGCACGTTAAACAGAAATATGTGTCAAATAGGCTCACACACACACACACACACAGACATCCCACAGGAACTTCCATCAAGAGACAGAGCATGTCGGCTGTACAAAAGACACACGCACACTGCAATGCACCAATGCACGCCACATGCCAAAGAGCCCCGGCCACCTGATTTCAGAGCTGTCAGGTGTGTGAGCATGAGTGTGTCTGTGTAAGAAAGGGAAAGTGAGCATGATCAGTTACTGAATAGGGGTCAAACACCAAGTTAAATAAGTGGCCTCCTGCTGAGATCAACTACTGTACTTTTGTCACATGTAACATGCCAACACGTCCTCATAACGAAACGGCAGAATAGGTTGTTTGCCAATGACTCCCAAGTCAACATATGACCGTTTGAGGGTACCAGCCACAGGCGTACCGGACCTTCGTCGTCATAGTGACAACAACAAACATGTGGCCGCCTAACAATTAACATAAATATGGGTCCTGATAAGCTGCTTGCACAGACTACCTATACGGCCATATTTTCAGGGAGGACAGTCTGGAACATGCTCATATTATAATCATTATACATCATAGTTTTATTATAATGTCCAAATGCTACATCTGCATGAAAGTTTAGTTCTTAAATTCTATTGATCTCTCCTTCTCACTATGTGAGATACAACACTTCCCCCAGAGCTGCTAACCCCAAACTAATTAAATGAGTGTTGAATGAGGGAGGAATCTCAGTGTGCAGTGTTGGTCTATATGCACTTTGAGAGTCTTTTCCATTCTGGCAGAAGCACAAAATATTTGAAATTTTAGGCACAAACGTCTGAAGACACCATCTTAAAATAGTTGTTCCACTAATGGCTTTAAATGCCGTATCTGTTTTGGTCCGAGCCTAATCATGACACACATTACCTGATATTCTTGTTCTCACAGATTTTAGAGGGCTGACAATAAAATAATTTGCAGCAGGCCGGGAAATAAACAAGTGAAAACATGAGGAAAATTAAGGCCATTGACACCTCTGTTATTTGAATCTGTCCAAATGCACTGATTAAGACTATTGTAGATTATTTGTAGAGCCTAGTCAAAAACTGAGGAATCTTAAGATGATGTCAGTCTGTTCAAAATACATTCAAAGTCAAACTTAGACAAAGTACATTTGTTAATGAGCCAGTTTTTCCACAGTTTAAAGAAAATACAATCAGTGGGTCTGGGTCCGGTACCTATAGCTCAGTGCAAAAGTCAAAACAGTGTGTGTTTTGTGTCTTCCTTTCTGTGTGGGTGTTCCCGCCCAAACTTTGCATTCATATGCAGCCTATGTTCCCCTTCACAAACTTTTGGGAAAGTTCTGACCCACTTTATGCCTTCTCTTTGCATATTGGTAAACATATTTATGAACATGTAACTTCTGTATAATCAGCTTGCTGAGTTTTACCCCCATAAGGTCATTTGCTTCGCCGACTGTCTTATCTCTATCTTTTAGAACAAAGGGGATGAGAGAGACTGATTAGGGTCTTAAGTTTAGTCTCTCTGTTTGCGTGTGTGTGTGTGTGTGCGTGTGTGTGCGTGTGTGGGGGTGTGTGCACGTATTTGCATGGTTATAAACCTTCAAAACATTGTGTGTCTTTTGGTGTTTGCGTGCATATTTTGGTGTGTGTGTGTGTGTGTGTGTGTGTGTGTTCTCCCTCTCATGGACCTCTGGGCCTCGAGTGTGTGTCAGCCTTGGACCAGAAACATGAAATTTGCATTCTTTAATTAACATCCAAGCATTCACTAGTGGTTGTAATTCCGAACTTGGGCTGCCGCTGGTTTTGGAATCACAAAGACAAACAACCCTGGAGGGGATTTTCCGTTTTTTTACTTTCTTCCCCTTTTTTTTTTTCTGTCTGCTAATGAGAAAGCTGTAAATAACTGGATTTGATTGGGTGACATTTGAGTGAGAGTTAGAAGCAATTGTGTTAAAAAATACATACAACAACAACTAGCCACCACTGTAGGATTGCCTTCGGGATTTCTATTTTTGTTATTTTCCTGCTGCAAGATAAAAGGCCTCTTGTACTAAATGTGATAGAAGAAAGTTGGCATTTTTTCCCTGGTGACGTGGGCGAGAATGTGAGCTGGCATGAGATGTCAGGTTTTGTTAGTGGCGAGGGGATGTATGGCTATATGTTGTTGTTTCCCTTTGTAATGACACAAAACAAGTTGAAGCGTTGGGAAACAGGATTTCCCTTTCATCTGTGCCTCCGTTTTAACATTGGCTGCATTTTAACTGTTCCAGTGACAGGTCACTTAAAATTATACTTTCTGCCCTTAAAAAAAAAAAGTCCAATTCCACATTAATTACATTTTTGTGTAAATGGCATCTGGCATTTTCTTTGACACGGGGGGAAATGCTTTGTTTCATTTAGGAATAAGCCAAACGTCACATTCACGGTTGGAAGCATAAAATGCTATTGAACAAAAAAATCCAAAAAAAACACGGAGCTCAGCTTTAGACAATGTACTTAGAACACGCTAGCTCATAAGATTCTGTTGCAATTTATGGGAAAATGTGTTCCGAATAGCATCCCATTAAAACAGGAGCCGACATCTAGCAGCCCTGCAACATTTATTTGCCTCATTATGTATGGTTATAGATGTAACCAATCAACAACATTTGGATTTGTATGTAATCTGAATTTGTGCAGTAATAATTATTTTTCTTGTTTGTTCATTTAACACATATTTGCCTCGAACTCATACCAACTCTTCTCAGTTATAAATAAATAAATCTTCTCAGTTAAAAATATTACACAAACGGACTTTGCAATACACCCTGTTTTAAATTTAATTTGTGATACTTCTAGTACGGCTGTGCAATATCCTCCGATGTTATAAGTGATTCGATTAGTAGCTAATTCAGTATGGCTTTCCACGATGCAAATTCACCAAAATGCAATCCAGTCGTCTAGTGTGACATTCACACGCTCAGAGGGGGTCGGTCCTCAGTTCCTTTTGAACGACATCAGTTTTCACAAGATTTGTTGTGCATTGCAAAACAAAGTTTGACTGATGTTGCACAGGTGTTACTTTCACTTCCTGATCCAATATTCAAGTGTCTGGCTCTTTTAGAATCGTGCACGACTCGAATGGGAAAATGGCAAGCTGCTAGGGAGTGTCTCCAAGGGGGTGCAAAGTGGCCAAGAGAGCTATTTTAACAGCAGTTTTTTGTTTTGTTTGCTGTTTTTTCCCCCCCCATTCGTTGGTTGTTTTCTGTGTTCTTTCTTTTGTTGTGTTGTTTTGTTCTGCCATGGACACCTAACACCAACTATTTTGTTTTTTATCTGGGCCTTCTCTCCGTCTGCATGCACAACCTATATGTTTGGGCCCAATGAGCCATTACGGCACATGTTTGCATACAGCTTTCTTCTTTTTTTCCCCTAGGGGAATACTAGATCTGTATGACATGGTTCAAGTATTATCTTATGGTTAATATTTTGTGAGCAGCTAAACTCAATGAATAGAAGAATTAATTTAATAAAGCAAATTAGACTGTCCAGCGAATGCCCCGGGCACCCACTTTTGGTGTAAATCCAAATCCAGATACAAACGCAGATACAGATAGTTATTTTGCGATACACCCGTATTACACATGTACCCAGCTCACCCCTATAATGGCCATGCAAAAACAGCGACTGAATATTGATTGATGAAAGTTCAAAATGTCTTTTAGGAGACTACAATCACATTTCGTCACTTACTTTTTGAACTCATTTTCCTTGATGGTAATAGTCTGAGTGTGATACAATCTCACACTCATGTGACCTCTGTCTTTATAGTTTTCAACACTCAGTGTCAACTAGCAATAATAACGTAGCCAGCCAGTGCATGTGTTCTTCTGAAGCTTAGTGTAATTATTTATCTCCTGGGGTTACAGCCACCAGGCAAAATCAGCTCAATATCGTCCAACGCAGTCACTGAAATGGGATCTAATATGCAGTGCATTTACGCTGGGCGACAATTTGTTTAAACAAATAACTTCCAGTGTAATAATTTGCATTAGTTTTAAGAGTAAATGGTCACATGGGAGTCTAACTGGAGCTTTAGAGCAGCAATGAGAATCGCTAAATGTTGCTTCTTTATGTTAGTGACGATTCATTTAGTTTTTTCCGGCTACATTTTGCTTTTATTTTTGTCCCTTTTTTTTTTTTTTTTTTTTTTGAATCAAGTCAGACAACTTCAGACAACCACGTTCACATTTCTTTAACAGCAAGAAGAAAATTATCCTGTTTTTCTTAATTGGTGACAGATTGAAATTCTGATTGCCTCTCGTCACCTTGGCATAAGTGACTCTGGACTGTGGTAACTGCACAGATGAAAATGTTTCCCTAAGCACACATAGTATTTATTCTTATTTTTAGACAGGCTGTTTTTAAAAGCAAATCTGCTGCATATATCGCCATAAAAATACTGAAAAAAAATCTGTTTTTGACTCATATTTAGCATAGAATAAGAGATAAACCATTAATACAGGAACACAAGATTATAAAGCAAGTTAATAAAATGAAAAAGTCAGACTGGCTCCAGATTACAAAGTATTCAGAGTCATTAGCATCATCACAGGAGAAAATAGACAGAGTCAGCGCTCTGTGTGTGTTTTTTATAAAAAGTAATTTATGCACATCAGTTTTGAGTGGGTTTTCTACAGGTCATTATGTGATGCCGTCTAGTAAGCATGTCTCTTGAGACTCTTGCCATCTAGATACTTAACACAAAACGATATCATTGATTGAGCAGTTGTTTGACAGCTTTTTAGAGTTAAGATTTTAATTAAATACTACAATATATACTTTGTTACATTCCAGCGCTGGAATAGAAACACACTCACACGTGTACACACACGCATGCGCACTCACGGAATCAGATATTGAAAGAACGGAGGGAAGATGATGTCAGAGTCATGCAATATGTAGAGTGTTTCTAAGTATGTTGACGGGGGACATCAGGGACACATCTGCACACATGCACAACACACATAAGTATATATCTTCAAACACTTTAAAAATCAAAGGGGTGCAGTCTCTCCACACACATGCAAGCACATCCTATAACTCCGCTGCAGCTCGACACCCAGTCTGACAAGACTGAAAGACTGAAAGACAGAATCTAGTGAGGGAAAAAGAAAAAATTAGGCAGCATGAAAGAAGAGCGCAGTAAAAAAGAAGATAAACAGGAAAAAATGGGTGTTTGTGAGTATGTGTGTGTGTGTTTGACAAAGTAAAGTTAGAGGGGAGATGAAGGAGGGCAGGATCAGCCCCAGCACAGAATGATGCACTACTAATGATGTAATATGTTCCTGCTGCTGCTGGTGGAGGCACAGGGAAAACTGGCACTAGCTGTGGGCTACAACAACCAGCCTGTTGTTCCTTGTCTCACTCCCCCCCCCCCCCAAAAAAAAAACAACAACCCACTTTTGTTATTTGTTTTTCAATTTCTTCAACCACCTGACTTAAATTGGGTCTCTTCCTCACCATCATGCAAGTCTGAAGCTTTCATGTGATCAATGTGTACTTTCTAAAGGAATTTGTACACGTATATTCAGGCATGTGTGATTTTGGGACATTACACATGAGAAATATCATTTCACACTTCGAAATTTAATATTTGGAATGAAAATATGAATTTGACATGTTTTTTATATTTTTGCCAGGGTTTATGCACAGAACTTACAGAACTGTATGTGCATACTGTATGTGTTTGCTGTGCATGGGTGTAAATATATTAATGACTAATATTATGCATTCATTACATACCCAAATTACAATATACATTGTAGCATTTGATTTTCTGTTATTTTGGTAATGTTTTGATAATTTAAGCATGTCCAACAATTTATATGAGCCTATACTGTATATTTCTATATATATTATCATTTAATTCCCTTCATTCAGTTTAATCAAATAGGATTTAAGGAAAAGGGATCTGGCTTTTTCCAGTGTTGTGTAGTTATTTATGTAATTTCTGACACATACCTATTCTCATATTCCTGGTGCCTGACAACCACTTTCCTAAATTTCTAAAATCACCACTGAAAGCTTAATAAAATTAAATATTGATAGCAGCAATTCCTTGACCATAATTTCTGCCATCACTAAAGACATGACTGTCATACATATTCATGTCATACACACATCTGTTATCCTGTTCTTCAGAATAGGTTTTTTTCCATTTCTTTATTGGGAATGTGTGTGCAAATGTGTGTGTGTGTCTGTGTCACCATTTTAAATGTAATCAATAATTGGAGACATCTGACATCGGCAAAGTTCTATCAGTAATTTCCAGTTGTCACTTGTCAAAGGTGACTTGCCACTTTTTTTTTCCTCCTCCAGTCACACTGTGACATAAATGAGAGAACGATGTTCCCTGTGTTATCTCTGTCTCACACCAGTGAGAAATCTGATTGGCTAGTTGGTGCTGCGTATGATTGGCGACATTGCCATTCATGTCTCTGGGGATTACGGGGTCTTTCCAGTGTGTTTGGAGGAAGAAAAAAAATAATAAAGATATGGAGGTTGACATCTTCTCATGTTCACTTATGCAGCGCAATACCAGTTGCATGGAGTACTGCGTGAGAGAAGATGAAAAAAGTAATACTGAAATACTGTAACAAGCAGCACACTCCTGTGATAGTAATAGCCTATATTTACACAGTAACTTTGTAGTTAAATATCACATTTTGCTTTGTTAATTGAATGACTGGGCAAACCTTAAATATTGTGTTGCATTTTAACATACTATAGCAAAAAGTAGAAACAATCACACAAACCTTTTTTCTAGGATCAATGAATTATTTATTATTATTTATTTAGCCAAATGCAACCAATAGAATTCAACACTATTTACTGGATTGCGAATGTATTATAATATAGCCCCTCCTGCGTATGGTACGATGTACGTAAAGCACTTTGGTGCACACATCTTCTAATCCATGCACTAAAATACCCAAATTCTCATTCCCAGATTGTCAAATACAAATGTTTTGCCACGCCCTCTGGCGTCTCATACACATGCACTGATAATGCAACTGAGAATACAATGGATGTCCACTATTTTGGCTTTCACAAAAGAAACGTCGGCAGTCACGTGATGTGGACACAAGCCAATAGAGAAGAATAGGACAAACAACTGTATTTCTTAGAACCTCTGCCATTAACAGGAATGAACAGTGAGGAAAAGACATCCGGGCTGCGGGTTCTCAGATCTCCGATCAGACTGATGCTCACGGCGTCTTATAGCGCTGCAGTCAAGTTAATATTGGAGTGAATGGACGGGCAGAGCAGTTCCTCTGAGTGTCGAATATTGCCGCAGATTGTTTTACATTGGAGTTAATTGAAAGCCTGGTGCTTCTCATACAGACACTAAAGGGTAGCTGAGATGCCAAAGGGTGTGACAAAACGTTGGTGTTTGACGACCTGGGAATGAGAAAGGGCTGAAATACCACATGATGAGGGACACTTAGCTTCTGGATCACTGACTGAAAGCTATTTTCAGCATTCATGGCACGAAGGAAAAAAAAGAGTGAGAAAGAGAGAAAATCTGAGGCGCAGGGGAGTGAGAAATGGAAAGGGAGAGCGGAGGATTTGCTGGAAGTTTTGACTGGAAATCTGGAGATAAAGCTTTTCGATCTTGGGATTTGGCCCTTTAGAGCCGTTGAGTTGTGCGCCGTGTAGGGGCCAGATTAGAAGGAGGGCCTGACTCAGAAGGCCAGCATGCTCAAGCATGTCTGTTGTTTGACTGGGCTCACCATTGTTGATCTCTGAAATCCAAGGCAAGCTTTCAGATCTGATTACTTTTTCATAAGCAAATGGTTTTGGGCTGATTAGCCAGTTCCCACATAGGCCATATAGATTAATGTTTAATAATAAGTTATGGCACACTAGTATACCCCACAACGATACAATATAAGACCATCTGCAAAATGAATGCACTGTGTGGATATACTCATATTTATAGACAGAATATTGGATATCATGAATCTCAAATATGATTTTCGGCTGTAAAGGAAAAGACAGCGTGGTATTCCTTTGAGGACACAGGAAAGATAAGGCAAGGTAAAACTGCACTTGTTGTGACAGACTTGTCTGTCGCCGCCTTTTACACAATTACTGCTCCATTTTCCAGTCGTTGCTAGGATACCCAAATCCAATAGTTTTTCGAGGTCAACTCCTGCATGTCTCATCCAGAAACAAACGGGACGAGTGCTAGTAAATCAAAAATCTATTCCTAAATCCTCTATGACATCGTATCCCTGACTATCCGTTAATCCCCGGTTGTCACAGTCGAGGTAGATCAAAGTAAATAGGAGGCAACTGCCATGATGAAGTTTTGCCAGGAGCAGGCGTGTGAACACAGACGGTCCACTGGTGCTCCTGTTATCTGTCTGACTGCCCTTCAGCAGAGCCCCCCTTTTTTTGATAATCATGATTACCACGGTTGAAAATGTACTTTTGGTAGTAACATATGGACCTTTTAATCCACAAAAACTTGTCCTGCCGACTGATTTTGAAACTCCTAATTTTGACCACAAGCACCTTGTGTCTGGTTTTTGGTAGTAGTTTCTGCACCCCAAAACACTGACAACTTGTGTACAGCATTTACTGAAGCTGCAAGCAAACCTCACATACTGATGATAGGTACTATCACGGACTGAGGCACACATCTTTGCCTTTGCATATCAGCAGCTTGCTGTCTTGTCGAATGCAAACATGACACCTCAAAACATACTGTTGCTTTTAACCATTAGTAGTCAAATTAGCTTTTCCTCAAAATTTTTGGTGAAAAAGGGTCACCATTGGTAAACCAAAGGGGAACTCCACTGATTTTCCATCAAAGTCTGTTTACAGGTCTTATAAAATTGTATAAAGCCTCCACAGGGATCTGGGCAAAATCTGACACATTTTCCTCAAATGACATCACTTGAGTCTTCATCAGTTGGGGCTCAAGGTTAAAAGTTACAAAATAAAAAAGTGGGGGTGTGGAGTAAGAAATAAGCGAGCTTTCCAGACCTCGGTAGCCCGCTCCTCATCTCTGCTTGAGGCAAGCAGCTTGAAGTTACATTAGCCGCTACTAACATAACACACTCAAATCTCTGACCAAACTGTCAGTGGTTCAGTTGCATTGTGGGTATTGTGAGAGTTTCTTAATCTTTATTTTAAAATCATCCATCATGAATCTGACAATGTTACAGGAGTGCAATAGTAAATCGGTCAAGTACTCTTTTAACCAGTCATTTTAAAAAACGACAGTCTTGCACCACTATCCCTCACCCTACCTACTGAATCTAACATGGACCTATTGTAAGCTAATTCGCCATTGATTACAGGGTGTAATCATATGATATCAACTGTACTTGCAGGAACAATCAGGCTACTCATTACATTTGTTAACATATGGCACAGGGCTGATTGCTGGAAATTACAGATCTAATGCTGCACAGTGAAATGCAAATTGAGGAAAGTGAATTTCTTATGATTACTGTCAAATAGCTGGACAGGATCAACTTTGACCAGTCAACATACATAAGGTACTGCACAAGACATGGTATCACATTACCAGTGAAAATAGTGGCAAATCCACAAGCTTTCCCAAAATTTATTTCAGCAGTACAATGCTGGATGCCTATGGTACATTCATTTCTCAGACCTTTCACTAAAGACATAAAAGTTACCAAAGCAGATTTAAGCCATTTTTTTAGACCTTTTAATATCTTCATAAAGCTGAGTGAATTCTCTCCTTCGGAGGATTATAAAACCTGGCGATTGCCAGCAATCACATGGGTGCCTTCTATTGTCAGTGGTTAGGCTGTGCGAATCACGGCGTTTGCATAAAATGACAAACAGCAAAGACATCTTAAGACAAAAACCCAGATGTATGAGTTATTTAGGAGAACTTGCCACACACATTCACCAATTTTCTCCTATTTAGAATTTTCTGCTCGAAGCGCCAAAAAATACATTTGAATAACTCAACAGCAATGTCTCCTTCCAGAAATCATGGCCCGGTTACTCAAGATAATCCACAGACCTTGTTGTGAGGACTTTCATGTGGGGACTATTGGTGGAAAGAAAATAGTTCCGATGTATTTTTGGTCTGGGGGTAAACGGTCCCTTTAAGATAAACCGAGACAATAAATGGACAGCTACCTCGGTATAACTCTGAGTTTCCAAAGCTGTGAAATATTGAGTGCCCAAAGAGAAAACTGAAGTTTTTATTTTTATGTGTCATGGTAATAAACTGCTTCACTGGAAAAAGTGTTAAAATGTCCAGTTTGCAGAAAATTATTCTCTTTCTTGACCAAATTTCAGCAATGGGGATGCATTTGCCTTTAATACAAGGAGCGTGTTGGATTTGAATGTATTGTCATGTCTCTGATGTGATCTTTCTCAAAACCAATTTGCTTCACACTGGCCATCACACAAGTGCAAACAGAGAACAGGGATTTCCACGGCTAGTGCAAATGAAAGAAATAATCACTTTAAAACTCATAAAAGAGCCCTTTTCCCATCGGGACACTCTGAGGAGACGGACCTGTCCAGGCATGGCGGTTATTCATACTGTTTGCACGTGTGTGTATTGACCTCAGTCATATCCATGGGATCAGGCTGTCTTGGGAAATCTACTCCAAATTGGACTTTTAGCAGACCTGAGTGTGCTTAATGAGTTGGTCAGGAGCACAGGTCTGTAGCCATAAGACAGAATGACGAAATTGTTTACCAGCATGACCAATATTGACAGGTAGAAATATTCTGCAAAGGTGTCAGTATAGTGTTGCAATGAGCAGTTCAGGTCCCCTGTGAAATGGGAAATAAGAATGATAACAAGTATGCCTGCCATGCTTCCCAAGATCCTGGATTCCTGTAAAGGAAGAGAGGGGGACGGCATGCACACATGTACACACACCCACGACACACAGGCCCTCTTTACACTTGTCATTTCAAGTGTCACATATCCAGATGTGATTCAATTCACTTAGCTTACACCTAGCCACATACATTGCTTCCTTCTTTCTTTTCCTGTATTAGATGCAAATCCAGTCCAGATGGTGGTGGTAATGCACCTCAAGCTGTTTGCTGACTGTCTACAAACACCAGAACGACAACAATGTAGCAAAAACAGTCCTACAGTACCTACTGTAGCTTGCTAACAACTATACCATCAACTAAGACAAACGCACTTGCATTGATGGACTATGAGTGAGACCGAATTCTGACTCATAGTCCATCAACGCAAGTGAAATGAACAAAAAGTGGACAAATTGTAACAACCTCTGGTAAAAGCCAAAACCACTTCCAGCATAAACTGAATACAGATGCAAATAGAGATATTTTTCTGACAAACTGATACAAATACAGGTAGTAATTTTGTATTACACTCCTAGTTTAGAGGAGGAGTTTGGTGGAGCTGCTTTTGTCCCATCACATTTTTGTAACCGGGAGAAAGAAGGGTAATTCAGTATAATTTCAGTGTTTCTTCAGCTGGCATGTGTGTGCATGTTCTTTGGCAAGTCCTCAACTCGATCAATTTAGTTACTTTAGCTACATATCCAACATAAAATATCCAAGTTTTGAATTTTATTTTGTTCTGATTTCATGATAATCACCAAAACCCATCGATACAGCACGTCACACAACAATGACAAAAATGACTCCCATTCATACAGCACACCATTAGTTAAAAAACTACTCACTCAGAAGTGACAGACAGTGAATTTAAAATCGCCCGGCTATGCGACTCTACAAGGACATTTTCACACGGTTATTCAGAAACTTCAAGGGAGACACTGTTGCCAAGCAATATGTCTCTTTTTAGGGATTGTGATTACAGTCGCTGTTATTTAGCCATGGATTCTGGCACGCAGCTCTTTGATCTGCTGTTTTGCTCTGACAAAGAGTTCTTGTATGCATTCAATATGAGTGTCTGGGCAAAGCAAAACATAAGAGGAGACGGCTGTTGTTCGGTTTTGACCCGGGGGTGAACTGGACTACAGAGGCCCTGAAGTCCAGTCCTGCCAACATTGTCAGGCCAAAGAGAAAGTCTGCTGTCTCTGGCACATATCAATGGTCAGAGACATGCACACCAAAAAAGGGACACGTTCTTCTTCTCCATTAAACTCCTTATGCTATCCTTTACTCGATCTCTGTCACTTTCTCTCCCTCTTTCTCCTTTCGTCTTGTCCATGAAAGACATTCTTTCTGTCACTCTTCCTCTGTCTGTGGCTCTCTGGTTTCAGGAAGCCATTTGCTGCTTCTCCGCTCGCTCACAAAAAGGTGAAAAAGAAAACGAAATGTTCCTGATTCTCAGCACAAAATCGCTCATTCACTCCCTTCATCCATTATCATCACCACCACCACCGTACCCCCCCCACCCCACCCCTCCCCCGTCTAAGTATCTTACTTTCACCTGAACTCAGCCAAAATTTTAAGCAGAACTGTTTGGGCACTGTGAATATGAACAGCAAGGAAATCTGCCACAGACACTGACTGCATTCCTTTTAAACGCTGCAAATCATTTTCAGCACGAGGTCATGTGTGGCCAAAGAGGATTTTGCTTCTTGTATCTCCTCTGACGACTTACGATGCAGAGGCCGTGCTGGTTAATTGTATTTGACAGCTGCAAATGGTACAGCCATGTTCTAATAATTATGGTTGGCAAATTAGAAGATGGAAGGGATACACGACGAGGGGAAGGAGTCCCTTGTTTTTAAATTCTTCAGTCCAATCCAAAGTTGACCTGAGAGAAACAGTCACGCAATTCTAATTTGCTAATTTTGTGTTAATGATGTGTAAGTCCTGCCTCTCATATTGCAAACGCACGCATGCAGGATCAAACATGCACGCATTTGCATATGCAAAATATATAAAAAGCAAACACATGCACACACACACTCACTTGAAACCTAACAATAAATTTGGCTGTGGGTCAACAATCCATTATGCGTGGACCAACCCTGGAGGCTGAAGCGCCCTTTCTCTCTCTTTGGTGGCGCCTGTTCCCCACCGCCTGAAGTGAACTGTGAAGCGGCAAGACTTCACAAGTGGGGAAAGAGTATCTTCAAAAGGTTGGCGATGATTTCCTCAGATTTTCACTCAGTGTGGTATCGCCACCACACACGCAATGCACATGTCTGTGCGGTTAGACTTGAATGTAGATAGGAAACACACGGAGATGAAGTCACATCAAAGGCCATTTTCATCACAAAAAAGTTTACAGATACCTGGGAAAATGTTTAGTTAAAGCTTTAAAAAAAGATATTAATATAACTTGATATCTTTATAATTTAACCCAAATTATTTGTGTTAAACATTATTTTGTTGTGGAATCAAATGGTAAAATTAACTAACAAAAAAAATACTTTGAAAAATGAGATTTAAAAAATATGATTTGTAGCTACATTAAAAATTATTCTAGCAAATTAATTTTATTTTGGTAAGCAAAAGGAGCAGATTTAAGTTTACTTCCGGCTGTCAGAAGAAATCAGTGTCCACACAATTTAACTCGGCATTACATTCATCCTTCAAAAAAGGGAAAATTGAAAGCCAATTACTTAATTTAGTCTCGATCTGAAAGTTAGAGAGAGTTCCTAAACAGGCCAGGGGATAAGTTGCACTGGAAGAGAGACACCTCTTCACGACCTTCAGGGCTTTCTGGCAGAAAGGCTTTTTGGCATTTTTTTTCCTAAAACTAACCAAGTAGTTTTGGTGCTTAAACCTAACCATGTACTAAGGCTTTCTGGCAAAAAGGCTTTCTGCCAGAAAGACCTGAGGGCAAACGTCGCCTATGTGCAAGGGAGACACAGGTCGATTCTCCTGTGTGGGCCGCTCACTCCCGCGTAGCAGCTTGGCCAGCTGATCGTCTCTCTCTTGTGGAGCTCCCAAGAGCTCGGACATTTTCGGGCATTGGCGGTCCCATGTGGCGACTCGGCTTGAGTCGGCCGTCTCTCTCTGCAGGCAGCAGGATGATAACATCTTTGCAAAACCCCCACTCGGGTGTGCTCCGTTTTCCGGAGTTTGTCGCAGTTCTGACTTTTCTAACTTTTGTCATGGTAGAAACACAGGCGTCGAGCAGCCCGACTGGAGCAGGTGGCTGGATGTCGACCTTCAGCACATTCTGGGCGGGCTGAAGAGGCAGACCACAATAGAGCGAGCGTTTGTCCTTTGTCACTGAAAATAATGAGTTTCAGAGTGCAGTGGTGCCATGTCTGAAAAGGCCTTTCATTTATTAGTCAACTTTATCAAACAACAGCACGCAACTTTTGTATTCTAAAACAGTTATAATCTGGTAAAAATGACTGCGGTAATGAATGAATGGCTGCATAATGTCTTCTTTGTTCTGCTTGTAGCGTTGCTGCGGGTCTTGGTGATTAAGTGGAAACAGGTGCATGATTGCATCCTTTAAATAGTACTGGAGCAGCTGAAGGAAGGTGGGAAACTGTTGGCGTGCTTCTGTGTTTTAATACCTAACATTATGGGTAGGGGCACACGTTTAGTAGTTAGAAAAATAAGTATTTATTCATCTTTTTAATATAGCTTTTGTGTGCTTTTCGTTGTCAGACTCATCTGTGTGGTTGTGTTCCACATTAGGTTGATTCTGTGGCTTTCAATTCAGTTTTAAGTTGTTTCTGTTGAAGTCGTTATTTTATTTTTTCCCATTTAGTTTTTTGTCAATTAAACGTCCTCCTGCTGTTGTTGCATTTCTTAATATCCCTAACTCCAGCGAAGCTTCAGTTTGATAACATTTCCAAAAAGGTATTGCACAACCTGTAGAGCCATGGTTTTAAACCAAGAATACAGAGTTATAACATTTAATTATTCCATTAACTTACCCTAATGTAAAATGAACGATCTCTCTCACTATTATGGTCCTGTTTTTTAATAAAGCAGATATGCCTGTGATAAACCCAATCTTGCCAATCATTTGGATTCCAAGATGAGTCCAACGGATCTTGCAGGCCATTGAGGCTCCTTCCCACGCCGCCTACATCTTGCGCATGTCTGGTGCCATGGTTCAGTCCAAGGTTTCACCTGTTAGAGACTACGGAGACCACTGCATATGGTAAGACAGAAGGTTAATTGGATGCTGATGGCCCTCATTGCTCTGATGAGGTATTTGTTGCTTGCTCTGTCTCCAGACCAATACTTGCTCTCACCAAAATAAAGCTGTTTTAATATTGCCAAAGTGCATTTTTAATTTTCCTGCACAAACCTTCATTTTTGTGAATGTGTGGCTTTTAACACTGTACCTGAGACACTGGTGCTAAGCAAAGCATAATGAAGGCTTTGCATTACAATAAAAATGTCATGTTACTACCAACATGTCTCTCTTCTACATTGTCTTGTAATAAAACCTTTAAGCAGCCTTTTGATTGCCATATGTTGCATTTTACAGGAAGGTAGCCCTGGATTAGGTCTAGTTTGGGGTCATGTTGTTCCAGTCTGTGTGTATTTTTTTTTCCCCCCACCTTCGGGGTATTTGAACCTTGGCACCATGTTTTGCTGAAAGCTGCTGATTGTTCCTTGCACAGGGTCATGGAGGGAAATCACAGAAGAAGCGGAATTACATTATAGCTTATTTGGAGGCCACAAGGTTTCACAGGAGCCATCCATCAAATGTTTGAGGTGTTTTTGGAGACCATAAAGAGGTGATTCTGCAAACACTGCATAGTCGCAGATAGGTTCTGCTGAGTAAATCACGTACAGAGCACAAATGCTCACCTCTTTGGTCAGGGTGAAAGATCAGACTGTGCCCTATGATTGCAACTGCGGTTTTGGGATGTAGCAAAACACTTTAATATGCAAAATAATGTCTTAAATGTGCCAGACTATTGACATGTTTTATGTTTTTTAATTGAGTATGACCTCTGCATGAGTTTCAATACTAGATTGTCCTTAAAAGTAGGTAAATGTGCAGCTTAACAAAGGGATTCACCTGCTCCATTAATGCAGGTAAAATAGTTTGTGCCATAACAAGACAAAGTATTTAAAATTAGCTTAAAAGGTTACAACCATGTGAGGTCATTGATAATGGCATATTCCTTTTTTGAGGACTTTTTTAGCAATTACGCTGTGCAAGACGCAGTATCTGTGTATTTCCAGTAATATACAGTCACAATAGCCATAGTATAAATGAAGTTTGGCATTAATGGCACATTTAAACTTTACGTTCTAAGTATATGCAGGTCAGGTGACAGGGAACTCTGAATCATTTCAATATCCTGTTTGAGAGATTCCTACTTCAGTAGAATAGTTCTTCAGTCAGGACCAACAGGCTTGGTGTGTGACTGACAGGGTATAGAAATTTCAAAGTATTGAGAGACGGTTTTGGTCTTTTCATGGGATTTGTTGACAATAAGAAACATATATAATATCACCAGCCTCATCTTTTGAGTGTCCTTTTGCCATAAAACTGACATCAGATCTCACCAAATCTCAATTAGTGTTTCAGTTAAAAGTTTGATTAGTGCCTTAGTTTGGCAGAATGGAGCATTCTCCTCTCAACGTGTTACTTACACTGACAGACTGGTGTGTTTTTATGTAACAACAGTGAGCTCTAACCTTAACAAAGTGCTACTTTAAGTCATTGGAATAACATGTGAGAGGTAACTCAAGCAGCAGCCTCTAAGCGAGACAATTTTCACATGCTCCTTGATTATAATCACACAAATGTCTTAGCATATGTTCCCTGATTGAATTTCGTGGCTTACTGCACATCCTTTTTCCTTAATGAATACAGTCTTTTAGAGCGTCATAACAGGAGAACAAATGGTGTCTTGTGTACTGAGGTGCTTATTAATAATGGGGCATGTCCTCGATTGCACTCAGCGGCAGAGCCACACACCGCAGGCAGCCAGTCGTGAGTGTCCTAATGGTGCTGCGTGATACATGACACAAGAGCGGGCAGCATTTCACACTCTGGACTTTTTTATGCCTTTGGATGGTTTTTTTTCCATCACGTCCGGGTGCGAGGCGCCAGTTAGCACATTTACCACTATTATCCCCTTCATCTCAATAAAAGTTTCAATTACAGGACAGAGATTGGATCAGATAAATGGGCCGTGGTGGTGAAATACTGTACACTCATATTCTGAGAAGAGAGAGAGGGCAAAAGAGGGGAGAGGTGATCCACGTGCAAAGAGGCTGCAGTCATGACTGAAAGTTGGATTGTGCAGATAAGGGAAATCTCTACAGGCAATCATGGGTACGTGCATGCACAAACACACATTCCAACATGTGTGTGCCTTGCGACGCAAGTGTGTTTTTAGCTGCATGCCTTAATGAAAGTCACGTAAATGGTGTGGAACAGAACCACTTATGATGCAAAAGAAATTTCTGATAAATCTGAGGCAATTAGGGATTGTATGATAGGCTATTGTGTGGTGTAAATAAGCGCAAGCAGATGCATATTCAGTATGAAGCGCGCATCAGTACTGGTAGAAAGGTATTAATAGTGGTTTGTTTACTTTATTGCTGAGTCATTTACAGTGTGATGTTAATTTTTCTTTTAAACGATGAGAATATGGCAAGGGAACAGACTGATATTTGGGTTACGTTTCTTTTTAGTCGGTTAAACAGAAAGAAGAAATGCCTGCTTTAATTTAACACATTCTGTAGTCGAAACTCCCACAGATCCATGTACATGTATATCTATAGATTAGACTTTGTCTTGACAGATTTCTCTAACAGCTGTGTGCCTTTTTGTTGCTTAACATTGCATGAAAAAGGGATATCTGTAGGAAGAGGAGGAGTTAGCGAACAATAACCCTCGAATTGCTTTGACAAATAGTGCTTTTGTAGTGCAAAAACATGGCCAGCATGAAGCCCGGGGATAGGACTTTAAATCTTAATGTTCAAAAAGTGAAGGATGTTGCAGGCTTACGGAAAGCTTTTAAATGGATCTGACACAATAATGCTGAAAATCTGTGTAGGCTGTAGGCATCCCAAGTAGGACGTCTCCCCTGCCTTCCACCTTTTGTGGGAAAGGGCCAGTGCAGGACCAAAAACAATTAGTTAGAGCCGAAAGCAGTAAGTAAAAACTGACAAGTAAACAAACTAATTGTGCTAAATATTATGGTCATCTAGTTAAAAAGAAAAAAAAAAAAGAAAAACAGGCTGCTCCTGTTGCAAACACCAGAATATTTAATACTCAAAGGATCTAATGGTGATTACAGGATCAAAGGTCTAAGTGTTGCCCACTACAAACAGAATTTAATAGAAACACTTAAAATATGAACATGAATCATTCATGGAACTGAGTAAACATGCATTACCTTTTCAAAATAGCCCCAGCTAATTGTTTCACCTCAATGGAAACTTCCCATGCGATATTGTACTCTACATCAAATGACTTTTCCCCCAACTTGAAGATATAGATTTTGCTGATGACTTTGCTGTTCTCTCTTCAAAGCACATCCATCTGCCTAAGAACAGGGGACGAGTGTACAACAATGTAAAACCAGTGCTGCTGTATGGCTCAGAATGCTGGCTCAGTGACAACACAAGACATGGTTGCACTAGGATGGACTCCATCAGGGAAAAGAAAGCAAGTTCGGCCTAAAACAGCTTGCCAGCAAAATGCGACAGCGGAGATAAAAAGAGATGAACCTGGCATGGGGAGAGGCACAGAACAGGTCTCAATGGAGGCAGATCGTCGCAGCCTTATATCCCATCAGGGACGAATGAGGATTAAAAAGGTTACGAGAACATCAAATGACTAATGCCAAAAGTTTGCCATAACCTCCCCAGAAAATCAGCTCCCTCTCCTTTACTGAAATCCCATGATCCCTTCTAGTCTTACATTCCATCACAATTCTGAATTTCAAAATACATCACAGTGAGTAAGCAAAATGCTCTCGAGATGTTTGTGTCTGTGGAGGTTGATGAATAAAAACGTCGCTCAGATCAAGACACAATTGGGATTTGTGCTGCATTTCAGGCAAATAACAAGTACTCAGGCCTACAATGAATTCTATATTCAGGGTCATCTCACATACGTTTCGGATCCCATAAAGTACAGGACAGTAAATACTGTGTGAAATTGTCAGATGCGTTCTTATTGAGGCTACACTGGCAGCGTAATGCTCACACATACGAGATCATCTAGTATCTTGCTTATGTGTTTATTTTGGTAAAGCCTTCGGCGATAATTGGTCATTACTGGTTTAGTGTGCGCTCCATTTAGGCACCGGAATAGCACACTATTACAATGACTATCAGTTGAAAGAATCATGGTTTTTCATTAGGGAATTGCAGACGCACAGCAGTGACGATAACATCCCTAATACATTCCGCAGTCCTTCCCTTGAAAATATTCCTATAGGAGGTCGGTAGGTCGGGACTGCAGAAGCCATGTAGATAAAATAGCAATGCTCCCAATAACACAAATAGAGCCTTGCAGGTTCTCTTTACGAATTTCCATTTTACCTTCACACACGCACTCCAGTGCTTAAAGCAGATATAAGAAATCTCTTTATCCCTGCTGCCGTCTTTACAAACGTAATCTCTAATTCAAGGAGGAAATCATTCATAATACTGGCCAAGGTTATTTAGATGAGCGCAGCAGTGAAGAATATTCATACTGTTTCAGGGTATGGGCACTAAAAGTGTAGTATCATGCTTTAGTAGATATTTCAGCTTAGTCCACTAATGTGAAGTTTAAGTCTGATCACATCCTTCATCACTGCAGGGACACATTGTATTGCATTGTATTATCTCTCAAATAGTTCTAACATTCCCTTCTTTGCGAAATATGTGAAGTTGTCTGAGGAAGGAAGATTTGATTCTAATAGAGCATAGCATTAGTTTTGGAAGAGCACTGAAGTCAGGGTTGCATTAGCTGTTTAGCATCAGCTGCTTCATTCACGTTTCACCATCGGTGGCTAGTTTATCAGCTGCTTTGTTACCAGCTGACTAGTAACGTCCAGTCACGCCCATACAGGTGTAGAGCATTTACATTTTAACCCGACCCCTTCACTACTCTGCTGATACATTCATTCCAACGCCGGTCGCTGCCACAGCTCCCTCCACCACCCCACTGTTCTCCTGAAGTGCTCAGCTTTTGGTGTTGTTGATTTAAGTGAAATTTAACATCGTTTTTCTTAGGTGGGATTTTGATCTCCTAGCAGAATCATTGTTGCTGCTTCTTTCAGAGCTTCCTCTAAGAGCAGAGCCTTTTCTGCCAAACCTAACTGAAAAACTATTTAGTAAGTGTCTTTGAATGAACAGGAGTAGTTGATTTCATGCACACTTTGCGAAATCAAACCTTCATGAAGGTAAGACTTATTACATGAGAACGCAGTTGTTTTAGTTAGAAGCCCAATGAGTCTCATATCGTGCACCACTGTAAAAGTATGTCCGACACTTGATATGTTCTCTAGCATCCATGATGACAGAAATCATTTCTGTATCGTGCTCTCTCACTTAATATCAACATAACACACAATTATACCATCCAGATACACCATTCATTATTCACTTCTGTGCTTTAATAAACACTGTCATACAGTATGTATTCCTTTAAACTTCGCCAGTTCATCTGTGTCTTATTCAATAAGTGTGAATGGATGAAGGAATTACAATCATCGGATGCACATTCAATCTCAGGGGGATAGCTAAAAGCCTCACACTCCAGTGTTTCCTATAACCACTAGCAAGCACCGACTCTCACCCGTGGCCTGCTAAGCAAGGCGGCTCTCAGCTCAGGAGAGCGTGTGTCTATGTGTATACACATGAGTGCACATGTCAGTACTTGACATTCACCCTGAATGTGTGACTTTTGATTTATGTAATCTGAGATGAACCCCCCTCTCTCTTTCTCTCGCTCGCTCTCTCCCGCCCTCACCGCCTTCTCCCTTAGGCGATGTGGAGACAGTGGTTGCGCAGTTCCAGCTTTACTGTCCGTCAACATGTAGCAGGGCCCGAGATCCTCAGTCAGCGAGACAAGGATCTAGGCCGTAATGAGCAGACAGTAGCCCCCCTGTTAACACTGACGCTAATGGATTTCTACAGTTCAGGAGCATGGCGGCCCCGTCCCTGTGGTCTTAATTCAAACAGGGATTAGCAACAGGAGAGGGAGTGGTGTTTGAAGAAAGGGGGCAGATGAGGGAAAGAGACACACAGGGAGGAAGAAAAGCAGTGGTGTGGTGGAGGGCTCGGACGGCGGGATAGAAAAGCGTCTGACTGGAAGGTTTTCAGCTGATTTAAGTTTTAGTCTAACATACAGTTTTCAGAGGCAGAAATAATGAGTTAAACCTCAATATGCAGAGCTTAAAAAAGTGCAGATGTTTGCATACAGTGCACAAAGGGTTGCTAAACAGTATGAAAATTATGTAAATCATATGTCATGGGTTCCAGTTGCCAGCTCTAAACCCATGTGAACATTTTTTAAAGAACGGTGTTCATCCCTCCAGTTGAGCTTTTTCTCTTTCATTCGTCACCCATTTTGTACATGAAACAGTGCTCTTGCTTTATGCAACTGTTCATTGGATTTTCACTTTTTCATTTGGTGTGCTCCAAAATCAGAGCAGCATAGTGACAGTTGTGCCACTTCACCTAAAGGAGGGGTATGCCATTCTGGAGAAATCATGTAACTAATTCTAGCTGGGTTGTGGGTTGGCAAACTGTCCCAACGGTTGCTGCTGCGAACACCCAGAGAGGACAGGACCGTTTCCCAGAGCAGCACACCAGCTGCAGACTGCAATACTCACAACTCTCCTGCTGCTAAAGCAATCACCACAACAACAGCATCTCTTGGCAAACTATAAAGGAAGCTGAATGTCCGTGGGCAAGTCATCTAACGTTACCTGACACACAAATCATGGCTGGAATAGTGTTGTGTGGCCCGATCTGAGCCACTTTGTTTGTTTAGCATTTACAGAGTCAGGGTTTTTTTTCAGGTTTTTTTTTTGGTCACATATTTTGTCATTTGTCAATGACTCCCAAAATGACATATGACCAGTGGGGACTACCAGCGACAGGAGTACCGGTCACATCGTCGTCATGGTGGCAACAATAAACACTTGGTCAACGTTATTAAAACGGTAGTAGTTTGGTTAGGTTTAGGCACAAAGCTACTTTGATAGGTTTACGAAAAGGTCATGGTTTGGGTTAAAATAAGTACATGAGTGACGCAGGTTAAGTTACATCACGTGTCAACGCTGACTTTTGGTTTCACACAGGACATGAACAGCGGTCTCCTGGGGGGAAGTAGTGTGTTAGAGCCCTCCAGCCATCCCGGTCTTCTCTCTAAACACTCGTTATACTACCTCCCGTTATAACTACTACGGCCACTAGAGGTCGCCGCCTCACCATAAACATAAATATGGGTCGCAATAAGCTGATTACACAGCCGACCTATACAGCCGTATTTTTGGGGAGGACGGTTTGACTTTGGCAATAGTGAAACTAAATGGAACATGCCAAAACCTGCATGCTGTCCAAAGATCAAAGATTAAAGTCCATCCTGAATTAGTGACATCAATTCCGTTCATCCCAACAGGCATACTGCCCTCACTGGAAACCTAGTTCTAGTTCACCTTATTAACACTCACCCTCAACAAGAAGTGTTGCCGCAGCACTTGCTACACTAACTGCCGCGTTTCATCATCAGCTGAAAGGGATTCAGCACTATACCTGCTGCTTCATTTGCCACATGTAGCCAATTAAAGTGGGTTTCCCAACCCCTGCCGCCATGTAACCTGCAGCACACTGGCACTACTTTCCCAGAAAAAAGAAAACTGGTGTTTTTCGCCTTCAGAGGTTTACCCCAGCCAGTGAGAACATCTGCACAGCAGCTCAAAACATTAGATTAAGATTAATCTAGGTTAGTCATGATGGCACCCTACAGTTTTTTTTGTTGCGTTAAGTAAGATATGTGATACATCCAAGTGCCATGTCTCTCAGTCTACTTTAACCAAGTACTGTGCCATAAGCAATTCTCCTGTAAATAAGAATGTGTTTTAATCAACCTGTGATTTTAAATACAAGGTGTTCATTTCTGTTTTCTCCGTTAAAAGTGCTCCTCAGTGCCTAACTCAGCGCTTTACTCACCTCAAGAATATTGACCATGTATCAATGTCATAAGTCTGCCGAGAGGGCTGCCACAGCTGTCACCCACCCTGACTGTCATTGTGTGCTGATGGTCTTCATGTGTGCCCATTAATTCCTAATTTACATCGTTTTGTCTGTTCTTTTTAAGACTGAAGGCGAACAAATCCTGAGAGTAATTCAGTCAATAATAATGTGGCTGCCGGGTCGATCGCAGATGAAGACAGTTAAATCACAAGTCTTATCACTGTGTTCCCAAGTCTGAGCAGCAACGGGGAGAGAGTTTAGAGGGAACTCTTCGCTGATAAGTCTGTGTCTGACGCTCACCCATGTGCAGCAATTTGCTGCCTGTGTGCTATATTTACGTCCCTGAAACACATAGGTGATGAGCACAGAACTAAATGAGGTGGATGGAACAGGGAGTGTGTGTGTGGGGGGGGGGGGGGGGGTGCGTCTGCCATCACGCCGATTCGGTCACTGATAAAATTATTCGGCATGATTTGTTGATGTCTTGGATAATTGCACGTTTCCATGGATACGGTCCCACTGAATGTGGCCTGCTCTCAGAGTGGTGATGGGAGAGACAGGAGACGGCGGTGGTGAGATTACAGCCAAGAACATGGGACACTTTGCACAGCTGGCTCAGTGACGGATGCTATCGCAGGGCTGCTGCTCCAGAATAGCAACTGTGAGTCTGCACCATATTTCCTCCTTCCACATGTGCTGGTATGTTAGCAACCCCTGCAGAACATATTATACTGAAAACTGCGTGAGAGCGACTACTACAGTGGGTACAGTATGATAAAGTTAAGCACAAGCATATCAGTGTTGGGCTGACAAATCCATGTCAATATATAAACATTAATAATATATGAAGCCTTTAAAAGCCGTGGTCTGCAACCTTTTACATCTGACCACAAATATGACTATTGCTTCATTTTGTCAAGATGAAACGGCACAGTATGAAACAAAACACCCTCCCCTTTGCCCCAAAACCTGCCTATACGACATACCTTCAAATGTGATATATTTAAAAGAAAATGAACAGATCTCAGGCCACAGGTTAAAAGGTTAATAATCTTTTTAAATAGGAGGTGGAGCACCCATCATATGCCATGCCAACGGCTAACGCAGTCAGTTTGTGATACGCACACATTGTGAGAGGTTTTAAGGGCAGCGTTGTTTAAGGTCTTAACCTTGATGTGTGCTGATTCTCCTACTCATTATGTCTGTCTTCTTTTACAATTCTCTCCCTGTAATATTTAAAACTGAACCGCTGACAAAAAGCGTTGAAAATGTCAATATCTTGTGTACAAAGCGAAAGCAAAACAATAGCAGTCGGTCCTAACCTCAGTGACAAATACGGCACATTTTTTTGTAGCTGCTTCACAATGAAAGCCTTCGGACTGCCAACGAAAGCGTTTTGACGTGAAACAAGAGCAGTTGTTTTGGAGCCTCAGTACAGCCACAGGAGAGCATATAGTTGACTGGTGAAAGCAAAGTAGACATTTGGAGGCACACACCTTTTACCGTATGTTTGGAACACTGCTGTGAATTTCAAAACCTTGTTAATATCTACTAAATTGTAGGAGTTATTAGTAGGTTTTACTCGTGTAATCATTGTGTTGTTCTACTATTTTTCGCCACCTGTTTCTCAGGATTCAGCACCCAGAAAAGCCCGTTGAAACAGAACATCATGATTCATTATTAAGGTATTATGGGCCACACTCAAAACTTAGCAAAGTAGTCAGCAAGTAGACTAAAATTGCTGAATTTTTAAGTATACTTTGCAGCTTTTGTTATCTACTGACAATGTTCAACAGACTATGAAATAGGGACATACACCAAGTACTGCTTTTGACAGCCAAGTCAAAACATTATTCATATTGGCTGCAAGCTGTGCAGTATAATTATGAACTATCACCTTGCCGGCAAAGCAAAGAAAACCTGCACAATATGGAGGTAGGCTTAAATGTATGTCTGTGTTAAATAATTCCTCCCACATGCCACTTCATGGTTAATATAAGGTTTTGCTTCTGCTGAGAGATGTGCAGTTGGAGTCATTCATTTCCAATGGGCAAGTAGCATTTTGTTGCATCATGCAACTTAACACGACAAATGCAGCCAACAAACCCAAAAAATGTTGATCTATCACCATCTACTCTCTTCAATTGTATCTACCGTTGTGTATTTCTTTGTGTTTTTAACATTATTTTATTTATTTGCAACCATTACAAATGACAAAGGATTTCCCCAGATTTGTCCTAGAATCATCTTACACTGCGATTGAACACTAGAAATACATTTACAGTTGTAAAAAAATAAATAGTTGGATAATTGTGTATCTCAGGTAGATACAAGACATTTATTCTATTATTGTACTTTTGTAACAGCTGCCAATAATATTACTGTGCCGGTTTTATCTATGCTTAGCCACAAAAGGGTGTACAAAGCAAAAATCAGCGTGGGCATGTCAGAATCAAAACAGCCGAAATGTGGAAAGGACAGAATGGAACGTGGTTTATTAAATAAAGAAGTATAGAATGGAAAGAGCCAAGAGATGGGTCTCTGAACACAACTAGTTAGTTCCAAATGCATCAATAGGCCCTCCATTTGACTCAGGCGGTAAATTATGGGGCAGGGCCCATTTTCCTCAGTGGGAGCCTTAACAGGAATTCTCTCGTGCGTGGAAGAGAGCGGACTGATGGGTTTTCGGCCTCAAATTGTCAAAGCATTGGTGAGGGGGGGTGGGGTCGACCTTTTTCTGTGCTATGCAAATTGAACATAGCGGAAATGTACATGTGCACTGAAAACTGACCCTCTGTAAGTGGGAAGGTAAGTGTTTATGTGTGTTAGTGCATGCATGGGAATGTTATTGGATGTTTCTGAGTTAAGGGGAATTCATTCACAGGATAAAGTGATAAAGGTTTTTACTACAGAGGTATGTAGAAGCAGATATTTACCAATTTCCTTATTGCTTTTAGAGTAAAAAAAGGGCGGAAAGGGGTTAAAAAAAACCCAACAAAAATAAAATACTTCTGATACTACTAAACTAGAGAGTAGCAATGACCATATGCAATTTAGTTGGGACTCCACATGACAAACATCCTGCTTGCATGGGCCAAGATTCATCATAACAGGCTAGAGAAATTAAGTTTAACACCCCAGGTCTTAAGTAATTTTATAATGCTTCCTGAATCTAATAATGAGGGGAAGAAAAATTCCATAAAATCTGATTGTGTTTCTCTTATGAGTTCCACTGGCGGTGAATTTATCCAACAGCTGGGACCCGTTGAATGAAACCTGCAAGGACTCATTTGTGTTGAATATCAATTCAATGCTCAAATGCATTTCTGAAAGTAAGGGCAATTAACAGGCTAATTATCAGGACCGTGGAGAACATTCTAATCAGGGGAAAGAGCTTAAGTGAAATAGTGTTGTCAAGTTGGCTGTGTCGTGGGTGAGTGAGAAAGGAAATTTCTTTGACTGCTGCAACCAAGACTTGACCTTTGTCGGAAACTTATGAAAGTGATGAAGTTAGTTTAAAAATGCAACATGGTTGAATAGTTTGGTCATATTCACTTTCCAAAACTACATAAACTTTACATGAGAATGCATACTACATTTCTGGCTTATACTGTATATTGTCTAATAAGACTAACAGTCTACAGCCATGCCAGCGGCTCTGTGTGGTTGTACTAAGGTACAGTGGTGTGTTGAGCTAAATGCTAACGTCAGCATTGCAACATGCTCAAAGGCACTGTTACGTTAATGTTTTGCAGAAATAATGGTACCATTTTCACGATCATGTTTTAATGTGTTGGCATGCTAAAATTTGCTAATTAGCACTAAAAACAAGATACAGTTGAAGCTAAATGAATCATTGGCTTTAGGATACGTCATCTGGTAAATATGAATGTCTGGACCAAATTTCATGAAAATCAGGTAGCTGTTGAGGCATTTCACTCCGAACAGAACATTTCAACCTGCTGGTGGCACTAGATGAAAAGTCAGATGGCAAAACAGGATGCATCCTCTGGGCACCATAAATGTCAGTCTCTGATCCATCATATTATGGATCCAATATTTGTTGAGATATTTCAGTCAGGACAAAGTGGTGGACTGGCCGTTGCATCCCTAGAGTCCTGCACCTAGCATGGGTTGAAGCTGCATAACGGTTAAAGTTCCAAGAAGAGGTTTTTAATTTGCTTTGACATTTCAGCGATACAAGAATTTCCATCTGCTCTGGCAACACGTCAGCCCAAATGTATGCAGCCAGATACGTTTTATATTTACTTGCTTTCGCACACTATTTGCTGTTTGAATAAATGGGGAGGAGGTTTAGTGAATAGCAGAGGATTGAGAGTTAGGTATCATTTTCTACTGTGCATGTTTGTCAGCTGCTGCTCCAGGCTTTAATCCCCCCCAAAACTTGACTTAGTCGGAGTCAGATTTTAGGTGACACAAGGACTCTTCTGCTCCAGTTGACAACAGAAATAAAAAACAACAACATATGGGTGTTGTATAGTAAGACAGTTAACAGTTTGCAGTCAGTTACTATTCCCATATTCAGTGATATTTGGATCTCTGCATTGATTTGGTCCCTGGACCCAATGTAACAGCACCCACCATCTCTCATTAACTGAGCTGATTTCTTTTGATCTCCTGCCAGATGATACTCGGGCAAGGTGAAAAGTTTAGTTTGGGGTGGAGAATGCATCTATTAAGGCTTTAATGAAAACACTTGACCATTTCTGGCACAGCACCAGGTCTAGATACAATGCAAATATACTGGACCTGGAGGGAAGATGGAAATTTTTACTTCCCAACAGGTTTAGTGCTTGTCTGAGGCCATAGAATGTAGAAGCCTTATGTAAATTTGTCTCATGAGGACAAACAATGAATCATTACGTTTTTTTAAACCCCATAACGATACATTTATGTATTTATACTTCTCTTCTGCAGAATAGCTGTATTGGTTTAGCCACTTGAGGTAAAATTTGCCAGGATGTTGGCAATAACCCATTACATTCAGCTGTAAATTTAGTTAAGCCTGATGGACTTGTCTGTGCTTTGTCCATAATTTACCTTCTCTCATTTTCAAAGCAGCTACAAGCCCTGGAGAAATAGTTAAACATGAGCATTGGTTTTATGTAGTGTACTCTATTCATTTCGGTTTGCAAACATGAGTATCCAGCTATCAGATGTCAACATCAATAGCTTCATTATGTCATAAACCGTGTGACAGTCGCTCCCTGCAGTCGCCGTGGATTACATTTTCTGTCCAAACTGCACTGCATTTACTGCGTAGGAGAACCGAGACACATAATTCAGAAATGTTGGCCTTATTCTCACATTTTGAAATTGACCATCGCAATGGAGTAAAAGCCCTATATGTTGATTAAAAGAATCATTAACCCAAATTACAAAAACATAACCATCATTTTTGCCCATACCGTAACCCTAACCCTGGCCTATGGGGTTGAAACGAAAATAACTGGAAGCTAAAAAAAGTGGGGGTTTTTTGTGAAACTACTAATGCCATGGTCAAAAATGAACTTTCATGCTTAATCTTACAAGGCACCACAAACAAAATCCAATTCACCACTATTGTATTGGGGTGAAAACAGAAATCTCAGAGAGCTCAAAACCTAGAGAAATAAAACAACTGTCTAGATATCACTATTAGTGGTAGGGAGATTTTGTAGTTTATTTATTTAGTAAATTATGTGAACTGACCCTGAATTCAGAATTGTCTTTCACAGAGTGATTGAATTATTGGTCTGAACCATTTTGTACCTGCATGACAATACCTTAAGCACCTTCTCCAACATTCCCAGCTCTTCTTTCTTCTCTTGTACTTGGATATTATGCTGTATATAAATAGGCAGCATATGCACACAAGACACACGTTTACCGTCTGTTCACTATGACGGTGATCTGGCATATCTTACATTTGGCTTGTTAATGTTGGCAGGTCAGGAAATAATAATTTCAGCATCCTTGTGTATTTATTTGTATTTATTTGCTTTGAATAAGAGCGTCAGCTATTATGCCAAAAAATATTAATGTAAGCTCTTGGCCAACATCCCCTTCCTTCTTTTGCACATTTGCTTTTTTTAAATTCTTGTCAAAAGACAAACATTTGATCTCTGTGGCCATTTTTACCTCCAAATAGTTCTATATTGAGCTTCTCGCCTTTCATTGTACATCAATATCCAAGCACTAACAAGCTGTCGCAGTATTTTCTGTTTTTTTCACATCTGGCAGATTCAGGCTTCATCTCCCTAAAATGTATGCAGATAATTAAGCACTGGGGACACAATTAAGCAGACAGGTATGTGTGCCTTTGAGTTAATTGACTGATTTAAAGAGGTTAAGTGTACAGAATAATGTTATCTGCTTGGTTACTCATTCTTTGTAGCTGGATGTCCACATGGGGAACATCATTTATCTTTTGATGGCACATGCATTGACCTGTTGTAGTCTGCAGAAGTAAACAAAAGTTATATAAAGGTCCAGTAATCAGACAGCAAACAGCATACTCACACATAATTATGCCACTTTGCAGAAGCGTGGACTTCCAGTATGATACTCCAGAGCTAAAGTGAATGTATTTTCAATGTATTTTATGCTATGAATTATAAAAAATAAAAAAAAGTGTGTGTTACATAAGTGCACAATTAATCAAATCTACGCCTGATTAAACATATGTTTGAGGCTTAGGCTTACATCACATTATCTCAAACAATACAATTTACAATTTATTGGCGTTTTGTGGGTTCTGTGTGTACAAGTTATGTTTTTCTCACAGTACTTAACTTTAATTAATGTGCTCCTAATTTTGCAACTCAGGAATCATTCTGCAAAAGGTTTACATTTCTCAAAATGTCAGCAAATAATTATGGTATTTATTCATAGCACAGAGCAAACATCACTACCCAGTAGCACAGGTAGGCATTGAATCATTATTTACTGCGTGTCACTTGTTGTGGAAACTGAAAAATCAGTTCTTGTCTAGTGCAGATAAGAGTTGGTGCTCATTTCTCTTACACACTGATTTTTTTGTAATGCCTACATGGGCAGAGTCCTGATTGTTGCTCTGTATATTGAATCTCATGTGTTATTTCAGTACTAAGGACCTTCCCGGGGTGGGATCGATAAAGTTCTACTGCTACTACAAATACATTATAGATGCTTGTCTTGCTTTATGTTACTGCTCCACACCAGGCACGGTTGGAAATGGAGGGTGGTCTAGTCGAGAGTTACGTACAACAGCCTCTCTTTCCCCAAAAGCTCGGACTGGCTGAAACATGTCAAACAATTATACACGATGCAAAGTGGCTACACAGGTGCAAATTAGCAGTTAAGATTTTAAATAGGTCAAGTATTATATTGATCTCGGGATGGAGATATTGAATGTTCTTGATGTCTAAAGTCGAGAAATGTCATTATCTTTTCTATGAGGTCCAAGGTTGAATAGGAATGCAATTCCTATTCAATCTTACATGTGTTCCACGTTTTCTCTTAATGCTCGGTAATATTGATTGTGAATTTTTAATAAGCCCGGATAAGATCGGCGTAAACAAACAGTTTTCAGCAATGAAAATACAATTACTGGTCCATCATGGAGCCTTATTCTCTGTGTTTGTTTCTATCTACAAATCCCCAAGTCATTAAAAGACTGCGGGGAGAAGGGAAAGATGTACTTTGTTTGACTAAAGTCGCTATCAGGCCTGCATATGAATAAGTTTCTTTCTATCCAGATCAGCATGCCACTTGGACGCCCCCATTGCTGTCTCATCAGCATTCAAATAAAGTGAGTCAGACACTTCCTGGTATAGAAAACTGTCTGTAACACTTAATGTCATTAAGGAACACAGATCTGAGTGGATGTTTGCACAGTCATATACCGGTTAGAAATTTGTAGGTTTTCAAATCTCATTTGTCTCTCTGTCTCTATATATGAAAGCATTAGGTTGCCTACATTTTAGAAAATGCCATAATAATAATAATAATAAACATTTTTAAATAGTTGTTCTATTGGTAAATTGATCTTTTCAGTTCCAGCCATTGCTTTGCATGACAGTTTCTGCACACTTACTGCCAGCTTGAACATTGATTTAAGTAGCAGAAATAAGGCTGGCACACGCTGATGCAGGCTACCCACTGTGAAACACTCCCTTTTTTCCATTTGTGAGTAAAAGTGGCAGTAAAAACAGCAGATTATATAGCTGCTTATTAACACACTTGTGCAATAACACATCTGGCATCCCAGGAGTGTGACTACTATTTAATCAAGCATCTATCCTGCAGATTCCAATCCTGGACAGAATTGGTTTTATATACAAAGACTTCTCAAGAGTTAATTTAACGTGGAAGAAATCTTCATGAGTTTGAAGAGTTCATGATTTTAGTTATCTGGTTTCACATTTAATATATTCTTAAAGATGAAGAGAGTCTTGGATCTTCGCAGCACAACTCTTATTTTTATGTTTTCTTTTTTTTGCCAACATCCCAAGGATAATATGGCTTGTACCCATTTGAATAATTGCCGCATGCACTCTGCAATACCTCACAGGGTCTTTTCAGAGCTTTGGTGACAGTGTTTTTCATAAAGAGCTCAAGTTATTTCAAAAAGAAATACCATTCAATTTAATACTCTTCAGATGTTATTCTTATGCCCAAGGACAGCCTAACAATAGTTTGTAAACATAAAAATTCTCACCTGAACACAGAAACATGAGAATTAAGACTAACCTATTGGTATAACAACATAAAATGTGAAGCTATTGGATGAATGGCAGATTTAGTGGTAAAATGTATTATTAACCAGGGAGTTAGGGGTAAAAAAATCTGAGATGTTTTTTGTTTTTTGATGAAACTGAGGTGAAACGTTCCCCAATGTTTTTGGAAATGTCCCCGTTTGGGAAAGTTGTCTCAGATGGCCACAGCAATGGAGGGCATGGGTGACGCAGAGAACTTCTAATTGTGCGAAAATACAACCCTTTTACTTAAGGAGATTATAACTCATGTCAAGACTTCAATCCTCTGGACACCTTCATCTTCAGTATGTCAAGAAATAAATAAATAAACCAGCTTACAGCTGCCCACCAGATAACATTCTATATACAATCCACTCCAAAAACAGCTCCTCCCAGCACTAAACGCAAAGCCTGTAAATAGGAAAGGGTCCCAGATCATTCAGCACATGGTAATTATCTGTCCATTTTGAACTCAACATTTGCTGGGGAAAATGCTTGAAAAACGTGGTCTTCAAGCAGCTAGGTTATCTGGAAATGCACCACATCTTTAGAAAGCTTCAGTCTGGGACGTGGGCCCACTACAACACAGACGGTACTTGTGAAGGTGGCCAGTGATTTGAGAATCAAAACCAATTCCAAGAAGCTTTCTGTTTTCATGCTGCTAGACCTGACTGCTGAGATTAATACAGCTGAAGATGAAATTCTGCTTGATGGACTGCATAAGTAGACTGGCCTGTCTGGCGAGTTTTTAATTGGTTTAGATTTTTTCTACTTCAAAAGGGAGAATTTTGGTTATAAGTAACTAGAGCTCTTACACAGTGGAATCCCCCAGGGCTCTATTCTTGGACCATCTTCATCTCTTTTGGTATAGCATACATAGAAAAGATAATATTGATGTATATCTATTTTTAAGTTACCGTTTATCTTATCAGCTCTTCATCCATTGAATTGATGAAATAGACTTATAGTCATGGTGGAAAGTTTAGAATTTAGTTAGCTTCAGTTTAGACAAAATGCTACAAATGTAAACTAAGACTTTTTGGTTTTATATGTTAATTCACTTGCTTCATGATGAGTTCATGAAGCATATTACATTTTCAAGGTAGGTCTTGAGGATTATCTAACTCCGGTCTTTTGATCGTTTCTAGAACTTGAACCAAAGCTGTGAATTATCCTTTATGGCCTCAGGCTATGGAACAGTCTCACCAAGAATATCAGGGCAGTAGAAACTGTTGACATGTTTAAACAAAGGCTGAAAGCACACCTTTTTAACCTTGAAACAGACATGTAGAATCTCTCTCACTGTCTCATAGAAGCCCCCCAACTCAACCCCCCTATTCCTACCAAACTGAAAATATCTCTCTACCTTTACGTTTCCATTTATTCCACTCACTTCACACGAGAGCAAATTTGCAATGTCCATCATATCTTTATTACATCTGTGCATCTTTAAGAATAGAAACAATCATGATCATTATGTGAAATTGTTCTTGCATTACAGCTTTTGACAATAGGCATTCTTTAATGGCTGTGTGCTGAACAAAATGTCTAAATCAATCCTGCATTTCTCTGTACAAACAAGGATGCGTAGCCCATTTAAACATTTAAACACCTCCATTACTGCATTGCTTGGAAATGATTTGTAATTCATTGCAACATTTAACATTTATTAACAAGACTGTTAGGGGACTAATAATATAAGGTCGCAATTGAAGTGTTTAGGCTTGCCATTTGTTCTGAGTGGGATGTTCGTAATTAAGCAACCATGTGGGGAAGTTGCAGTGATTCATGCTTCCTCAAGTTGTAGTAGCTCCAAGAAGTATTGATTAAAAACGGCAAATTCATGATTCTACAGTCTTAAAGGAACATATTCTGTGCCGCACAGCATCTCGAGTCTTAAAGGGGAACTCCCGAGGGAGTTGGACCCCGTTTGGAGAACTATTTGTTTTAAATGTGTAACCCATTAAAGCTCTGGAGGGAGTTATTGTTGTTTCAGTTTGCATATTGACTGAACTTTGTAAGAGCATGAGAATAATACACCGTAGTAATCTTATTTTTGTATGGACATTACATTTAGAACTTACTAGAAGATTTAGCAATGAATATTATTTATGTCGAGCAAAGCCTGTTCACCAGGGTCTGGAGGATCGACTGCAAGAAAGTGGATTCAAGCCTACCCAATATGCTTCTGGTATTTTGTTCCGCATGTTTGTAAGGCCTTACACAAACATGCTTATTTGGAGACCTAATGTGATTAACTTGTGAGTATGTAAACCTCTGTGGACCTTGAAGAGGAAGAGCTGAATCAGCTGTAATCGGATGTTTTTAGTCAAAGATGTTATGCATGAATCCTCCTCCTCCTCTGGTCCTAGAATGAGTTCAACGGAGAGAGATCACTCTGGTGTGGGTTACTTTTATTAGCGGTGCCAAGAGGGGAAAAAAGAGGCAGAGTTTGGTAATTTTCTGCTCATGAAAGCTTGCTTAAATTACAAGCAAAACCAGTGTTAATCATTAGCATTAAACTGAGCTGTACTGCAGAGCTTGGAAGATTTTGTTTTATTGAAACAAAGATTGAAGTGTCACCAAAATGATAAAGAAAAGCCAAAATTACCAAACTACAGAACGCAGATTTTTGATGGCATGAAAAACTACACTAGGTAGGCTTCACATTAAATATATTCATGCTCATGGCTTTTGAATGGGCAGGTTGAAGTTGTAGAGCTTGTCTACATCAAGCAGTGCTTTATTCATACTTCGGAGTGTAAAACCCTTTGACTGACGGGCTGGTGGAAACCCTATTCAACCTTGGATGTGCATTGCTGTAAAACTGCAAGTCTCCGTGGTCTTGACATTCAATAACACTGCTCTCTTAAGGAGATGGATGGTTGGAGGTAATAGCCAGCAGTATTTCATGAAAACAAAACTTAAGAAAACAGACAGCCTAAACTGATGCTTATAAGTATTTCTTCTTGATTGAATATGTGCCAGTCAAATATCAAATATGCTAAATTCGTGCCATTGCTCTTCACCATGTCTGGTTTATTTGTATTTGTGAAGCGCAAATTTTAAAGACCAAATCAACAAAATACAGTCTGCTGCTCTCAAAGAATAAAAATAAATAAATATCCTCAACTAGCTCCCAACTGGCAGAGCCAAAAAGGTTTTTCTGGATAAGTTGTGTCACACTGAAGGTGATTGCTAAAGGCAAATGTAATAACAGGAGTGGAGATATCTTGGCAGCTAGAGTTCATGTTACTATATTGCCAAACTGAGTTATCCAGTTTACCACTAGACCTCCTCCTTAAACAACAAAATAGGTTGTTTACCTGTGCCTTTCAAAATGACTCAAATAATTGTTTTGTGATCTTGCATGACCTTTCTCCATGCATTCCTAAAATGTTACAAAAATCATTTATATGCATGTTTTCTGGTCTGCCACCTGTATGGATAAGGTTTAGTTAGGTTGAGGCAATGAAATGTGCTTGATTCAAGTTAGGGAAAGATCATGGTCATAGCTAAAAGAGTATTCCACTGATTTAGCAATCCAGTATTTAAGTAATGCTTCCCAAGACCTGTAAACGAACTTGGATGTGTAAAACCCATCGAGTTCCTCTTTAAAGGAGACCAACGCTGACTTTTGGTAGAAGGCAGGGTGTGAACACTGGTGTTCTGTGTCAAAGTCACTCTTTGTTGCCCCAACCCTCCATCTCATCCTTTGCCCCAAGTGGCTTTGCGACACTATAGCAACACCATCTAAGAGTCGTACTCAAAGCCACGAGAGTTCTACGTTTTCCTGACATATGGCCAGTGCTGTCTTTTTTTCTGGTGCGGACAGTCTCCCAGTGTCGCTTGTGAGCAATTAGCTCATAGCTATCCAAGTATCTTTTCCAAAATGCTATGCTATAGTTTAAATACAGGCATTTCATGATAAAATTGCTGATATTTATACTTGCAAATGAACTGAAAGACCATATGCCACTTAGGGTGAAACAAGGCTTAGTTAGACAGATCAACATTAGGTCTGTTACTAATGTAGGCCCATCACTGATATGAAAAAGCTTTAATTTAAAACTCACAATTGCTGTGTTGACAGACACAGTTGGTACAAACAACTCAGGCATACGTTTGGATAACAACAGATTTGGGCAGTGTCTGAACTGCACTACTGAACCTGCTAGCCCTTCAACATTATTTGTCATGCCTTGCCAACTTGCTGCAGTCATCATCCAAGACAGGGCTGCTCAGCTTTAGCACCCTCTTCTACTTCTCTATTTTCCCTTACACACCATTCAGTGTTTTGCTGGCACTGCAAATATGAACAAGCATAGGTGGAAAGCAGATACTGATTTCCCAAAGTGCTCGCAGTCTCTAAGGATACACTACATACTGAAATAGAATTCATATGCTCCATTGTAAGGTGCTCTTGGAGAGTCCAGTCCATTTTGGTGAACAACTTTGTCCCACAGCTAGAATCTGGACAACAGAGTGTGTTATGTGCCCACATTGCTGGAAACTCCACTTGAAACCATCACAGTGGTCACAGAAAGTTATCTGTGGTTTCATTAAAAAAAAAAAAAAAAAAAAAATGGCTCTATTGTTTCTAGCTTTCTGACAGTAGTAGGAGTTCAGTTTCTTTCTATTTTGAGTATTGACAGTATCCTTTTACATACTGGATCCTCTAGTAGGATCACATTTATTCCTAGTATTTTTTCATTCAATAATCCTCGAATATTTACATAATCCAAGCTTATTCACAAATTCAGGCATTTACTAACAGAAAACATTTTATTTTGTTCGTCTAAAAAAAAAAAAAAAAAAAAGCTATGGCTTTTCTTTTCTCCTCAACCCACCGTATGAAAGGGATTTCTGAAAGAGCAGGCGCTTCTTCTCCTTCTCCCATCTCTCCCCCCTTCCATTTCATTATGACATGTTACGGGTCACTGCAGTATTGCTACACTGAGCTGCCAACAAGCATATTATTTTCCATTAAGATCCCGCTCAATGGTTGCACTGGCATTATTGGTAGAAGGAGCAGACAGAGAGTAATGGACCAAAGTGATGGCTCTGTCAAATAGGCACTGGTGGAAAGTACCCTATAGAGCCGTAATAAACCCACATCTCTCTGAATAGCAGGCAAAGGAGAAAGGGAAATTTACTCAGTGGCAATACCAGGGTCAGTTCAAACTTTATGTAAATTGTTTGGTTTTGTGCTAAGGAAAGAAACCGACACTTATGCATACATAAGAGAAATTGAGTACACTTTCTTGTCTTATGTTTCCTTGTATAAAACTTTTAATTAAAGAAGTCAAATGATTTGAATATTTAAATATATTCAAATCATTAATCTCACTTCTGTGGCAGTGAAGAATAATAATTTAGCAGTAATTCACTCGTGAATTCTGATCCCAAAGCTCACCACCACCTCTGTCTGAGAAAGATTTACACCATGTGGCACTTGCTGTAATAGGCTTGTCCACAATGTCCAGCAGTGATTGATCTCACCCATCATGCCTCATGTGTAAAAGTACTTTGATTTACACTTTGTTAATCTTTCACTACCGTGCAGAGGCTGTGGAAGTGCTCCCTGGGCGTGATGCTGAACCTAACAATATGAGCCCTGGTTGAGACTTATGGGGAAAAGTAGGTTCATAAATGGTCATAAATGTTGGCTGTATGAAATCATATAAAGAGAAATACATCCTGCTTTCTCTTGCCCTGCAAAATTATGAAAAGTGAAGCCCCATTACAGAAGCTGGTAGCGTTAAACACCTCATGAAGGGCTTGAGGCGAGTTGTTAGATTTAACACTTGTAATACTACTCAGATTAAGCCCTGTGCAGAGACTAAAACAAAATAATAGCATTCAACAACTTAGAGCAGAAATGTTTCCTAACAACCTTAAGATAAAACAAGTCCTTTATTTTCCTCTTTTGACACCGAGACTGCCACTTGTACTGTCCTTGCTTTTTATGTAAATGACAAAACTCGATCATTAATGAAATCGCTCTTCTGTTTTGCAGGAGGCCCCAAAGAAATGAGCCCATACAGGAGTCCCTCGTGGGGCCCCACAGACGAAATATGCTAGGAGAAGTAATTACAATCAGAAACATGTTTGGATAAATATACTGGATTTCTTATATTTAATGCAAGTACTTAATTAACCACCTAGATCAACTTTTGGCAAAACACCACAAATTATCCCCACAAGAATGCCTTCAATCATGCAAATAATTAACAAATGCCACTGAAATAAACCATCTCACAAGTTAACAATCATTCTTAATTTTATTTTTCAGGAATTAAAAAAAGGTATTGCTCTTTTTAATCCTGTGGAGCCTGTGGTTTTGGAATTGTCTTAGCCCAGCATGCTATATATTGTTATATTTTGGGCTATTCAGAGATACCATTGATTTGCATGTGACAGGTAATTCACATTTAAGACAAAAAGTGTCTGTGTTCCAGGGATATAAGAACCATGTTGACAGGACGTGTCCCACAAAAAAAAAAAAAAGAAAGATTCTTTGAATATTCACAAAACACTATTTTTTCCCCCTCATACTGCAGCACCTCTTTTCACCCCTTTTCTAGTCGATCTTTGTTGAGGTTTGCACATGCGCAGTACCTAGGTAAGGGCTACTAGCCACCAGATTGGAGCAAGACATTTAGGAGTTGTAAGTTATTAATTTTTAACTAATGTACAGTATCTTTCATGCGTAAGGTTTTGACTGTGCGTTGTCTCTACATCACAGTAACAAGTTTATGCCCACTGCCTGGAGGGTATCTGATGTTATTTGTATTTCATATTTAGGTGGATACTGCTCAATTTGTGCATTATGACGTGCGTTGCATAGTGACCAAAACCTATTTAGACTGAGGTCTGCTAAGATTCATACAAGCAATAAATTGTTAGACATTTAAGATACAAAGACGCCAAAGGAGCCTCTTAAAATCTTAAAAAAAAAGATTTTTAAAACCACCATTTAAAAGCTACTCCATCTTAAAATAAGGCAAAACCGAGGAATATTTGTCTTTTAATCAGCTGTCAGCAGCTGCACTGTAACGACAGATGTACAGACAACAATCACCTGTGAAAATGTTTTGAGGCAAGCTATAGGGACTTTTAAGCTAATTTATGGATGCTTATCCTCGATGGACATCAGCGATACCGCTATCTGTGGAAAGAGTAAGTCGCGCTGATTTCCGTAACATGTGGATGATGTGTCTGCATGTGTCCACGGTTTAAAGGGTCAACGCCGGTTCTGTAGGAGCACCACAAAGAAGGAGAATAGTGTGACTCTAGATTTGGTATCACACAACAAATGTCCCTAAACCCTGATTAATGACTCAGGTTTGATACCCAGCTGCCGTACAGATGATTTTAAAATTTAAAGTCTTGACCATAAATCATTCATACCTCTTTGCGCACACACTGTTTTGCTATCCAACAACTGCATTACTTACTGGAAGAGTAGATCCAATTAAAGCCTGGATTTTTACACTGTGTCCTGATTTAATGGTTATCTTTGACAACACCACATGCCGCTCCTTGTTGCTGTTCCATTGTGTTACATAGGAGGTTTAAAAAAATCTTGCATAATGCAGCGTTAAAAAAAAAAAAGGAAATTAAACATAATTTTCTATGTTTTTCTATGTGTGTATATTTCAATTTCCTTCAGGGATGGCCTGTAAATATTCATTCATCCTGCGAACTATGACGCAATCATGTATGCATCATATTCTGCTGAATGCTGTTTGATCCCTTGTTCCCCTTCCTCCCATATTCCCTCCCTACTTTTCACTCCGTCTCTTTTCAGGCCCCATGCACCACACACATAGTGCGTGTGTGCACACAATAAATGGGGGTATAATTAACAGTGAGTGTTTGAAGACAAAGTAGTCATACCCTCATTACAGGGCTGCTCCATTGCTCAGAAGGATGCACACACACACACAGAGTTCACGAGGGCACAATCTCCCCTCGACAAGGAGAGAATAAGAGTTGGTGACAAACGGATGGACAGCATCTGTTTCTGTGTCAGTCAGCAAGCCTGGTGCTAATTGCAAATGCCAGAAGATACAAAACCGTGGCAAAGGTCTCTAGCAAACTTCTCTTCAGCTCTGTTTTTTTTTTTTTCTCCCCTTTTCCTTTCTTCTTTCTTTATGCTCCAGGGGTAAACAAGCATGAGGGCCCGGTGGCTAGAAAAATCACATTATATATGAAGCGCTTCATGCTATCACTGGTGTGTAATGAATCCAAACCACAGGCTTTCTATTCCCCAATCACCTTCGAATAGGTTTCTGACAGTGGCGGTCATGTTAGGGAACATACATTGAAAGGCTTGATTCCTAAAGGGAGGATTTACAGCTCATGTGCAGAGCCCTTAGAAATCCCGGTGAGGCTGTGTAATGTTTCACAAAAAAATATACCTATATCAGTCGTATATAGATTTTTTATTTTACTTAATTAAACATTGACAAAGCAACAACATGGGGGCAACCAGGACCTCTATCATATTTTTATTTTCATATGTGGATCATGACACTTCAAACAATTTCTTCTTACAAAATGTATATGTGCGGGACGGATTTTGACAGATACAATTGGTAGCCCTTACCTTCTCTGTTAGGACCTGTGATATCGCCTTAACATAACACCACACCAAATTTCTCAATCTCACATTAATAGCAGCTGTGACCATTTTGCCTAAATATTGTGTACTTTATGTGTTCATCACCCTGGATACCCCCGGAGTGGTAAGCGATCATCCGTGATACCCTCAGTGTTCATTTGCTCTTTAATTTCATACAAGCCATTTATCAGCCAGATGTTTCCAAAGAGTCCTGTTGTAATAAATGGGACTTTATCATTCACGAAAAGATTTGTGTGGTGAGGAAAAAAAATAAAAAATGCTGCCGGCTGTGAAGGGAGATTAATTATAGGTCAAAAGAAAAGATCATGTGAAAATGTTTTATTAAAAGGTCAATCAGAGATGGCGAAGTTGCTGAGACCAGCTCTGTATATTAATGGTAAATGGTCAAATATACATTTTGCTAGCTCTCTGTAAGCGTACCACAAGTCACACATCTTATCTCTGGTGGTTTTGCTGACACATTTCCTATAGAAAATTGCATTAAAATTAAAGCAATATGCAGAGATTGTGGGATATATTGGAACCAGATGACAATAGTAGCTAGTTTGAATATAACAAATTGTCTATAACAAATTAAAAACATGTAAAAATGCCATAATATCTGATGCAAACATGCTCAACACCATTACTGGGATTCTCTTTACCAGTCTTATCTCCATACTGTCTGAAGTACTAATATAATAAACTGATGGAATCATTTTCTTTGCTGTAAAAGAATACAAGAAGAAGCCCTTTTATAGGTCTCTTGGAACTTTACAACCCTAACCTTAATGTCTTAAGTGAAATATCAGCGGGCTGTGTTATGTGTCTGTCTAAGCTCCATTTCAGAGGAGGTGAGGGAGTATAATGGTGGGCTGAGCTGCATGGTAACATGGTCAACAAATAGGCCAACCCTCAACATTGATGACAAATCAAGGAAATTTGAAAAGCGGTGACTATTATTCAACGCTTTAGTGTTTTTAAGATTGGTGATTTAGGAATTAGGAGTATAGGAGTACAGTAATTGAACAATAATGGAGTTAAAATGCAAAGCTGTGGCAAGCTGACCAGAGCTTAGCGCCAACAACTGTAAAATGAATCAATGGAAATGTAGTCATTTATCTTTTCAATCTTATACAAGCCACAGACTAATGTTGATCCTGCATGAAGCTTACCGATAAATACACACATCATACATTTTGATATTTATACATTTTAAAGAATAAAGGTTTCATTCTAATTACTCGAGATACAAAATAAGAAGTGGGTTGTTACTCATACTATTAACTTATTAATTGAAACTATTTATTTATTTAAAATCATCCATTTTGTCCACTGCTACATTCGGTCATTTAATATTACCAAGCGGCAGGCATTCTAAGGCCATTTTAGGATTATGCATCCTATGATTACTGACATGAAAGGGCTTTAGCCACCCCATGCAGAGCTGTTCAAAGGTGAGCCACTCGCAGCTTGACACCAGGAGGCTATTATAGCTCCAGGCTGGAGCACAGCAGCCAAAAGCAGAAGATTTAATGACTCTGGTAATATGAGAGAGACACTGACTAATCCAGGAAATATTACATCTTTGTTGTAAGTCTATACATGATTTCATTGATCAATAGATTAAAAATATTACCTTCCTGTAGGGTCAAAAGACTTTTGTATGTTTTCTATTAATGTGAAACTTGTCGGGGGAAAAATGCAAAGTATATATATATATATATATAAAAAAAAAAATAGGATTAAAGTCAGCACAAGGCTAAAAATAGTCTCTGGTATTAACTCTGGATATAAACCTTCCATCACTGCACACATGAAAATGACAATACGATATATGAGCTCAGTTACATTTCCTAAGTAGTTAATATTGTGGTAAGGAGAGAGCAGTGTGCTCATGAACGATTGACAACCCTGGGCTTTGCCCTCCAGCTTCTGAGTTTGCTTCACTTATTTGGCCATAAAGAAGAACAACATGACGTCGCAGAAACACTCGGTACATAACTTTGCCCTTGATCCTGCAGCAATGGTTATACTTCAGATTTAGCTCTAAAGAGAGTTCAATGATTTAGCCGTTACAACCCATCCTGCAGCAATTGCATGTGTTATTAGCATGAGGATTTAAAATTGTATAATTCTAAAGAGTGTTGGCAGCAGCGATGGTGAAACTATATATATCTATATATAGTCGTCATCATGGGAATCTATCAGCGGGGAGGGAAAGTGTGCTGCAGCTCGTACACCAGCCCTGACACGTCCTTCCCACCGGTTCATCTCCTCTCCATGTGTACTGTATTTACACCATGTCTTAACTCTAATTTCTCCTTTAGTTCTGTCAGACAAGATGGGAGGACGCCGTTTGGAAAATGTTAAATAAGAAGAACCTTCCATTTTCTATGAGCTCATCAATCATGCAAAACCCGTCAGCAATAATATTTCACTGCTTCTTCTTATTACAGTTGAAGGTTTTCAAATGGTTTCAACATTATTACTTCCCGGCAACATATTCTTTCCATAAATAAAGCTTAATTTGAAATATAGCAATGCATATAAATAGTCATAGAATGACAATAATTCAAATGGTGCTCTGTTAATACGTTATACAAGTTCTCTCTTCAAAGTTTGAGGTGGAATCACTTGAACCTCTGATATTCAGCATATTCTTTCACCAGCTTTATGTCCCTAGCGCTCCACAGAGCAGATTTATCAATGCTGCGGCGATAGGGAAGGGAAATCCGTTGCATGCAGCCATTCTGGCAGGTTGTTATGGTGGTTTGAGGAATGGTAGCAATGTTCTTTGACATCTAGTTGTAACATTAGAGCAATCTTCTGCACTCAATGCCCCACCTGTTGAATGGGGCTGTGCACTCTGCCTCACCGCCCTGATTTGGCTAAGCCACATGTTCAAGTGGCTAATTTATGTTTACAGAATTTGCATTTTTCATTCACTTTGTCAGAGATGTGGAATTTAAGGTCATACTATATCCACAACAGCTGCTTGGAGACATTAATGAGATTTAAATAGAGTGCCTTTATTTCAGTCCATACAGAATGTTTAGCCAGTGTGTCGTTCACCGCTTTGGTCCTGACTGAATATCTCAACGACTTTGGTGATCACCTGACTTCTGTAGCACCACCATGACCTGAACATTTGTGGTTTTGAGTGAACTCTCTTGAAAACCTTTATATGGGTTACTGTGATATATGCTACAGATACTGTGATGTTAGCATTTAGCTCAAAGCACTGCTGTGCCTAATTACAGCCTCACAGGGCCGCTAGCATGGCTGTAGATTCTTAGTCTTACTGATTACATGTGCATACAGACACAAACAACGCTTGCTAGAAATACTGCGGATATTTGTCCCCGGAAAGGGGATCCGATTTTGTCGAGAATTCAAGGAAAATACTGAGAGCTCAATTCCCTGTATTTAACTCTAGTTCTTACCTCATATTGTATTGAAACTCCAATACCCCCCCAAAAACAAGGGCAAGACATTGCATACAGTACAAGAGCATGGTGTAAGCACAGTAGACTAAAAATCTCTCCACAGCAGAAAATCTGAGTGTGGAGCAGCATTATCAAATTTGTACAATGACGGTGCAGGGAAAATATGGGCCTGTCAAAGGAAGTGAAAATAAAAAAAAATAAAAAATAAAAAATACTAAACTTGTTTGTGGTTAACATAAATGGATGTTTTGGCATGTGAGGCGACGAGCCACTGTGTTTGGTGGGTGGGCTGGCATTGTTCATTCATGATAAATGTGCATTACACGCATGAGCGGCTCTAAACCGATTAAACATGAGTAGAAAATGGTTGTCGCTTCCAACAGTTGTGGAGTGCCAGTGAAAAGCAGGCTGAAGTCCCGACATGTTAGCCCATGCATATATTGAATAGTTTTGATGGTAAAAGCCATTTCAGTAAGGCTTCTATTTGTTTCGTATTTTTTTGCTGTTCCCCGTGTTGCATTAATAGTTGCCTCTTAAGGTTTCTCACAGGCTGAGCGCTACCTTCTCCAACTGAGGAGAATCTGTTGGCATGGTGTGAAGGGCTACTTGGGATTCCCTTACAAGTCATTATCAATCTGTTCGTTTCCCTCCAACATGGTTACAGGGCACGCTGTAGGGTGAGAGCGAGACCTCAGCCCACAGGTCTCTGGCTTCCTCCCTCCCAGTTCCTTGCCTTCTCACATACTGTATCACGTGCAGACGCACACACACACACACACTGACATTTGTGATTACAGTGATTACCAAGCGGTGAAATGAAGTCATATTTTTGTTTCCAAATAACAGATTGTCAAAGCAACAAATGAATCTGCTCCCACCAGCGATGCGAAATAGACATATTATTTTCAAATTTCAATTTATTTTCTTGTGAAGGCTGCTGTCTTATGGGGCTGCCACTCACACAATTGTTTTTCTCAATATTGTTAGCAATCAGGCAGTGAGACGTTGCCACAGTTTGTCAGAAGGGGCTTATTTTTCATCTGTCACTGCCTCTGTTGGAGAATGTGGTTAAATCACATTCAGATGAACATTTGCTGTGTGTTTACAGAAAGGATAGTGTGAAACCGCTTGTGGAGCTTTGGGATCTCCCATGTCGCCTTGGTTAGGGCCCTACATTGGTCTTTTTCTTGCTTCTGCATGAATGGCATCTACAGGATGTGATATTTTAGTATTTTTAAACCAGTCCTCTTCTGAGCACTTTTAGGTCTTCGCGATCATGTTTGCTTCAAAGTTGAGCTTAAGAGTTATTTTATTTCGGCAGAAGTTGACAAAAAAGAATCTCTACTTAAGATCCACTCGCTTTTACTGAGCTTTCAAACATATCATGTGGTCTTCATCAGAAGAGGAAGTTTGCTCAGCTGCTGTGAAAGTTTTCTAAAAGTGCTCAGAAAGTAGAACATTTTGAGTTCCATGACAACTGAGCAAAATCTAAATCTCTAAACTCTCTCGGTGAATAAAGACCGTGTGATACGGTCAAATGCTGAACAAGCAAGTAAGTGGACCTTGAGTTGAGGTTGTTTTGTCAACTATGGATGGAGCTGAACTGTATAAAACTGACTTAATCAGAAAAACATGCACATGTTTAGGTTTAAAATTGAGGTTATTAATACTGTCTCTCAGTTCTAAAATTACTTTCCTACTAGATTTTTTGGTCATATAGAAAGAATAGAGCAGACCCCATTCCTGTAAAACAAAAAACAAAATAAAACCCCATAAATGTACAATGTAGGCCTTCAACAAAGCAAACTGCTATAAAAAGTGTTGTATCATCACTGTCAAGCAAATGATTAAAAATGGAACTACACTCATTACAGTTCCAGGCATTTCCCTGTCAGCAAAGGCATTGTCACAGAGAAGTAATAAAAGAACCGTGAAACCGGTGACAGTTACCAAGGCAAAACAATTTCTCTCTGCCTGAGATGCAACAGAGAACACACAATTGATTTCATACTGAGACTTATACTTTATTCATTGCAGGGATATGGAACTGCCAAACTAAAGGCTAACTTGTGTGATTCTAAAATCCTCCAATAAAGCGGTAAGAAATTCCCGACCCATACCCATGGCCTACTCTCATGTCTTAGCCAAAGCTATTTTAACCCAAAGAAGGTAAAAATTCAATTCTCTTAAAACCCTTAGAACTTGTATAGATTGTTTCCTTTGGAAAAGATATTTTTTTTCCCCCAGCTCTTCTGTTTTTCAATGTCACACAATCATAACAAAAACGTATCATTCATCTGGGATTTATTCTCCAGCTTTCCAGTGTCTGTATTTTATAGCACAACAAGCTGGCCTAAGATGGATATGAATACAGGACAAATCATACAGCAGTAGTTATATTTCCCAAGAAACATGGTTGCAAACACAACAACAATAATACAAAAATGAGTCTAAGTTTAATTGGAACTGTCGAACTGTTGCACCTCAGCAAATGTGGTTTAAAGTCTAATAATTAAACTACAATTATAGCTAACCTACTTCTATAGCACAGCCTACATTTGCAGTTTTAAGAAATGTCTTGTGGTGGGCTAAAATGACGACAAACATCAAAGACAAATATGTAACCCAGAGCAATGGTGGATAACTTTCAATGCTGGATGCCAAATTTAGCAATAACTTCCTGCAACAATAGGTATTTTCTAAAAATTCAGAAGCCAAAAGCTAAATTCAGAGATCTTACACAAATAAACATGTATGGGTAAGAGCTAATGAGTCAGGCAGTGAATGAAAAGGATGAGCTTTTGATGGACACTTTTCTGCCTTTATTTCATCAGTGAAAGCACAGGTAGACAGAAATTAGGGGAAAGAGTGAGTACATGTTATGCTGGATCACGGGGACGTGCTAAATGACTAACTTAAGTAAATAAAGCCCTTTTGCAAAATGTACTTTGTGTAGTGAACTTTATCCAACTATTTAAGATCATGGAAATCTGACTGTCCCCCATCTATCAGGTTTGCTACATCAGGACCGCTCATTAAGTGACTTTCCATCTACCTGTTTTTTTTTTAATTTTTGCTTAAAAGAAACTTGAGTGGAAATGCTGAAAATTTTTAAACAAATTAAATATGGCAAAAAAGTGTTGACATTTGGCTGAGGTGGAAAAGTACACCAAGTATTGATAAAAGCAAAATGCCATAAAAGTACAATGGAAACAGGCTTATAAATTAGCGAATAAATTATGACGAACATGAAGCATGTGACTTAAATGACCACTAAAGCTTCCGCTCCACTGAAGAGACAATTATGGCGGCAGGTAAAAACATCTGTGTAGCCTTCCTCACATTGCTAAATTATTCAAACATAAATTCCATATGTACATCACATTTTCTATATTGTTTTCCACCATCACCTGTTTGAGACTCTAGTTTACCTCAAATCGGTAGGATTTTTTGTAAAAATCACCATGACAAGGGGATGAAGCACAGATGGAATTGTGGGTTAGTGTTAGGAAGACACAAGAGACCGAGGTGACTTTGGAAAGCTTGAACACAGGACATTTCGTGTGTTTGAACGTACTTGTTTGAGATTATGATATTAATTCTGAGCAATGCAGTTTTTTTCTCATGTTCTAGTGGGCTCTTCAGATGTTCAAAATATGACGTATTTCTCTGTCTGGCAATAGTCAACCAGGGACACTGTAAAAGACAGCAAATAATTGCAGCGAAAATTGCCCTCAGAAACGATTCAAACTGAAAACGGCTAGTAGTGGTTGTTGAATCTCAAGGAGGACATAAGTCAAGGTCGAATTTCTTTAGCGATGGTATGCAGTTTTGTAGAGGGCTCAGTTTGTTTACAGTGAGAACATTAGGCACCCACGATGCCATATTTGTTTCTATGTCTTCAAATACATACTTCTTTTCTGTGAATCACATTATTGCGCTGCAGGGTAGATACATGGACATGCAATGAGTCATTTTTACTGTCTCCTCCTTACAACTGTGCTCTCTACAGTATATACTGGACATCATTAAGACCTTTTCTGTTGTCACACTCATGGCAGATTTAAAGTGCGAACAGAGGGCTTATTGTTCCTCATGGTTTTGTTGGGCTTTGCTGAGTTCGTCTGACTCACCTCCCCCTAACCTTGCTGCTCTACTTTAACGCTTACTGTTCTGATCTATTGGCCAAGTGCGTGTTATGTTCGTCACCAGTGTCCACCTGTTCACTGCTGTTGCCAGCAAACCTATTTAGAGGTATGCAGGAGAGGAAAATGTTTTCTACTGTGAACTCCTGTATGTTGCATCATACTGGAAAGAAGAAATGTTATGTGCACATGGATCTTCTTCCTGTGGCAGTGTGGATTGCTACATGTATAGTACAGGGCCTTGCATATGATTTCTTTTTTGTGCCAGTAAGAAAGAGCCTAGATCAATGTGTGGCAAATGTACTCAGGTGCACTGACTGCATCACCCGTTTGTTGGGATGGGTGGCCTTTTCTTAGATTTGATTACAAATTGTAACTGTGTTAGACCACTTGCAAAAGTTCCGAAGCAGTAATCTAACCTTTTACCTCCCTACTGCTTATGGCTTTTCCCTTACAATGAAACAGAGGTACCTGCTGTTCCTGAAGTCAACACATACATGAGAGATTGTACCGTTACATGGCAAGCTGATTATCCAGCTGGACCAGTTTTAGTACCTACTATCCCCAGTTTGATGTAAGCTTACAGATCAGAGGATGTGCAAAACACAGATTATTTGGCTACAGGTACTAGGGTAAGCAGTCTAACTCCAGTTGGCTCGGACACCAGAACATTGGCCTAAAATTTAAAACTCCAGAAATAGCATTGTTCTGTAGTTCCTTAATGTCTTTGAGGATGGCATCCGCTTCCTTTAGAAAGGCCACAAGTGACTCACCCACTCGAATGAAGTGCCTTGGTACACAGTAAAAGTAGAGTGTGTAGCTCAGACCATGGCTGTTACAAACAAAACCCTAACCCTAAAAAAAACAAGTGCAGTTTGAACATCTTAAAGACATCCTGTGCCAGCCTTGAAACCTTTGGAGTTGTGAATGTATTTTTCCAACCTATTTTGCAGCCATTCATTTCCATACATGTTAGTACTGCCTGGAAGTCTACTTTAAGACGTGAAACTTTCCAAATACTTTTTTCCGTCTGTTCAGAAATGTGTCCCTGCCCTGGCCCTGGTCCTGTGTATTCCAATCAGGTTTGACTTGAAATATTTGAAATGGGGTACACTATCAGGGTGCAAAAAGCTTGAAAGCCCTTGTCTTGCCTATGGTCCTCGCTCAGCACGTAGGGCCACACACACACAAACATGCTACACAGACAGTGGGTTGTGACTTGTTGAATGGCCACAGGTAGCTCCACTCTCACTATTCTAGCTACTAAAATTAAAGGTGAGGGGGGCAACGAGAGAGAACAGCACCCTGCCTCTTCTTCACGTGTCAAGGGAATCATACAGGACACACGCAGGAGACAAAAGGATAGCCGAGAATGGCAGCAGGTAGCTCATTATTATGTAGTGTGATAAAAAGTTTCACTTTTCTTCAGAAGAAAACATTTTAGCACTTTGGATTTCTTTGTGCACTTACCCATTGGTGTTTTGAAAAGATGTGGCTTGTGCTTTTATACAGTCTATGGTCTTGTGATTTGTTAGCTTAAATTTGCCAGGCATCTATGAATTGGATGCATTTTTAATTTAGTCTGATACATGACACTACATGACCCAGGATGTTAATAGATGATGTAACACATTTAAGATCCCCACCAAACCATGAAAATTAATTTGTTTCTGATTGGCTGTAATCATTGATTGCTCTCTGTTGCTACAGGGAACAACACTGACACTATATTGGGTTCTGATGTAATGGCAGCGACATTCAACAGATACAGGATCCTGAATATAAAACTGCATGTTTAACATATTTTTATTTAGAAAAGTGTGGCTCATCTCATTGTAGAACAAAGTTACTGTATGTGGTGTAAAACCGCCACAAACGTTGCATTTTGTACAACATATGGCTGCCTCAGGTTGAATAATGCGAGGTTTAAGACTGACTTAAAAGTTAAACTAATATGACTCCTTAGATTGCATCAGCAGTCAAATAGTCTTATTTGGCCTTCATGTGCCCTCTGGGTAAATGATTGTGCTAGAGGTGGTTTTATACAAAGATATGCTAGTTGATGAGTCCTGCCTGAGTTTAAATATTTGTATCTTCAAGTTAAATTATAGGATGATTGTATTACAAATTAATAAATTCAAAGAATCATCACAGAAAAATCTTTTCAGCATTTAAAAGTCAAACAAGCAGGCTAATACAGGCTCCATGCCGCTAACTAGCTCCACGCTGATGGGAATCTGAATGTTGGCTTTTGTATTCTGAGTTACTGATCACTCTGTCTTTTATGCAGTGTAGTTTATACTGTGGGTGCCTCCTCCACTAACATTCTTTTTCAGTATTCTGCTCCCGTCAGTTCATCTGGCACATAATGTGTTTGTCAGGCATGGAGGCCCCCCAAGCTCAGCCATGCTGAACTCCAGTCATACGTCTTTCTTTCATTACTTTGTCATAGGGATCCAGTGGCCTCCAACACTAGCCATTAATCCGATGCCAAGTCCCCACCTCCGAGTCCCATTTTGTTTGCAAGTTGTGCCTTTTCTGGCCATGGTAGATTCACTGAAAATGAGGAGTTTCAAAGCCCTGAGCCCCCCAAATTGTTCCCTTGCAGTTTTCTCGACTATTTGGTTGTCAGCCATGTATTTTTTTTGCTGAAATGGACAGGGCACTTCCAGGCTGCTTTCCTTATCTGGTTATTGCCTGAACTAATGTACTTACAGGCTAACAAAATGCACACACATCATTGTGGCCAGTCAAAGTTCCCAAAAGCTGTACGCATAACATCCAGTTAGATGAGATAACACTTTCAAATGGCGATTGATAAAGTAATATTTGCAAGATTTAAGTGAATGATAGCTCGAGCTTTTCCCAGACTAAAAGATAAACCCATTTAAAGAATACAAACAGGGAGAACTGCTCTCTATCTGATTAATGAAAAATCGTATGCTTAATTGCACTGGCCATAGCATGCTTAGTTCATGCTAGTAAATTAGCCCAGTTTCTGCAGCTGTTCCTGGTCAAGAAATAGCTGCAATCACAACTGCTCATTGTGTTACTTTTATGTGTTAAAATGGAAGCAGGAGGCAAAAGCTTGCATAACTCAGAAAAGGTGGATTTCTACATTCCCTGTTTGCACCTAAGAACACAGGTATTTCTACATTGAACGCACCCAAGATGCAATTGATCTTCTCATCTAACTCACCCTAAGTCATTTAATAAGCAAATTTCCCAAAATTTTACAGTAACAAAAAGGTTGCTACACTCAGTAGCATGGCCTATGTGTTGCCATTTTTTGTTTTTTAAATGAAAATGCAGACGGAAATCTGTACACTTCAGAGATTACTCTAGGTTAAGTAAACATCACCGCATCTTCATTGAGATTCCTAATATTTTGGAAGAATTTCAGCGAGATTTATTAACCGATAACCCATGAACTTTATTGACCTCATTGGTGCCCCGCAGGAGGTGCAGATGGAACCTATCCTGCTGGCCTTAAAATTAAACTATTAAGTCTCTGTTGCTGAAACTTCTTGCAAAGCTGATTGTTTAGTTGTCCTGTCAGTGAACAACTGATAATAAAAGATGGGGGAGGAGGTAAGGAGTGGCTTGAAATTCCAATCAGTAGAGGAGGAGATTTTGTTCCAAGACCAAGCACACTAGAGAGTTCTGATTTAAAGTTAGAACTGCCAGCATCTCCTCAGGTCAGTGTTACTGATAAATAAACCCAATAACCTCAAAAGTACCAACAGCAACAAAATTGTACTTGCTGGCCGCTAACATTGCTACATTAAAATATTATCAACAATGACATGACTTAATCCATTAAAGTATGAACTAGAGTGTGCATCAGACATTAATATGTATTACTTTAGTTATATAATTAGATCTTGCTATAATTATTTAATATTAGTATCTTCCGTGTCATGAATAGCAATTTGTTAATTGAGGATAAACATGTGGATAACCCTGAAAACCTTGTGTATATCTGCTTAATCTTGCATAGAAAATCATTGAGAATATTAATAATTACATTGAGTTGTCAGGCTTACTTACTCCATCCTGTGTAATGTGGTGGGTGAGGCATTAACACTGTCTTAGCAAAATGAATAATTCATGGTTTAGCACATATCCATTAAATGCTTGTTACCATTACTTGACTCTAATAAATGTACATTATGATTGGGCATGATGGCTAGAATCACAAAACAGAGGGAGAAGGTGGGAGAAAGAGTGAGACCTCCGGGTGGCATAAGTGCTGATGGTGATGTAAAGCACTTGCTCTTAGGAAACGATGATTATCCTGGATAAATTAAACCACAGTCTGTTTTGGCCAGTTGCCAAGCGCGGGTCAGAATTCAAGCGATTTATCAGATTATTTACGGAAATATTTTGCAACGAACAGTAAAACTTGAATATTTAAAGGAGACATATTGTGGTCATTTCCAGCTCTATATTTTTATTCTGGGACTCCACTGGACGCAGTGTTGCCAACTTGGAAACTTTGTCACTAAATGTAGCGACTTTTCAGACCTTCTTAGCAACTTTATTTCTAAAAAGTGACTAGCGACAAATTAGCGATTTATTCAGACCATCAGGGAAATGGCAAGAATCCTATGATATTGTAATTCATCCCCATGCATGCTGCAGCTCTTCTGCTAACAGTGTCTCTCTCCCTCTCCTCTTGTGCAGGCAGTCAGTGTGTTGCGCGTGGGACAGGCAGCTTCACAATTTAAATTGTTTGTTCCTCCTCCCTTTGTAGATTTTTATTTTCTTAATTTTTTTTCCTTACACTGTAGTGAGTTTGTGATTTTTTGCCAAAAGGTTTTTCTATCTACATTTTATAAGTCTTATATTAAGGTGATCTTTACCTCAATGCACTAAGAATTATGCAAATGAATGCGTGACGGCATCATCAACATGCAAATGAGCGTGTGATGTCATCTAGAAATGTTTAGTGACTTTTGAAGCTAGTGCTAGCTACTTTAATCAAAATATAGTTGGAAATCCTAACTGGAGGATCTTTGCATGATTCACAGTTCAAAAAATTCCTTATTTATCTTATACTGGCCCTTTGTGTAGCCCCTCAGTTCATCCCATCTGAAAAAAGCCGTTTTAGCTCCTGTCTGAGTAAGGCCCCCCCGATCTCCTAGTCTGGGCAGAGTCAGCTGACAATAGGATGGGTAGCTGCACAGCTAACTGAGCTAACTAGCTAATGGAAGTTACAGTTAGCGGTAGCTAGCAGCTAATTTAGCAACAAGTAAAGCCATCTGTCCATCAGGAAACTCTATCATGTTAAATCACAGAATTGAGGCCGAGCAGCCAGATGACATCAGAGGGAAAACCCGAAAACGTGGGAAGGCTGTGCTATGATAAATTGGCTTCCTGACATCCAACGATTGTGCAGTGTTTCCTTGACATTTAACTGAATAGGGGCTGTGTGGATTGAGCGTTTTGATACTTTCACAGTATTTATATAGCACCTAGACCTGCTTTACAATGAAAAGAGACACGGAAATCTCACTTTCCACAATATAGGACCTTTAATACTCTTGATTACATGGTTTAACATAATGAAACATTGATTCAGGGTTTGCTGATTTAGTCACTCACTGGGAGTGATTGCCTCTAGAGATCATTTGTACATAAGTGGCAACAAATATATTCCATCCGCTGAGAGGGAGGTGAGTTGCATTATTGAGCATTGGGATTATCTTTGTTTACCGCATTGCTACCCTTAATCTCCCTTTATCCGGAATCCCCACCCTGAGTATGACAAATTTATTTATAATTTGGTTAATTTGTGTTAAGACGTGTGTGTACAAAGTGGCTTGATTTGCTTGAACGCCCTTCACTTTCCTCTCAGCGGCAAAAACAACTAGGAACACTACTCACTCATCTGCTGTTTTCCCATGCATACCAATAGGCCCGAATCGATGGCATCTTTTAATTGAAAATAGATGGAGCCGTTTATATGCAGCCTGATCTGCTGCACTTTTAGCCCTGTTCCTCTCACGCGCTATGATTGTAGATATGTGCTCTACTTAAAATTGTTGTGTGTATTTGTTTGAGGTACAAATCTGCCAGGCGTATTTCTGTAGGCAACGCGCATTAATGCTATGAGCAGCTCAGGCCTTAATGTCATTAGTCAAAGACGGAATGTTTAATCATCCCTCCGCTCAGTTATTGATTTGCCATTAGTCGACAACTATTTAAAGAAAACCTTGAATAGAATCTCGAGCTTCAGCCGACTGTGTCTCTTAATCACCAATGGACGACCTTGGACTTGTTCAGTCGTATCACAACACCACATCACGTATTACAGATACCTCGCCTATGCACTTCCCCAGAACTATACATCAACGCAAAATGCCCAGAAGGCTCTCTTGATTGTGCTCCTGAGAGCACATAAGGGATTCATGAGGGAACATAAAAAAGGTAAGGGGAAGACGCTACACAATAGCAAAATGAAAACGGCTCCCAGGTGCACCACTACTGTGTGGCAACTTGTTTTTTCACCACTCGGAGTAAACCTTTGTGAAAACAGAACTGGGGAAATACATCTGAGGTCAGAAAGCATTGTTATATTTAAGTTCAATCCAAGATCTCAGAAATACATAGAGCACACTCACTTATTTTTTGCAGGGTCTTAAGGGGGGGGTGGAGCCAATCCCAGCATTCAGAGCGCGAGAGGTAGGGTACACGCTGGACAGTTCTCCACAGCTGACACATATAGACTATTGCAACTTAGGTTAACCTGACCTGCATGTCTTTGGACTGCAGGAGGAAACTGGAGTGCTTCAGAACCAGGACCTTCTTGCTGGAAGGCAATGATGAGACCACCATGCCACTCAAAGTCTTTTATTAGCTTCAAATATGGATGTATTTGACATTTTCATTTTGAGAAAAACTGTTTGAAAATTAAGACATGTTTGATGTTGCTCTATGCACTCATTTTCCCTATCAATTCATCTGCAGATTATTTTCTTGACTGGTCTATAAAAAAAGTCATCTGTAACAATTTTTCCAAGTCACCATTCCCTAAAGCCCAAGATGACCTCTTCAGATAGCTTGCTTTGTCCAAAACATGGTCCAAGATCCACAGATATTAAGTTTACTATCACATAGAAGTGGTATTTTTGCTTGAAAAATGACTTTGTCAATGATCTTATCAAAAAAGGAGGGCTGCATCCTAAAAGTCGATGATTGGAGTCATCAGTCAAGAAGACCCCAAGTCGAACTGCATTTTGTCAGTCAAGTCACTGCACTCTTTTTAAACACATCTTTATACAAGGAGCTACAGCATAATATAGGCTGTACACTTTACAGACCTGAGACGTGTCTCAAAATGACCTCACCCCAAACTAACTGCGATGGAATAGAGAAGGGTGATGGAAATGCAGGGTGGCGCGGCACTGGCTTGTTTCTGTTGGCTGCTCCGACACTCTCAGCTCCAGTGTCGAATGCAAGTGAAGTCAGCTAAACTACCTCTGAACCCGAGGTCGGTACAACCTCCTCTACTGCTGTCCATTGTGAGTGACTGTATGGCTGAGCGCACTGTCAGCAACCCGGCCATTGGGATGGTCCGTGGAGTTTATAACTAAACTTTGACCAGGACACCCAGCCCCCTCCTCCCCCCTTTTTTCAGTCAGGGCATAGTTAGAAATGCAGACTCTGAATATCCTGATTCGAGAGCAGCCGTATAAAGTGGCAGAATAATTTTCCTGACAAGATCCTAACCATTAAAAAGCAGGCTCAAAGTAACTTTCTGAGGTTATATTCAAGTTAAACCATGTCACTAACTGGCCTCATTGGTCAACATTAACAATGATTAGTTTACAAAAGCATCACAAATCATGAATAAACAGGCAATTTAGTGAACTCTTTACAGCAAATTGATATTCTTAAAAGGATTCTAAAGGACTAATGGGCAGCTACTGTATATCTGCAAATAGCTAGCTATTTTAAATTATGTACAATAAAACCTACACATACATGTATTTAATGACTCAAATAAGCACTGCCAATCATGACCTAAAATGTGATCTGTGGTAAGGCTATTACCATGGCAGTTTCCTTTGATGCAGTGTAATCACCAATTTGCACTTACCACGTTAAAGTACCTCTACCCTGCACACCCACAAACAAATGACATGATGTAAAGCTTGCCTATAATGGCATGACAGATACTTTTGAATCGCTTCGCCTGGCAGATGTTTCGCTTGTCTCACACCATGATACGTTGCACGTCAACTGCAATTCTAACCTATATTTCTCTCCAGATGAGCACTTTCGCCTTGTTTTGTCGTCATCTGTTGAGTGGCCTCTACATGATCGATGCGCATCATCAGCCGCTGACATGAGAGAGAGGTTTGAGGGGAAATAAATGAGTTCATATTTATAGTCCTAACAATTCCATGTGCATTTTGCTCTACCGTTGAAGTTGGAAATATCTTAGACCTTTTTGACGTCACACCAATATCATGAGAATGTTTTTTCCCTGATCGACCACCATGAGATCATGTCTCTTTTGCTTACAAATCCACATGTATTTTCTCTTTACCCACACAGGATAGTGGGCCAAAGACATGGAGAGATTGCATTCGAGAAGCGGGTACTGCCAGGAATCGATCCCTGGCTCATGCAGGTTTCAGAGTCAGCTGTCTTACAGATTGCTGCACAGCATGTCTTCCTGCCACCACCATGCAGAAAATTCATTATTGTTTTTGACATTTTTTATTTCTATGTGACTTCTTAAATTTCCCATTAATGTTTTTACACTGTGCAGCAGCGCGAGGTTGGAATCAAACTGGCTAATTCAGTGTGCATGCGCTCGCTATGTTTGTTTAAGGTTCCTCCCAAAGAAAAGAAGGTCAGAAGAACTGTGTACAGAGGTGTCTGTCTAAATTTGTGCAAGCTCTGTGATAAACTGGCACCCTCTCCAGAGTGTTTCCCTCCCTCCTGCCCAGTGGCATGTTGGGATAGCCTCCAGTGCAACTGTGAACCTGAACTGAAATGAATGGGTCTAGAGACAGGACGTGGGTCAAATGCACCCCCTCAACACCCTGTCTAGTTCATGTGTCAAAAACATATCCAAAATCTATAAATTATAGTTCAACACAAAAAAGGTCAGAAGTGGATTTTTATCTCCTATAGTTAGTTGCGCTGTGGGTTATAACTTGAGCCCCATTTTTTTTTTAAGTTCATATTTGTTTACATTTTGAAAAAATGTCACCATTAAAAGTATACCATGTTAGCTATTAGCAGTTCCTCTTTGCAGTGTACCCATGGCTGTACAGATAACTATCACTGGCTTTGAAACTGAAGAAAATATTAAATCAGAATGATTTTCAGGCAAGTTCTGGACTTATAGGGAACATCTTTTTTCGGGGATTTCTAATTGGATGTTTATTGCAAATGGAAATTGGAGATAATGATCTCCTAAGAAACTACAACTTGCTAAATCTAAAATGCTAAAATCTCTTTTGAAATTCAGTTGTCTTGAAAAATGCAGGTACAGACTGTAAAAAACTAAAATACAACTTGCACACTTGATTTCTGTGAAAAATGATGTGATTGTTAAAACATGTTTACTTAAAGAGAGACTGGTCCTCACGCGGAGAATTTTCACCGACATCATGTCATTTTCTTTCACCTATTTTCGGCTTCACTGGGCGTTCTCCTTTTTCATAAATGTCTGACTGTACTGTGGAATGACATCAATTTCCTGGCTATGCCATTGTTTGCATTTTCTTCCTAATACATGTTTTATAATAATAATGTGCTTTGATCAACTATACCAGCTGCAGCTTGTATCGCCCAGCTGAGGCAGCTGGGGGAAAGCAAAATAGTGGATTTGCCATCCCCCATGCCGCCTTTCTCTGTCCCACTCTTTTTGTCTCTCTAGTGGAAATAAACTGTTCTTTTTATATCAGGAAACAGCCACACAGCTGGTCCGCTGTCACACTGACTGATTTTCCGAGCCATACGATTCATAATCATTGTGATCCATTATCTCGTTCCCAGATGACCATCTCTATTTGGTGTACCCTCTTTGGATTTCCATGCAGTGACGGGAGGCAAAGTCATTTGGGAATATTAGCAATATAACTAATCTTTATGCAATCCATTTTGCTGCCCCCCCCCCCACTACAATTTGTCAGTGCACTTTTTCTTTGAATAACATTTTAATGATTTTTTCATTTCTATATATCAGTTTTTCAAGTGTCTCATTTTCTGCACTGTTTAATTTAGCTGCAGATCTTTCTAGAATGCAGATGTTGTTGCATTTCTTCAAGAATAACAATCTTCCCTGCTGTTGAAGCAGTTTACAGTCAATGCCCTTGTTGAGAACGCAGAGATCATCATTATTAAAAGGTAAATATGAAGTGGACAGGCTGGGAATTCATTTTTCATGTTCTTATATGTATATTGTAATGAATCTCCCTGAGTTTTTGGTCGACCCTACAAGTTCAAAGCCTCTAAAAATAAAATGTTTTGTAAGAGAGACATATTTTACATTTACAACAGTTCTATACCTGGGGAACCATGTAATGAATGTATCTGCAAAATTTTCTATATCTTCATCTTCACAACATTCACTGAAAACATTTCATTTTTCTCTTTATAATACCTAAAACATGATTAACATTGTTATGGCTATGTTTAAACAACGTAAAGCACTTAGCTTAAGGAAAGACTGTGGTCTGGTGTAGTCATTGCTGACAAAAAGCAGAAGGTGAAAGTCTGGCACTTTCTATGCCCACCGCCCTATGACTTTGGATTCTTCGGATACTTTTTTTGCAGTTCTTCAGCCACGTCGTTCTACAGTTGAAGTGCTCTAAAGGCAAAAGCTCGACCCTCTTCAGTCTTACACCCTGACATGGGAACAACCAACAGGTTCATGCCTGAGGACCCCTGGACTGTGTGCAGGCTGATAAGGGAACAGTAATTCAGAGATATAGTCTAGGGCCAGGTCTTGAAGTGCTTTAAAGGCACAGTAATGAGTAAAACCTTGAAACCATAATAAACTGGTGGCCAATGTGAAGACATTAAAAAGGGAGCAATATGATCTACTTTCTTTGTTAGTAGTTCAGCTGCCAGAAAGCTGAAATGTTTTCTAATTTATTCCTATTAGGAGACCATACATGAATCTAAACGTGAGGAAATTAACATATTTTTTAGATCCAAACACACCTTTTCCCATCTAGTTGACAAGTGTATGGGAATTAACTAATGTACCATATTAGAATTAGAAAACTAATGCAGTACAGAATCACTGCTCCTCATTCAGATGGAGATTATGCAACTGCAACACTGGCATCTAACAAGGGAGTACCATCTAAAATGAGCTTTTCTTGTTGATTTATATTCGTGCTAATGACGGCAGCATGGGATTGTTACTGATGTTGCTAAAATGAGGCTGGACATGTCCATGTTGCAGGGAAACTGTCAATGAGCATTCCAAGGGTGTTCATGCTCACTTGCAGTGATTGACGTCCGTGGAGATGCTAATGCTGCAGGACATTGGATCGTTTTCTGCCTCAGTGTGTGTGCTCGCGAGTGTGAGAGTGATAAAACAGCAGAGAGAAAGGATGTGTGTGCGCGCGTTTGTGTGTGTTTGCAATGGTCCTCGTGCATGTAGCTGGCCCAGCAAGAAAGAAAGTCCCCTTCCAGAGAGTTGTTCAGGGTGAGACTTCTCATGCAAAAATGTCAACATCACTGAAAATGAAGTTGAGGTAAGTGCATTAATGGACTCGTTTGGGAACTGCCACTGTGTCAAAAGCAACTTGTTAGAATGAGATCAAGAGAGAGAGGGCTGATTAATTATTTGCATATATTAGATTGGCGTTGCTGCTAAGGCTAGAGCAGTGTCTCTTGACATCAAGTTAGCCCACAGAGGTTCAGCTCTCTCCACACTCATAATATAAGGATCATCACCCATCAGTGATGTCCTGTTTTAATTCCTGTAAGGGTCTTGGGTATAGCACTGGATTCAGTAATTATTCTATGCAGCTTAATTCATCTAATTTGTTATGAGTGCATTTTGACACATTTTGACTCACCTCGGACTCATCTGTGGGGTGCCTCAAGGTAATGAGTTGTACATTCTGCGAGAAAACTTTTAACAATTTTCTTTGCTCCAATTATGCCTCTTGAAGAACATTTTTGGTGATGCCTATATACATCCAAGGCGCCTGCAGAATGTGAATTTCCCCCTCCATTTGTTCTGTCTCATTTAATGTGAGACTCCCCTGAGAACGACATGGGGTGTCCTCTTTGAGGGAAGGTGAGACAGAGTGTCAATTAAACTTTTTTCTCTTCTTCAAAGGGTGGGAGATACAAGGGGCAAAATAATTCATTAAGCTTTCCTGCCGTAAAGAATGTTGGCTGGCAGAATGACTGAAGACATGTTTCCTGCAGAGAACCTCAGCAAGGGGTTCTTTTATTCCTTTCCTTACATTTATTTATTTTGATTTCAAAAGTGTGCAAGTGAAAATAACTCAACCAAGGCTGCTAGAATTGTAATTAAATTTCACGCTCTCTCTTTACCACTTGGGAGGGATACTTTAATTTAGCTAAAGGGGTTTTTGTTTTCAAACAACCCACATCCTGAACCCCCTGGAGTGGTTTCCTTTACATCCTGCTGTGATGATGACCACCATATGCAAACAGGACAGAGGAGGTCTATCTTGACTGACTTGTATTGAAGATAACTTTTTATGTTGTGGTAACTATCCACTATTTTTTCCAGCCAGAACTCACCTTGAATTTGTGTAACGTCCCTTTGTAAGCAACATCATTGCGTAACATACAAACATACAGGAATCGAGTCATTTTGTGAAGTCATTCTGCTTGCATGCTGACAAATGTCTGTTTCCTTGACTCAACTTGTGTCCGTATGACCTCCCTAAAGTCACAGAAAATAGTACAGCACACCAGTTTTGTCCCTCTATGCCCTCCTTACAAAAGGACCATTGAGGAAAATTTCTTTAGGTAATTGAAATCCATGTCTCTGTCCGGGCAGTACATTTTTTTTAAGGTCTGCAATAGGCGCTGTAACAATGGCATAAGTGGCCTCAAGTGCCTTTTATATTTCAGTGCCCTTGAGTCTAAATTGAATTATCCATGAACATTGCATTGTCTCCAGAGAAAAGCAGCTGACAAACCGGAAGGCTCGACAAGGGATATGCGGACCTGTGGTAAGCTGAATGTTTGGGCCTGCACATTTAGGCACATTATACAGGAAAATACCTTGAGAGAATTCCAACAGACACATTTTTCTGCCACCACATCAAACCGGTTATTGATTTAATTCAGCTTTAGGAAAGACCCGAGTAAAAATAAGCCCATCTTATCAGCTAAAATGGCCATGTGACTTGGAAGAGTGTCCCCTCACTAGATACTCTAGATCTGATTTCTTTGTCTAATTGAAACTTTGGTATCAGGTTTTTCTTTTGGGTATTTCCTTTTACACTCATCACAACAAACTGCTGTAATTTTGTTTTGCCATCAACCTCCATATTTTAGTCAGAGTATCTTAAATGAAAGATATTTTCTTTTTTAAAATATGGTTCTCTTTAATTGCCGGTGTATAACGAGCTACAAATGTTTGTCACAGGGTAGGGGTATCATGTTTTATCAGAAATACAATGCCAGCCAATGAAGTTACTGAAATCTAAGTAGATGCATTTGGCCTTAAAATAAACTAAGGCCTCCTTTTATACACATGCATAAATCTACAGAACACACTCCACTATTATTGTGATTTCTGCAAAGAAAAAGGTGTGGTGAACTTGAAATAGACAGATTCTGGTCCTGCGTTTGCACAGATTTGCATCGTGGTAATCCATTTACCATCTCCCAAGGTGTATTATCACAAGCTAAAGATTGGGATTGCTGGATCTGTGCGCAGAGTAAGCATCATCCAAGATCAGATATCAGGAGCTGAAAAACTTCCAATTACATAAAGGAGAGGGAATAGAGTGGAGTGTTCTGGTCAACTGATGAGGTGTCCATCTCTACAGAAAAACAACTTACCATCATAATGGTGATTATATGCCTGATCATTAAATGATTTCCATGCACTGATTAAAATTACCCACTGCTGCTCCATCTTTTCCCTGCTCACTCAATAGACTTATTAATTCCTACCTGCGTTATTCCATCATTCATCAGTCTAACTGTCATTAGTGTTGCACTTGGAAATGATCTGAAATGCATAAATATAGAATTCTGAGACAATATGTGCACATGAAAAACAAACTGCCTGTTTTGTACTAAACCTTTTAAAATCTAAGCATTCCATAGAAGCTGCACAAAGCATACTAAAACTGGAATAGACATTTTCCTATTGCATTACTGCATCCTGGATATGATTGAGAACAGCAGAATTGTAGGAAATTCAAATACAACTTCCAAAATTGCCCCCCAAAACCTTTGATTCACAGATTGTTTCATGACAACGATGGTGATATTCTATATTTTTTCTAATGGTCAGCAAATCCTATGAAAGTCCATTATTTCTGTTTGCCATAGAGCTCCATTGTTGTCCAAAGGCCATTATAAACACCTCAGTAAGCCACATTATTGCACTGGGTGACATATTTCTTGATTACCATCAACATGGGCCACTGTAGTTTATTCTGAGTTGATCCCAAACACACCCTCCTGCTGCTGAAAATACTCTCTAAAAAACACAAAATGACCAATGACCAAAGCTGAAAATAGTCCCCAACAAATATGATGTATTTCCCTTTTGCTGCTGGGTAATTATGCCTACGGAATTTTTATTTTAATCACCACAAATGTAGGGTATTTTTTTGTATTATTATATTTCAGTCATTCTCCAAGAGAAATATAATGTCATCCTTAGAAAGGTAGAAGAAATAATCCAGTCCTTGCCTTTGAGTCATAAGAATGTCACACAAGCGAGAGGTCTACAGGAATGTGCCTTCCCTATCCATGACCAAAGACCCTGTCAGGTGGTGGTTGTGGAAGAATAGGTCCATTATCCCCATCCTATCAGATCTGTCAGCCAAATAAATATGTTTGCATGCATCATCAACACCATCGGAGAGGTTGTTATCTGCTGCAACAACATCTGAAAAGAGCAAGATTTATGCTGAGAAAGTTGACATGCTTCTTTTCATACACTAGTACCGTATTGCTCATTTGCCACCAACTTTAAATAGTCATTTTCTTACAGCCAGTCTACAATTGTTATTTTTCATTTCATGTTCATATTGTGTTTTGTTGGTGCTGTACAAGTAAGGAATTGATTAAATAAATTGTTAAGGAATCCAGGGTCCTAATCTTTGGTCTCAGTATTAGGCTAAACATATATAAAAGTTGTGCACAAAAACGCAATGGACAGCTCAGGGTAAATTGCTGGAAAATACCATTTATAGCTTGTTTTGTGCATTACAATTTGCAGCAAATTGATTTTTTGTCATTCCATGAATGTCTTTTTCAGAAATAAAAAAAAAAAAGGAAAAACACACAACATACAGGCATTTCGATTTAAAATGTAGCTTTCTTCCAAATATTAATAATTATACTTTTATAGGTCCAAAGTTTAAAAAACAGAAACAGTTACCAGAGAGCTTAATTTTGCCACAAATGCGATTTGTCCTTTTAATTCACTTTGGTCAACATTTGATCTGGTGTAGGTAATGTTTCGTAGATTACATCTCCACAAATATCGTCACTTTTACATCCACTTCCATAGAAAATGGGACAAAAGTAATTTTGCAGAACTTTCCATACATTTCACTTTAAGGTGAAATGGGCCTTCTGCTGTGTCTGAGCTTTTGAAAATATCATACTTGTGAAGGTCAATACGCCTGCCACACCAAAGGAGTCATTGTAACAACACCCTGAAGTAACATTTCTCTAAAGAATGTTGTGCAGACATTTTCTCTAATTCCCTACCAAGTTGGAATCTCACTGCACAGTCTCACTGACCTCGGTCATCGTTTCCTCACATCTGACAGGGTGAATTGTTTAATGAGACCCATTACCACGGAAACCAGAATTCATAAGTTGTTCACAAGGGTTGCAAAAATTCTGGTAAAATGGTTGGATTCTCCATTTCCAGTGGGGAATGTATACCAGACTTCCACAGAATCTTTACCTTTAGAGCTTCTGAAAGTCATTTGGTGTGGTCCAAGATCAAAGCAATTAAATGTAAATTCAGCGGTAGCCTACCACCTCATTCTGTAAAGAGAAAAGTTGCTACAGGCACGGAAATGCTGGTGGCGGCTGAACAGCATTGCTACCATCTGTCAAATCCAAAAGGCTAGTCCGGTTCTAGAGATTCTTTGTGTATTCAATTTCTACCTAGACTGCTGGGAGAGTCCTCTGTCACGAGAAAACTCCTCTACAATTTATAGAGGTTGCAACACTCTCCCATAGGTTGCTGGTTCTAGCCACTTAGTCATCGCTGGTGTAGTTGCAACAGCTTTAAAAAAAAGGCATTAAAATATTGCAGCAAATGCATTAAGAGGAAGTAGCAGGTTTACACTCACTTCCAGCAATCAGGAGGAATCAGTATTTATTTGAAAAACAGAATTTAAGTCACATTAAATTCATCTCCGGGCACCACCCTTCGAAAAGGGAATATTGATCGCGAATTAATTAATATAGTTAATCAAATATACTAAATTATGAATTTAGAACTCTGATGAATGAATTTCTAACTAAAACCAAAATTACCATTTCAATATCTAGTAAAAGTTTAAGTTTTGAGTTCTGAATAGTAGATATTGTCAGCATTAAATAGACCAGCATTTGTTAAAAAGATAATAAGAATAAAAGATTCAATATGTAATCTAACTAAATGTACTACACCAAAGAACAAAAGGGATTATGCGCTCCAAGTGAGTTTGTGCAAGTTGGCGCATATCAGGTGTGTAAGTTTCTTTGTTCTGCATTCGTATGTTTCGCGTACACGGGCATGAACACACGTGTTAGGTCAGAAACAAGAAGCTTCCTCTCGGGCTATCTTAAAGAGCAGATCGAAGTATATGTACAGCATGTGATCCGTGTAGGATAATGGTGCCAGGTTAGAAAGGGGTTTGCTTGCTTTCTAGGGCTGCCAACCGTCCCGTAAAATACGGAATCATCATAACTGTAAACTAAATAAGTGTGGAAGCACTTTGTTCTGTATTTTTTGAGAATCAATTCAGTGCAAATCTATGAGAGATAAATATTACGGGTTAGACAGGGCGACTTGTATGCGATAGAAGGAAACCCTCAGCCCGTCTGTCATGTTATGTTCCACTACCCAAACAGAGAATGCATTCTCATTGGTTTTGAGTGACAGCGTTGCTATGATACACCTAACAGAAGCTTTCAACAGATCTGACAGCAGACCACGGTGCAGTGACTGAGAAGGCTGCTAAAAATTGCAAGGGGGCAGTTTTCATAAAAGAAAATGTAAATGTAACCGTGCCTATAGCCTCAGAAAGACTAAACAACAACAGCAACATAAGGCTACTGTTACAGAATACATTTATTAAATCAGAGCACTCGCATAAGAACACCGCACTAGCACAGCTCTAAATATTTTTGGAATTTATGAACGATTCTCTGTCAAAATCAGCAGGGGGAGGCGCATAGAAACTTGCAGTTCTCTCGCTCTCGTTGCCTGTCCCTTCTTTTGCCCATTTCCCTTCTGTCTGGGGTATCTACAAACTGCCCCCTTAAAAAAAGGGCTGTAGTAACATTCTCTTGCTCTTGGTTTGGACCTAACGATCGGAGTACAGGTTGCTAAGGATGAGAAAAAGACTTTGAACTTTCCATGTTGGTTATGTATAATAAAGCAACTGAATTGTGTGTGTTGTGTAAGCGCTACCTTACCAGTGCCTACTGGAGTTTTTATTATGAGCCTGTAACACAATTCACATTACATTGCCCATCCACTGTGTGCTGCGTTTGGTACACTCGTTTATCAGTCTTATCTGGGTTGCAAATTACGTAATGTTGGGCTAGCTTTGGAGTGTTGTGGGGGGGGGGGGTTTCAGACTTTTAGGTTTAGGAGTTAGAGCAGGAAAACCGCACTCAAGTTCTTTTGAAAATTTTAGAAAAACAACCCTCGTAGGTGCAGGGATGTACATGATAGCCTTAGCCCAGTAAAGGATAGCAATTTCCACAGTGCTTTGCACAATCACAGCGTTTTGTGACAAACCAAATGACATAACTGTATGCCATGTAAGATTCAAAATGAATCATTGCTTAATTCATTTAAATGCTTAAAAACATTTAACACTTGACATGCAAGATATGCCAGTGACTAATTTTAAATTTTTGTGATACTTCTGTTTCTTTTGCCCTATAACAAAATAGTTTTTCAAAGTAAAATAATGAATTCCAAGCTGAAATGTTAACTTGTACATGCATAGAACTATGGTGCTGTGTACTTTTTGAAGACAACTAGGGTATATACTGTAAAACTCTTGTTTCTTTAACCCACTTCCATCCATTCAGCATTGATCTCCAACTTTGTCACGATGGTTTAACAGCAGTCTGAGTGAAAGCACCTTAGAAACACAATGTACAGCTACCACAGCTTTTTTATTTAATTCCTCCACATGGGTGGGCTCCATGGGCACCTCAGTACAATTAACCATGTGCTTCTGCTGCAGACACAAGCCTTTGCCACAAAATAATCCCTCGTGTGATTTTCTAGCTGTCGGTGTAGTGATGGCAATTACAGGCCCTAGGGTGCCAGGCAGGTGGCCTTTGAGTTTTAAAATCGGTCAGGCAGTCTGTAGGGGCCATTTAACCAAGCTTACCTGCCTTTGTTTGAACTAAAAAAAAAAAAAAAAAAACAGTTCCAAATATCCCCCCTGTGTGTATGTCCCAATATAATCTCTACCCCCCCTTGCTTCTTTTCATACTTTTTCTTTTTTTTTTTTTATTTTCTTAT
>CM022483.1:10323786-10433272 GCA_011952105.1 Coreoperca whiteheadi
CATTTAACCAAGCTTACCTGCTTTTATTTAAAAAAAAAAAAAAAAAAAAAAAAAACAGTTCCAAATATCCAGCATGTGTGTATGACTGTATATAATGTGTACACACGCTGGCTCACATTCAGATGTCAACAGCCCTCTCTCTACTGTACTGTAACTTCCCTTTCTTTCGATTAATATTAAATATAATCTCCAAAGTGGACAAAGTGTCCCCTCTGCATTTTGGGAAACAAATAAATGCTTGCATGCATGCATAAATAAATATATACACATGGGCATATTGCATTTGTGTACAGTACTGGTATTATTGTGCATCAGCCTTGTTGTCACTCAAACTAAACTGTATGTTTAAGCGGTTACACACTAATGTGTTGGATGCCATCAAAGTAAACATGTTCTCTACCTAAGCAATTCAATATTCTATTTAACATTTTCCACAGCCAGCCTTGTCTGGCCTTTAGCAAACTTCTACACTGCAAACATAACCTAACCATGTTTTGAAGTCTGTTCAAGTTGAACTGCATAATCCAAGAAAATGAGCGTATATCACAGTATTTATCTTTTTTTAAAGGCGCATTACCTTTTAACGAATGCTCTTGAAGACAGGCTTTTTCTCCCCCTGCTTATATTTTTGGAGAAGCATTTCAAAATAATTGGGCACTATCCACCATACAGAAAACCCAAAGGTCAGGTAAACTCACAGGAAATATGTAACTGGTGTTCAAACTGCATTAAAGCTTTTTGTATTGCCCTGAATATTGCATGCATTAGTTTGCATCAATCCTACACAAATCTAAATTATTACACCTGACCTCAATGCATTTGCAGAGAAAATTCAACATAATCACTGCAGGGCTTATTCGTTTCTGACCCGCACTGACTAAATTTGGTCACTTTTTTATAGTTTATTTTCATATAGCTAACCCAAACAAGAAATACAAGAAACATACTCAGGCAGCAATGTTTTCTCACAACAAGGAACTCACAGCTTCTAGTCCTTTGCCCAGGTTTTTCTGTGTGGACTTCTGTCATTGCAACAACTAAATTGCCCCTCTAGTGACTGAGTGTGGATGTGCATATGTGTTGGCCCTTTGTGTTCTTTCTCACTCCGATCTCTTCAGCTATGGCTCGCCAGGACATTTCTTTTATATATTATCTTAGTAAAAAAGGTGAGATTGTGGCTTGTACAGGAGGTCCGGATATTGTTATACCTCAGCAATAATTTTCTGCTTGTGTACTGTGACTACAACACAGCCATCAAACAAGTCACGTATCTAGGATTTTATACTGTTTATACCTGTTACTGTGTAGGTGTATCATGAAGTCATCTGCTTCTTGATGGCCCGTTTGCCTGTGATACAATCGTTTTTTTCATGAAAGCTGCGCTAGAACATGTTCAGTACCACATACATGCAAATCGATGGAATTTCTGCGAAGACTAACTTACGCCACAAACAACAACAAACTGTATGGCATACCTTCCTAAGACGTGTTATGCAAATACCAAAAGCATGTAAATATAGGAGCTGAAAACTGAACAAAGAAATCCAAGGATCCAAAGGGTTAATCCCATGTGGCCATGTTTTGAAAGCAGTAATTGGAAGGTTTAAAGTTAAGGGTCCTGGAACATTAGCAATTACTATTTCCTTATGCGTGTGTTTTCATTTATAATTCCCATCCAGATTATGTACTTCCTATTCTTGTACACTCTGTAATTATTCATCATTGTATAATAATTAATATTGCTATAGTGTGATCACTTTCTTTCCTTATTTAAACCACAAACCTTATCTGCATCCCGTGCATGTGCAGCAGTTATTAATAGAGGGCTTATTGTACAAAGATTGTATTTCTCATCTGGAATCCTATTAATTCTCTGGCGGGAAGAAGGTTCATAGCTCTCATATCAACCAGAAAAATTAGAGGTTCCCGCATGGCTGTTTTTGACACACTTGGACTTGGGAGAACTGCACCGATGTAGCAATGCACCTCTGTAACATTTTTGGGCTCACAATTAACAGGTTTAAAAAAAAATAATAATAAATTTAAAAAAAAAAAAAAAGGACCTGACAATGCAACTCGACCACTAAAAGTTTCGGTCAGAGATTCGTGTGTATTATCCTACTAGCGGCTAATGTAGTTTTAGGCTGCTAGCCTTAAGCAGGGACAAGGAGCAGGCTACAGAGCTCTGGTAAGCCCATTTCTTTTCAACTGCACACCCACAGATACTTTTCAGCTTCAAACTTCTCTAGTCTTCAGCCACAACTAAGGCTGACTCAAGTGACGTTATTTTGAGGCAATTTATCAGACTTCACACAGCTCCTTCTGGACAAAAGGGTTTATACAACCCCCCCACATATGCAGTAGTACTACTTAGGGGCGCAGGTTTTGCGTAAAAGGTAGGGAAGTAGCCTCTTTGTAGCCTGAGAAGCGAAATGCAGAGCAAAGGAAGTTCACCAAGCACCCCCTGCTTCTTGTGAAGTGCAGGGATAACTGAAAGCGACCTCGATGCAAATGTAAACATTTTAATGACCTCCCATCTTCTCTCTGAAATATGGCAGCTCGACAGTAAGAAGACAGTTTAGAGATAATTTAGGGAGTAATCCATCTCTCCACTTTCTTCTGCTTATCTGGGGCTTGGCCACGGTGGCAGCAGGCTAGTCCAGACTTTTCTCTCCCCAGCAACGTTTCCACCCTCCTCCTGGGGGATCCTGAGGTGTTCCCAGGCCAGAAGAGATATATAATCCCTCCAGTGTTCCGGGTCTACCACCAGTTGGACATGCCCAGAAAACCTCCAAGGGGAAGCACCCAGAAGGCATCCTGATCAGATGCCTGAACCACCTCAACTGGCTCCTTTCAATGCAAAGGAGCAGTGACTCTGCTCTGAGCTCCTTTGGGACGCCCGGGGTCCGTCCCCCATCTCTAAGGGTGAGCCCAGTCACCCTATGGAGCAAACTCATTTCGGCCGCTTGTATCCATGATCTCATTCATTAAGTCACTCCCCAAAGCTCATGACCATAGTTGAGGAATGGAGCGTACAATGACTGGTAAATTAAAAGCTTTGCCTTCCTGCTGAGCTCTCTCGTCAAGGTCGGGTACAACACCCGCTTTACTGCTGACCCCGCCGCAATCTTCCTGTCCATCTCACACCCCACTCTTACAGTTTTAGTTTGATTTATTCACTAAAATGAAGGGGACATGCTCGTCTACTGTGCCTATTACAACCCCCCCCCCCCACAACCCTCCGTCCCCAGTGTTAATTATGGCATTGGTACTCCCCAAGACCTGTAAACAGACCTCACCCTCCCATTTAAGTCTTTCCGTTTTACTAAGTTGGCTTGCTTGTTGTCTTGGCTACAGCCATAGAAAACTAATCAACAAAACAACATGTTGTGGAATACATGGTATATTGATATATGTACTAATCGCCATTCCTCGTCACAGCACTTGACACCTGCTGCATGATTATATTCATGCCTTCACACCAGAGAGCGGCACACTTCACACAGTCCCATACTGCCTGACCCGAGCAGCAGCAAAACACTTTGACATGTTGTTAAGGTGTCGCTGGGTAAACATCACTTGTCCTGAACTTTCCAGCTGCAGGTCTTCTTAAAACATGGCAATACAGTGACACAGCGTTCCATTCCCATTAACCTCTGTCTACAAATACGGCTGTGGCAGTTTGGGGAGGGGGGGGGGGGGTGTGTGCTGCTGCTTTGCATTTGCAGCACAGGTTGGGCGACAAGGAGTTTGAGGTGGATTGAGCATGATGAATGTTAATCGATGATACAGTATGTCCCGAACTGCATAATGAGCTTGTCGCTCAAGTCTTCCACACCTCTGCAAATAGTGTTTGGCTTCTGCCCTTTGTTTTGTATTCAAGTGTGTGCGTGTACGCGCCATTAAATCTGCACTTGAATAGCTGAAGGAATATCAGCGTGCTCGTGTTGTTTTGAGTGCTGTTGTCATAAATTCAGAAAGCCTACCTTGAAATACTGCCAAGTGCAGTATGTGCCAGAGAAAAATTACTTTTGGTGTTCTATTGCTACCACTTTGATTATCATACCATTCAACATGCTGTAGTATTTTGAGGATGTTTATCACCTGGCTGTCATACAAAACAAGCAATCAAGGTTAACAATCTGTTCTGTATTCACTTTATTTTCAAGTTTTTGTTGTTTTGAGAGTTTCTTTTTAGCTGCTGTAAATTGCACCAGACTTTATCCTCCTCAAACTTAAAGGCTGAAATTTGACAAGGAGCAATTTTATAATCAGGCATTTTCCTTTGATAATTCCACTGATTTCCTTTGATTATTTCACTGATCATCCAGTCAAGAACGTACAGTCAAAACCACCACTAACTTGATAAACAGACAGTCACATTTGAGTGGGGCAAAGCGTTTAAATGATCATTCTGGTTTATAAAATTATTACCCAAACTGTCTGTTGTAAGAAGAATCTAGCAAAGTTTACAGACCAACTACCAGGTTCAACTTTGACCTGCTGTAGTTAGTACAGTACGGTAGTTGTGCACAGTGTTCCTGGGCTTTAATGGATTATTTGTTGCCTTTGTGGGTGCGCTCACTTTTGGTTTTACCTCCAAATAAAGTGGCTTAGATAATGGTCTGGATAAACGGTTGTCTTGAGTATAACCTGTCTGACCGCTCCTACCTGACTAGAACTGCTGTTAGCCAGGTGAATTATTACACTTGTCTGTCATGAGCAAAGGCAAAAACACCTACAGGAGGACTTTGAGGTGGAATACAAATTCATGACAACCAATAAAAGACCTAAATTGTAATCATGGGCAATAACAATGGTAGTGTAGGGAAATGCATGTGCATAATATATTGAGAGCCTGGTCAACTCAAAGGGAGTTTGTTGAAATTCAAATTTCATGCAATAACTTGTGATAACACAAAGTCTCCTATAAGAAGATAAATGTGATTTATTGTATCCCTTGCAACAGAGGAACAGTAGGGGGTGTCATCTTTCAAACAAGAGAGTTAATACAAGTGGACACAGTGATGATATAGTGCGAAATGTGTGGGCATCCTACTGGTGTCAATGCAAAGGCCATGCTTTTCCCCTGTGTTTATTATACGGGGTGAAGTGACTTGTACGTAAATGAGATTTGACATGTTTGAGCAAGGCATAACAGACAAGCTGTGAAAACCGGTCCTATAATCAAGACCTGGGTCAAATAATGTGGGGGGGATGTCTCATTTCCTCTCATTACCTGGAGCTGCTAATGATGCCTGCTGATGGAGGCTTGTCTATTTAATGCCATTTACGTCTTAAGTACTTTGACTTGCGTTATTGTCGAACACTGCCATACAAATAAACTTGCCTTGCCTTCTCATACCACAGCTGAAAGTCAGATTGTATATATTCATAGATTTAATACTTCTTACACCTCGAAAACAATCCTGGAAACAGATTTACATTTTACAAATTATATTACGCAAATGTCTTCCACTGACTGTCATTTCTTCCACCATTTGAATGAATGTGGACAAATAAATGCACACATGTATTTCTGGCAGATGAGTGACAGATTTACAGATTGACTTTTAGCCAACATGTCAACTTTCTTGTTGCATAACCATCCAGCCTTGAATTTGGTCAATACGAGGCATTGCTTTGAATTCAGGATGGTCACGGCCTGGCTTTACTGCCCGTGTTGTGACAGCAGGTATTCCCCTCCAGCACGGCTCCCAGTGGAATGACAAATTCTGAAAATAAGGGAGAGTTTAGTGTTGGATTCACACCGACCACTCTTGGCAGATGGAAGCGTTTCGAACATCACATGGGGGCACGCAGTTTTTCCCAGCTCTCACTGCGGGGGGAGTGGTGTGTGTGTGGAGGCCATCTTGGACTGCACTCAAACAGCTAGCAGTGACTGATGGGCCCAAGGGATGTTTACCCCTGCCCAGCAGAATCAACACTTTTTTTAGAACGTAGCCCTGTACAGCGCTGAGAAATCAAGTGGGGAGTGAGCAGGTCCCAGAGCCTTAAATGGTACATAGTGAGCTGGCACTCAGCCTTGGAGTGGAAGTCAAATGCATCGATAGAATTGTATGTTGATGTAAATTAATGTTTTTTTCTGAACTGGCTTTCTAAAAAAAAAAAAAAAAGGGTATTTTTGGAAAGTGCGGTCTTAATTGACGCAATGACTAATGTTTTTCACCAGTTCAGTTTGGGCTGTAATTACAGCTGTTCGTGAAGTTAATACAATATCCCCTTACTTAGTGTTCGTCCTTGCACTAAATGCTCAGACAATACTTTCCAACATGGAAAGCCGTTACCAAGTATGATTCAGATGTGAAAAAGAATTAGGAGCTATAGTGCTTTATCAGCGACCATTCCGTCAAAATGTTTCCACACTGGTCACATAATTACAAAAATGTCAGCTAAACTAAATGGTTTTCAGGCAAATGAAACAACAAAAGTACTCAATTATTAAATGAAAAATGTTGTGTGTATAAAAAAAAAATAAATAAATTATTACAGCAAGAATGGTTGAAACCTTACATGTCCAGTGTTATTTGTATAGTTCATCTTTTGTTCGCAAATATAGATTTGATAAAACTCCTTTTCATCCTGAATCCAGAAATCTCATTTTTAAAGTGATCACGTCAGATTTCACTGTTCAACCATTGTATCTTTGCATTGGTTGCGGTGGTAAAAATAAAAGCATGCGTATACGGAAATCCCTCAAATAGTGTCCCTGTAGAAACCCAATTCCCTAAATAAATTACTTTAACCCAGTGGCAGCAGCTCTCATTGAACTTTGGCGTCCTTACAGTATGTGGCATTTGCAGTGATGAGCCCTATTGTGGCCGTCAGTGAGGGTATGAAGAGCATCTTAAAGTCAAAGAGACATAAATAACTGGTGACATATAGCGGCTTAATCTTTTGACCTGGTCATTGTCAGCTGTCTGCCGGTATCAAAGTTCAGCTTCTAATGTGATGGCACCACCAGTGAAGAGATTGTCCCTTGTCCTGCCCTATTGCAATATCTTTAAAAAATCACTATACAGTACTAACCAAAGGCATTCATTAACGCACTGGAGATGCATGCAGCTTAACACCCCATTTTAACTTGAATACACCTTCAGAAATTCAAAGCCTGCATTCAAATCCTGACCCAAATGAGTTCCACGCAGTGAAGTATACACATTTTACATTTGGGGAAAAAAAAAAAAAGAGTCCTGGTACCTGGTTGGCTCTCGAGTTGAGGTATTGGAATCGATATTGGGAGAGAAAAAATTGGATCAGTGCATCCCAACTTAACACAAGCTGATGGTTACAGCCTCAGTATTTTAGTTTGGATAATGAAGAAAATCTACCCTGAGTTTGATGAAAAGAAAATGAATTGTCCCTGACCCTCAATGACTGCAACATTAGATGAAGCATACCTGACTCCACTGGACCATATTTGAAGCTTTCTGGCAGCATGAATCATCACTAATCATTTGAGGTTTGACTGAGACCGTGTTCACAGATACACAGCATTTACCCATCTATAAATCTGCAATTCAAAAGTGCTGAGATGAGATTTGAACAATCCGTTTCTAAACCTTTATAGCACATATTTATGGCTCCTGTGCATCCATCAATCTGTGTGGTTTAAGGCACAGCAAACAGGTCTTAGATCAGTCTTACTACGAGATGGTTGATGAATGCCATTGTGAACGACTACCAGCCTAAGTGACAGTTGACATTTTATGATCGGCGCACTCTTAGAAACAAAGCATCCGTATCTGGATTGCTGTGTGATGTATAGCTTGGGAGGCGCAGTCAGAAATGCTGCATGTTGCTTTCCTTACACCTCCCCTCTAGTGTTTCTAAAGAATATCCACGAGGATGAATATGAAGAGGTAAGCCTGGGAGGCCACTTGCTATTTCCAAATACAGTCATTTCAGAAATATTGCTAATATTGTCGTCTAAGAGATCATTAAGGGAGGAATAACTCTTAGTACAGATGAACTCACTGGAACAATGGCTTAAGATGTTTTGAATGTAAAATTGTGTGTACGTGTGCACTGACTCATATAGGAGCAGAAGTGATTATGCTAAGCTGATTGCATGTATAAAACAATGACTTGTGGGCAATAATCAGATGTAGATGGCTTAAACAGATACTGAATTAATCAAAATCTCTGTCCAGTAATAACACGATATCTTTCTGCATGGCTAATGATATGATGTAGTCCAAACAAAAGCAAGCGCTGCCGGGTACATTATGGTGGGTGGCTTACGGAGTGAAATCAATAGCGCTGCTTCTTTCCTCGCCACAGTGCAAGCCTGTGCCTCTGGATGCAGTGCCCTCTCCGACTCTGGAGGCAATCCATGCAGAAACCTTCCTTACAGTACACTATACCACTGTAATGATACGGAGGAGAGGCAGTGGATAAAGTAGGATCTGACAAATCTATCCTCTGTCTACTGCTTGTGTAACAATGAGATGATTGAAGATTTGATTTTGTATGTAGACCATGGGCGTGGATTGAGGGGTTTTAATTTATGCTCCAGTGTAAATGTGATTTTATTTGAAGAAGCAAGACAGCATCGCTTCCCGAGCTTGTGATGTAACTGTCCGAGTCGGTCTCTCCTCTCTGTGGGGGTGAGATAGAGTTCAGCCAAGAGCCAAATTTTAAATGCCATGGGTCACTTTTTAAAAGATCAACGTGGATTTTAACTGACGGATTTTTCTCAGTGCAAAATGAATGCCTTGAGGTGGTGGTGTGTCAGCCATGGACATGTGATTTTATTCTCTTTTAATTGTCTGTGCAGTGAGCAACTAAACTAAGAGCAGAGATTAAAGGATTCTTTTTATGAATCATTTCAAAGCACCCCGCCATCTCATCCATGACTAATTTAGTTAACAGTATTCTCCATACTACTGCTTTAATACACCCTCTGTTGTGGGATTCGCAGTTATGACAAAGCCAGACACATTTGTATATACCTGCTTTCTACAGTACATTATCTTTTTGACAGCAGATGCTTGATGAAATATGCATGGCATGAGCTTTAAATTTAACTCCATTTAATAATCTCATTTCACCAGCTATAAAGCTCTTTTTTCTTTAATTATATAAAGGCTAAAGGTTTATAGTTGTAAATTTTTGTCCAAATATAAAACTGGAGTTAATACTACATCCAGGCTTGAAAAGCTCAATACTGATCTTTCAAATATAGCTACAGGGCATCTTAATCACACTGAATTTTAAGGTTTCACCAAATTTTTTAACTAAGTCTTGAATTTGCTCTGCAAGATTCAGTCAACACGAACATATACTGTGTGTAAAAAGATTACACATTTAGAAATATTTACTTTTCAACTCCCAAGAGTCTGGGGCCACGTTAGCAGCTCTGTAAGGCTGTATTTAGGCATTCACTGTGTTTTGAGCTAAATGCTAACAATGACAATGTTAACATGCTGACGTTAAGCAGGTATACTGTTTCCCACGTTCATCATCTTAGTTTAGCATCATCATGTTAGCAAGCCAACATTTGCTAATTAGCACTAGACTCAAAGTACAGATGAGGCTGATGGGGATGTCATAATACAAAATGAGAGTATTGGACAAATTACAATTTTGACCTAATGATGGCTCTGAAGGAACGTTAAAAGGATCACCAACTTGAATACATATCATTCCGTGGCAATCCATCTAATAGCTGTTGATACAGTATTTCACCCAAAGCCACAAATGTCAATCTAATGGTGGCACTAGAGGAAAAGTCAAGGGATCATAGAAGTCATTCAGTTACATTGTCTGGGAACCGCAAATGTCTGTAGAATGTTTTGTGGCAATCCATCCAGTAGATGTTGAGATATTTCACTGGATAAGTGAAAGCTTTGACCTGCTGGTGGTGCTACAGGAAAAGTCAAAGGATCACAAAAGGCATTAGAATTCATCATCTGGGAACTGAGAAAGAAATTAACATTATCTCATGAAGCGGCTGTCAGTTGATTTCCAGCCACTGAATGTTGTTTTTGAAACCAACTCCAGTGAGGTTTTATCCTTTTTAAACGCACTCACACGTTAGATTACTTTTCCCAGGTGATATCTGAATCAGAGTAAAGGTGAGCTCTCACATCTGCTTGTCAACATCAGATTCAGTTAATCCCCAGCTGATGTCACTTTGGCTGCTTCCATGTTTTAACTTTACTATTTTGTTCCCTTACAGTTTGTTGACCTATGAGGTCATCTGGCTCAGGGATGACCCAGGCCGATAGGCAAAACGGTATTTCTCACTGCTCTTTGCTTGACCTTTTCATCTTAATGGACTCGCAGGGAGAGGAAGAACGGGGAATTTGCAGCGGGAGCTGAAGAACGATGCCGTATTGATGTTTCCTCCAAGTGGTTATGTGTCGCTGTAAGCTACGCTGTCACTTCACAAACAGAATAAGAGATTTGGTGAAGACGAGCCGCCGTGCCAGCATGGGCGGCTGAAAGAGAATACATACATAGCGAAGCAGGGAAATGCGGTTGTGAGCGTGCTGTGAGTGTCATTACATTACCTTGCGCTGTGTCTGGTCCCCCCGTGCATTGAGTCTCTACACACCGAGGGAGTCAGAGGAAAATGTCAAACCGAATGCTTCCAATTTAGCAGCATCTGGTCCCCTCCCAGCAGATTCTGACCATTTATTATGTCAGGTAATTGTTTGGTAATCTTACTCCAGCCGTTGGCCTAACTTTTGATGGTGCTGCGAGGCTTTTCATGAAAGACAACATCATCTTGTGCAGTGACAGTGTGTGTTCCCTTTCACCTCAATCTTAGAGTTTGGGTGCTCGGTGACTCTTGCGGAAGCCCTTTGCTTTGAAAATACATTATGCCACCGGGAGCTGTGGCAGCTGCCCAGGACACGTTCAAAGGAAAACACACATCCGCCCTAGCGTGCACTGTGCCCTCCTATTATAAGCATGAGAATCTGCTCTTAGAGATACACACTTCAGTCAGGGTTGTGATTATGTGTCAGCGAGTGTGGGGGCAGAGGGGGAGAGGGAGGGGGGGGGTGTTATCTTCATGGCTGAACAAGAACTAGATGGAGGAAAGGGAACATCTTTCAAAAACTCCAGCCAGGACTCGGGGAGATAAGGAGAGAACGCGCCATCGGCCTGCTATTGTGGAAGGGAAAATTGCAGCAGAATCATTACAAAAGACACAATACCCCCCGCAATTTACTTTCCGGATAAGGAATCATTGTAAATCATCTGTTAACAGAGTGACCGCAGCTGTGTAGGCTAATGTGTACATCACATGCGATGTTTCTGGTCCTCAACGTGCTCTCAGCATTGGCCAGAACATGGTAACGGCATGTTTGCTTGACGATAATGTTCATGCATCACTACAATTGCATTTAAAATTAGTAAATTGAATACGTCGGAATTGACTGTAGACTTGATTCAATGACTTAACACTCACAAGGCTTTACATTCAACTGCAGAGTTTTCTTTGATGAGCAAATGGTGAAAAATGTTTCACACAGTGTGATATATTTATTAATTAATGCCTTCTATGTTGTAAAGGGGCAATGGGCCAATCTCCTCATGATGTCTTAATAAATTAAGTAATGCCTTGTGATATGACTTCAATGCCGAACCCAGCACTATTCCCTTCAGTGTAATGTTGCTCTTAAATTTTCCCCAATCTAAATCAATAATATCAGCAGAAGCAAGGCTTGGGCCAAAACCCACAGCTTTTTACCTAGCAAGCCTTGCTAGCTCGCAAACACAGAGGTCATACTTCAACCGTACTCAAATTTACTCGAAATCATCTCAAAGGGACAGATAAAACTTAAAGTGAAGTGGACCTCAATGAAAGATATAGTAGTAATTTTTTTTCACTGAATGTATGTGATACAACAAGCTTTAAACCCACCAAAAAAAAAAAGACCTCAGTGCAGTTCCCAGCAGGCTGTCACTCGCTCTCTGCAAGGCGTTACAGAGACAGGAAAGCTGCAGTCCCGTCACAATAATTTCAGCCCAAACTGTTGGTGCTCAGGCTCAGCTGCTAAGGTGGCATACTGGGACTGCCAATAAATATGGGAGGAATAACTGCAGAGCTGTTGCTAAGGCACCTTCCAGCATTAGGAGTCTCGACTGAAAGGTATAAGATACCGCCTTGCCATTTCTTTTTATACAATAGAATTAAAGACAGTGAATTGCAATGCATCTTCCTATAGTAGCTTTTACTTCCTTTCTTCATGTCTAGGGCTGGAGAGAAAATAATAAACAATCCTTATGTGGTGTTCTGGACCTTGAAAACGGCAAGAAGTCTTAGTGAGAATGTCCAGGTGATAACAGTGTGGATTGTATGGTCATAAAACATTATGGGGACCATGGGCAATACATTTGTAAAATGTCTCAATAAGTCCAGTTTTGCATAACTGGCCTTTACAGACACAACCTTGTTGGATCGTTGGATATAGGTTTACAGTAACAACCCCTTTAAAAAATGTCTGCTTTATATCATTGTTTGGGTTGATGTGGGTGCTAGGTCAGGGTAAATTAAACATTTTAGGAACCTTAGGTTCATGAAAGTTTGATGGAACTAATTGATGCATCAAAAGAATAATCAGATTACAGGAAGTGCTGCCGGCTGCAATTGGAAGTGGGAGAAGTCCATAGCCATAACACTAGAGCATATGTAGCAAACTTAAATCTGATGGAATGGAATAAGCTACGTCCTGTATTTAATGACGACTTATATGCTCCTGGCTTTAGGTCAAAAGGTTAAACAATGACTCCTAGATAGTTTTCCGTATAGAAAGTGGATATTTTAATAAATTCTTATAATTTCCCTTATCTTTCATTATTTCAGCGTCTTGCACTATTTTACACAACTGTTGCCATCTGTGATCGGCTGTCTATGATAAATAATATTGTAGTTAGTTGTGATCACATCTTACAATCAAATCTGCATTTTTAGCCAAAGTACAGATAGCTGGGGGTTTAACACTTACACGTGGGCATTCTGTTTCAAGTAGAAGACCTCAAATTGAAATGAATCTCCGCTTTTTCCACATTGTGAGTTTGAGCTTCGTTCCGAGTTTAGCTAGTCAGCTGGGTATTACTCCCCACCAATGTAAACATTCGGACGCTGTGCTGCTCCTACCTCTTGGCTAGACTGCCAGAGTGTACTCCAGACACTCCAAGCAGATGACACCCTGAATAAACAAACAGGAAGTCTGCCACTCTGTCCCCCATAGTAGAAATACTGCTTTGAATTTACTCTGTGGTTCCAGATTATGACGACATCATCTTGGCAGATGGATTCAATGCATACTAGGCCACAGCATAAGATCACACACAGTTTACATCTGTGAATTACAGCTTTCTGAGACATCTGGCTGGATGTCCTAGGGTTCAACCAAACATTTGGAGTGTTTTGGCTGAATGATGATAATTATCTATTTCTGCTTTTCAGAGCAGGTAACAGAAACTTTAGCATGAAAATAAACTAACTTCTAAATGCAATGTACCTTGCAAGCTTCAAACTCAGTTATTGTAGGGATTAGGCTTACCTTGGACATTAATGGAAGAAGAAAATTATATAATTATCGTACTGAAAGTGAGATCACAGCAGTTCAATGGGGAAAGTGACTAAGCGCTAAATTGCGCTAAAAGTTTTCTTAAGTAATTTGGATGTCAAATGCTCTTAAGTTTTTACATCATTTGTTATTTTGTGCTGAAATTAGAGGGCATTTACATGTGTTACTGGATTGTTGTGGCCCTGCTATGTAAGCACAGTCAGTAAGTAGAGCGTCACTTTTAATTTCCTTTTGTTTAGTCTAGTTCTGTTTTGTTCAGCTTATATTTACGACTTTCAAAATCATGAAAATGCAATCTTATAAGGAACATGGACCACAATAGATCATTGCGGGATGAACAGGCTTAAAAGGGTGGGAAAAAAAAAAAAAAAAAATCAAGGAAATGAAGAGGTACAAACTAAGGCTTTAGCATAGAAAACCAGGACGGTATTACATTTGTTGCTTTGGAGATGGTTGAGCTGCACTAGCTTACATGTGGACTTATAAGCACTGAATGTCATTTTTGGGATGAACTGTTCTTTTAAAGGCAAGGGTCTCAAACAACCAGCAATGGGTCAGATCTGGCACACAATTTCTTAAAAGCCTACGCATTTAGATTTCATTGGTACATTTTGGTCACAAATCACAAGATTAGTCAGTTATGTTTTTAGCAGGCCTCAAATTGAAGCACAACAATGTAATTTTTATATTACATTTAACAAAGGATACAAACTAACTGTGTATAACTGAGCAGCTTGTCAACATAAACCAACAGCCCTCAGTTTTTCTAAACCTAAAACAAAAGCTGACCTGGAGCACATACAACTTCAGGAGAGGTTGATGACACGTTGTTTTTCATCGAGTTTAATTTGACTGTTACCCATCTTATCTGCAAGGTGATCTACAAGCATGATCCTGCTAAACATGCAGAGCATTGTGCCAGGTAGGAGGGAGAGAAGAATGAAAGACAAGTTGGTCTGCTTTAAAGAAGCCCTGATCCAGAACTGTAAAAAAAAAAAAAAAAAAAAAAAAAAAAGAAAAAAATACAAGCCATAGATGACTTGATGAGTTTGAGTATTTCTCCCTCACCTCCTGCTGCTGCTAAGCAGTGCTATGCTCACTGTGGCCAGTTTAAATCAGTGATAGTGCTACAATAGCCTCCACCTAAATTACTGTAACATTCATCAACATCCATAGCTTTCTGTATTTTGGCCTCCTGCAGTCTTTCCTTTGAATTAACGTTACACAGTAAGTTTAGGTGTGTCAGGTAGCAGTAATGTGACTATTCCACAAAAAGCTTCTCCAAAGTAATTCAGGCCTGAGGCTGTGCATTTGTTAGCATACAAAGCAGGAGAAACAAAGACACTTTTTTACCTTTGATCTTGAAACTTTCATTAGTTCTCTTTTGGGAACTAGTCAGAAAGTGATATTTCACTGTGTGTCATGTGATGTTTTCTGAGCTACATCTTAATGCAACCTTAATGTTTTCATTCTTATTAAATGCCATCCATCTTCTAAAAACACACCCCGGATCATTCAGCTCAGTAAAGTCTACGGGGAAGAAAGAGGCAATAAGCTTGAGGTGAGAGCATTGCAAGAGTGCAAGATAAACTTCTCTGAAGCTTGGGCTAAAGCTCAGCACTGATTCTCCTCATTATATCCACCATCATTGCAAACAAGATGTCAAAAGGCTTTTCAGTACACAGTCTATCTGTATCAACATCCCTCTGGCAAGGCTATCCACATGCTACTGTGTATGCGGCAGATTTGCGTGTCCATCGGATATGCGCAAAAGCTTTAATACTGTATGGCTCCATAATACCAAAGCACTGCTAAAACCCCTTTTCATGAACCTCACCTGATTTTATATGTTCGAGGCAATGTGAAAAGGAAAATATGGGCTAATGTGTTTTAGTGATTGGTGGATTTAACGCAGAGTTGAACACATTTAAGTGAAGGGCTCTAATCACGCGCTATTGAGTTGCTGTTGTGCAGCTGATTACAAATTACATTTCAGTCTACCGTGTTGCCTTTGGGCTCAACTGCAATTGAATTAGACTGTCATCATTCAGACATCTCAGCCAACTAAAGGGTGCTTTGTCTCTGACAGGTGTTCTTTCTCAGACAGGTGAGTATGTGTTGAGAGACGTCTGCTGCTGTTAACGACGCTTGCTTCTAATTTGATGGGAATGTGCTTAAGTCTACTGTTCAAAGGAATTCTCATGTCTCAAGTATATAGATGAAAATAAATACCCAGCTGTCAGTGCTTTTCTCTTACATAAATATGTCCATTCCATCTTTGTGGATAGAGCAAGTGGATATGAGCGAAAGAGAAGATAGTCAAGAAAGAATTTAGGCTAAAAACTGCCTGCTTCCAAAGTCTCTTATCCGCATCAAAGTCTCTTATCAGCATCAAACATGGATATATTGTGCATTTTCTTATTTAGGATAATCAGTGCTATTTGCAAACTTAGAAATATCTGATGAAAGAATGACATTTTAGATATATAGGATCATATATTTGTGTAGAAAGAAATCTGTATTTTAATACTGGATTTTAATGTGGAGAAACAAATGCATGTGCTTCCGCACGGGGCACGAAACTCGTGAAACTGAGTGGTTTAATGAGTATGAAATTGATGTGAATCATTTGCTATGGCCTTCAAAGTCAACAGACCATAGTTGGTTTTTGGAGTGACCTGTTACTGCACTAATGAGGGAATATTGTTTTTGATCCTTCTAGAGACTTTGAGAACCTATGCCAAGGATGATTGTTTTTCCTTTAATTGGTCATCCACTTGTCCTTTGTACTTGACTACATAAGAATAATCACATAATTTTTGTGATTTTTGGGTTTTATGAAATAGGTGCCATTCAAAAGGGTAAAAACTAATTTGCAGCTGAGTGCTCCATCATTCAGTAGAATGACCGAAGCGCTGTCACTTCTCTTCAGGCACTGGTTGGTTCTTTCAGGTTTGTCTCTGAAGACCATTTCAAACCTGCTTATCACTCATTCAGAACTCCCTCTGCACTTCCTCTCAAATAAAGATATGACAAATATATACAGTCCACACTAAAACCTCCAAAGTGACCTATTTTAGTTTATCAATCCAGGGTAGCAGCTGAGAACCAGGAGATAAAGGTTGTAGCTTTTCACTTTTACTGACATTGTTAATTTTGGTAGATAAGCAAATGTGTAGGAGGAGATTGGAGGGTCAGCATTGATGACGATTGTTTTGTACGGTGGCACAATTTGGAACTTTGCCACCAACTGTACTTGTGAAAAGGTCCAGTCCTACAGCTATAGCTGAGTCAACTCCCCCCCCCCGCCCCAGAACATGGAAACAACCCACTCACAGGGGACAAATGGGATCATATTTGTGACTAACTTGAAACCTTTCCTGTGTGCTGCTCCAAGGAAGTGAAGTACCAGTTTCATTGCCACATGCATGAGATTGATTGAACTGCCTTGTTCCAACGTGCATCACCATTTTAGACCTTGTCACACTTACTTTACGAGGTATTGCTAAGAACTGGTAGATTGTCATAAATGCTTTCATGATTGCCAAGTTTGGATCAATATCTTAACAAGGAGCTATTCACAGGTGTGTAGTGAGAATTAAACAGTTGATAAACGCTGCAGTGTTAAGATCAATACCCTGCCCATTCTTCTAAAACCCTCCACATATTGCATGATGTGCAATCAAAACACTGAGGGTTTTTATCACAGTCATCACAAATGCTCACATGGAGAAAATTTATGTATTTATTATGTCATTTTGTCCTGAACTGGTGTTTTTTTCCCCTCCATTGGGAATTAATAGACAGGATCACATTTAGAGTGTGCTGCAGTGTGTGTTTTCAAAATCACTTCCTTCCCCATGTAATCTGCCTTCACGCCAGCAGTCAGGGGAAATGACAGCATCCCATATTGTGCCACTCTAAAAGTCGAATTGTGCATGTTTTAATCGCTGATTCTGCTAAATAATACATTAATTGCATCAACAGTGGCTGCAGCAGAACTAAGCTTCTTAGGAGAGCTGCTTGCATTGTGTCTGTTTTGCTGCCCCATTATATGAAGAGTGGAGATCAATGCAGCGGCCTAATGGTTATGCTGGTGTAGTGGAGCCCATGGGAGCCAGTGGTATGTGTGCATGACGGAGAGAGGGGGTTTTTGGGAAAGGCGAGATTCTCTACAGCAGGACCCTTGGGGAGGTTGGGTGTCTGCTGGGGCCTTTACAGCTAACATGATAACATTTCAGCACTGAGTGAAAGATTCGTATTCTTTGAAATCAATAACAGCACGATGTGTGTCGCCGGTCTGTTAATTCCACATGGGTCATTAAATGAAGCACAGAAGTCATGCAACATGGCTTATGGAATATAGTCAAATGCATTATTGATTCAGACAGATCTATTTTAGTGACGCCGCTTTGAATGGGTCTCAAAAAAATGCACAGGCTATTTTGATGTGTAGATATTGAATTGTAGAAGATATATGAAGTACTTCTCCAAAGTTGCAGTAATTACAATTACAGACTTTATGAGACATACATAATCATAATTGCTAAATAAGATCAGAAGAACTTGTACCACTTGTAGTATTATACCTCTGCATACTGAAAAGAGGCTTTGAGCACCAACAATTCTGATGTTAATAGATGCAGCTCTTTGCATTTTAGCGATTCAACCTTTACCACAAGTGTGGCGATGTACTTTTGACAACTTTTTTTCTGATGTTTCCCCTGCTAATGAGAAGTATTGACTATTCTAAGTGAGCATTCGATGAGCCTATGTAAGATGGGGTTTCAAGTGCAGCCACATTATTCTGTTTTCCTGGTGAGACGCCTACATACATCAGGATGATCCATCTCCAGAGTCATTAACAAAATCACTTTAGCGCGGTTCTGACAAGCCTCAGTGATTGCCGCTAATGAACTTAGCACATCAAAGATAAATCAAAGCTGAGAAAAAGACTTAGTTCATGCACAGCCTAGAAAATAGGCAAATAATGTAGGGTATCTATTCTTTAGTTGGTTTAAGAAGATCAGTAATGTGTCACACACATGCACAGGACATTGCTCTTTGAAAATTCATCACATAAACAAGTAGTACAAAATTGCTGTTGAAAAGGAATGCTTTTTTGGGATTTGCACACTAAATGCTGTGACATGATGCTAATATTAACATAACACTGCAACGGTTTTCATCCACAATGTCACTGAGGATGGCATCTGTGTTTTTAAGAGAACATTTCTATCTGTGGCATGGCTCTAAGAGACATTGCTCCAGCATTTTCTGCCTAATTTACATCCGTCAGTAAACTGACAGCTCAGAAAAATGTTCCTAAACAGTGGGGATGGCTGTGAGCTTTGCGTGTAAGTTTGATAAACTCTCACCGCAAACGCCCTCAGCAACGATGTGTAAGCATTTTGCATAAGTCGAGCGGGTCGTGCAGCGTCTTCTCTGTGATTTATTTCATCCCAGAAACCTGCTCGTCATTAGTATTCCTCGTCGTCAGCGTCTCTCAGTTGTTCGAGCACCCCATCAGGTCTGCTTGCAGCCACAGCTCTGCTTACAGTACAGCTATGAGTTTGCATTGGTAAAGTGCGCTCACGCCGCCGTTGTTGGTGAATGTGTATGTTTGCTGGGTGAGGGTGGGGGTCATCCGAGCTGTCGGCTTAAAACCTCTGCGGATCTTTGATTCATAACCTCATGTAAATTTCAGTTTGTGCTTCCTTTCCTTGTTCATCAATATTTTAGATACCCCCTCCGTTGCTGGTGGAATAAAGCATGCATTAGTTCAAATATTTGTCCATGTTGCACGATTTGTCTGACAGTTAGAGGATTTTTGTAAGAACTTGCGTGGGTCTCCACATAGAAAGAGATTTATTTTCCTTTTTTTTAAGCAGCGGTAATTAGGTCATTGTAGGTACTGTAGATGCTGCACAGATGTGTGCAGGGAGCTAAGGTGGAAAGATAAAAGCTAAAGCAGGCCTGCGATTGGAGAGAGCTCATTAAAAAAATAAATAAAATAAAAAACGTGGAAGAAGTGAAACAGAATAAAAATCATTACCTAAAGACATGTAGAAGCTCTGCAAAAAGTGGAGAGAAACACTCCTCACACATCAAAACAAACACATCAGAAGATAAGTGCCATGTTAGCCCATAATCACAGTTCTTGAAACATGATGTGAGGCTAGTGAGCATCATGAGATATTTTGCAATCCAAATTTGTATCTTTGGCCCAAGGCCTCAGCTCATGAAAACATACCCAGTTCATATTAGAAAGGTAAACACTCAAGCTGTTATGGGCTGTACTAAGCATCCATATGTTGATCATTTACATCAGTATTTCTGTCCAGGTTCCAGAATAAAATTTAATTCTGTATCATTTAGTGGGCAGATCCCTTTGGCTTTAAATACTAGCAGAGATTTTTTTTCCCCCCTTCAGCTGTTGAATTTTGAGGAATGGTGATACATTTGTTCATACCTAGAACAACTTCCCAGTGCAAGCAAATCAGTACTCCTATTCAAGCTGTGGTTACAAGCCATGATTACAAAGAACCAGAGACGACAACCTTTTAGGGAGTGAACCTCACTGAGTCCTCCTTTTGAGCTCAATTATAACCCTCATTATTGAATGTGAATAAATGAACAGCCAGCCTTAGTGCAATTAGAGAAGACAAGAACCGAATGAACAGTGAGGAGATGTAAAGGGCAGGTTCACGGTGTTACACAAGTCTTCACAACCTAATTGGAGCACAAATTCTCTTTATTTTAAACACAATATATCCCTTCTAAACCACTAAACATGTTTTGGTTTACTGGACAAAAATGGTGATTAACATTAAAATCAATCATTTGCTTGTAAGGCAGGGAAAATGTCTATGAAGCTTGGATTAAATGGAATGGTGACCAGGGATTTGTGGTCTAATCAAATGACCACAGACCTCAGTGCCTTTAAAAAGCCAGTTCTGGAGAATTTTTTTGCTTTCCCCTATTATAACTCATTATATGCATGCATCGCGATTAAAGATACATCGAGCCAGAGAGGTCTGAATCAATCGCCACAGTCTCTGTAGTTATCTTCCAAACCGCAGAAAACAAGTCCATTTGTGCATATTGTGGATTAATACATGCACTTTGGAGTATCGAGAGAGCCAAGACAACCATAGAAGGGGTGCCTAACTTCCAATAATTGGTCGTAAGCAAACATGATCTTTTATTTAATAGCTTTTGTCTACTTTTTATTAACAGCTTTTCAGTGTTTTTTCCCCCCCATGGAATAAATAGGTCAGCAAATAGCTAACTTTGTGGTGACATTAGACCCACCTCCTATCAATCATTACCCAGGCAACGTACAAAGTAAAGCAGGATGCTTTCGCCTATAATTTAATACAATGCACCTTTTGGTTTGCAACAGGCATTTGTGTTCCACCCAAAAAAAAATAAAAAATATATACACACACATATTTACTTATCTTATTAAAAAGATGAAGATCAACCATATTTACTTATCTTATTAAAAAGATGAAGATCAACCATTTATTCTCACTAACAAAGCCTGAGCCCATGGGTTTGCCGGCAGCAGAGATCTCTCTCTCTCCCCCTTGTATTTCAAACAGAATTTGTCCAGTGCACAAAGGCACCATCCCCAAATCGCAGCCTAATGAGACACAAAGGATTTTAACACAGCTAGTGAGAATACATCAGACTTGTAAAGCAGATGCTTTGAAGATCTTTCACTTCTTTTCCGCCTCCGCGCCAAGCCTCGCTGTCCCCTCTGCCACCTTCCCCACAGCAAGGCCGCACAGTCTGCAATATGTTGATTAGGAAAAAGAACAGCAGGGACCCATTTCACCGAGGCTGATTCTAAGTGTGATTGATTCCGCCATTGATAAAACTAACCAACTTTCTGTATATTTGTGTGTGATTTCTGGCTTCTTATTGGTGTGTTAAAGGCTATATTTCTAATCAAATTAATTTCAACGTTCAATTACTCAAAATTCCCTCAGTAAATTGAGAGCTCCCCTTGGACTGGAAACAAAGTGCCCCTGAAGATATTATTCCTGTCTAACTTACCTTGAAACTACTTGAACAAATTTGAGTAAAGTGGCTCAACTCTTCACCCAGAGGAACAATTTTCATTCTTTAAGAATCAAATGACTTGTTGAATGAAGCTTGCACAGAACATGCTATCAAAATGTGAGAAAGTTGCAGTATTTTAAATAAATATACTCTTGGTAGAGAGTATATTTATTAAGCGGCATATCTTGCCGCCATATAACCAGTAATAAGTCAAGCTTAATCGCCTCTTCTATTATTGTCTGCGAGTCTGTGATGACTCGGAGAAGTATGATATATTTTACAGTACAAATTCCCCCTGTGAACCATTTTGACTACCAGCATTTGTCAGTGTTTATTGCTTTCAGGGGCATTTATTTTATCATCGTCCCAAAGGAGAAGCTTCCGCTTGCAGAGTTCCAGCAACGTTTTAAAGTAAAAACACCTCCTTGGCAAATTTTCCCAGGATTTGTGGATAATTGCAGTAGCTTAAGGGACACCTTTCTCTAAGAAATGACCGTGAGTCTGACCTTGCAGCCTACCTGCTGGCAGAGGATCACATGGAATTTGATGAGGCATGTTTGCAGATTTACGTAGTAGAACACTGCACTTCCTGCAATTACTGCAGACAGGTAGGGCTTTATCATCAAGGGCGTATTAATGCACAAAGCACACACCACCAGCGCCCCGACTCTTCTGCATTATAAGAAAAAGACTGATTGTGCTTGACACCACTCTCTGTTCTGATATTTCAAGAGAACTTGACCCGGTTTCTGTCAGCCCCCTGCCACTCGCTCTCATGTCCCTGCTGCTGCTGCCTTGTAGGATAATCAATATTTCCTGTGTGTGTAGCCACAGGCCTTATCGCGGGCATATTAAGCCTTGGTGAAAACGTAAGCGGCAGAATGGAACATTCAGACTCCATGTCTCACGAGGAGACGAATCTTTCAGCAAAAGGAGCCCGGCTGCTAACTCGGATCAGACAACAGAGGGGGAGGAGGGAGGCGGCAGCACCACAAGTCAGCCCTAAGACAAAAGGCTTCCCTTGGTTAAAAACACAGCTGCAGTCTTTGTTTTTGGCACTCATTTCACAAGTCTGATGGAAATTTGCAGCTGAGGCATTCATTCCCGAGTGCATGGGGGAGAGAAAGTGATTGAATGGGGGAGAGGAGAAGAAAAAAGAGCAGGCAGGAGAGTGAGGAGGAATGCAGAAAGTGCAAGGAGTGCACCATTATTCATGCAACACAACATGTTGACCCATTTGTTCCACAGATTTTTGAGTAACCCTGATTATGGTTTTGCATTAGTAATTGATTATCTTCCTTTGAGAAGGAGGACCGGGCAACATGTTTGACTTGATTTAGAGGATTATCTAGCTTAAATGGAGAGAGGCCTCAAACTCTATTGCCTGAAACGACAAAATCCCCTCATTTCCTATCATCTCCTCGTTTTGCAGTCTTTGTAATTAAACAATTCGTATTAGTTGGTTCCATCGACTCTGGCAAATTTGTTCACAAAAGGATCCTCTGAATTCATCCAGGGCAAGATCTCAAACAAAATAAACCCACTGTTAATGGCTAATTTCTGTGGTATTACCTAACAAAGTGCAACACTGTGGTCCTCCTGCCTTCCCCCTTCTGTAGCCAGCTAAACTCCGAATCTGTAATTGGTTCCCTAGCCCTGTTGCACCTCAAAAGGGCTTACCATCATTACTGCCAAGCAGAGGAAGGAGAAGGAAGACGAAGCAAGATTCCCGACAATTATCTGTCCCCAGTGAGCAGGGCCTGCAAGAAGAACTAAGGGGAAGGGATGAAGAGGAGAGGCATATCAAAGAGACCCGTGTTTCTTTTTTCGTCATGCAAATGTGCCGTCATTTTGCAGCAGAGGAGGGAGAGCCTCACTGAGACAGGGATTGCTGGGTGAGGAGGGGGGAAAAAAAAAAAAAATTGCATCACTGTGTTGTTCTGGAACAAAGATTCCCTTTCATGCAGCGACAAAACTGTGTTTGTATGTTTACAGATAAAAATGACAGCGCTGGCACATGGCTGTATGTCTCAGTCACTGCTGTTTAACACAAATACCCTACACCTCCCAGCCCAAGTGCTATGTGAAATTCTCCTGTCGGTTAAAGTTTCCAATGCGTGCAACCAGCGAAGAGCTTAAAAATTCCCATGCCGCCGCATGAGATTCAAGTGCAGTTACAGCCAGAGGATGTTTCACGTGTTCATTTCAGCTGATAGATCATTAGCTCTAAATGTTCTGTACCTGTGATGCATGTGGTCATTGAGGTCTGACTTTCATTTACATAAATCGTTGTGTAAAGTGAGGTGACCGTTCCTAAAACTGGCAACTTGAGTTGTGCGTTTGTGGGATGATATAAATGTCCTACAACTCATTACTTGATCCCCCACATCAGTTGAAAGCGGGGTGGCATACTGAACTTTAAAAACACAAACAAATGAACTACTGCATTACCTGTTCTATCACATTATAGGCATTAAAAAGCAATGCCACTTTAATATATTCAGTGTGAACTGTTTGAATAACAGTAGAACTGAATAGTTTACAGGAAGCCTAGTTTTATAAACCATTCTCCATGCTTACGACGTAACTCTTGTTAATTCTTTGTACCGTATAACAATACATTGTGGAATATTAAATATATTCAGTAATCAAGAAGAATTTCTTTTTTATAAAACAGGAAACTAAAATAGTTTCATTTCACATCTCTTGCAACTACCAAAGTAAGTAATATTACAAATAAATTTGAACACCACCTGTATGACCTCTGTTATCCAATTCCATCAGCAGTTATCAGATGATTTTAACACACACACACACACACACACACACACACAGGTGTATTGACTGCTGCCTCTGAAACGACCTGCTTCCTCCTCCAGCCTGTGGTGGGAAAGCACAGGGGAGGCTCCTTTACTGGTCCAGCAACAAAACTGCTAATTCAGACTCGACTCATGAAATGAACCTGTTGAGTGAACTCTGGGTGTGCCAATACTTTATAGAGTTTGATTCATTGTTGTGCTTTCACATGGTAGGCGACAGCCTGTACCAATAAATGAAATAGTTTCCGGGCTCTACAGCAAAATTGCTATAACTAAGTCTGACTGGGCAAGAAACATAAGCAGTCAGACCGGTTGTAAAACACGGTCTAGCCAGATTATGTGGAGAGAAAGCGGAAAATCCACCTATAATGTTGATAATTGCTGAACCAGGAAATCAAGTCTGTAAATTGTGATGATCTTTACGACAGAATTATCCTGAAATTCCGTCCATCACAAAATCAAAAATAAATTAGCTCTTATCTAATACTAGAGTTCTCAGTCAAACCAGAAAGCATTTCAGCCTTTTATCACAAGCCATCTAGACTTGGTGAGACAACTGAAATGGCACTGTAAGTATGCATCTCATTAATAAAAGGCAGGCATAAGAGGGCTCAGCGTGCCACAGACAGCTGGGACAATTGCATACACTTCACTCTGACAATTAGAGGTTATTTGGAGATTTGGTGGGGGATCACTTCCACTGTGGACTATCCACTCCGCAGGATGTCACAGTGCGTTGTTCGCAGCAGCTGTCACGCTGTGATGGGAGACCATTACATTTGTGTTCTGGATCTCTTTAGCTGTGGCGAAGTGTTTAGTGTACACTCTAGCAAAGAAATTGAGGGGTTTCTATTAAAGCGGTTTTCAGCCCTAAGAGGCTTTTTTCCACACAAACGTGTGGATGAGGGAGAGGACAGAGAGGGTCTAAACACCCATTATGGGAGAGTCAGCACCTCTGGTGCTTTAGAAGCTTGATACTTTGTAGTGGAATCTCAGCTTTGACAGGTTCAACTTGACACAGGGCCCTTACTAATATGTACAATTATCCATTTATCCATCTGTATATCTGTCACCTGCAAGATTGAGTCTCGTAGCCACCCTCTTGCCATTCTCCTCCTCTGGCTTCCTTTCATCCTCCATCCATCCATCCCAGCGGCCTTAGAAAAGTAGGACACACTTTAAACTGCCAACACTTTACCACCACTGCTTAATAAAGTGGAAAACATGCACGGTTGCCTGCTTATCCCAAAATTAATTAGCAGAAAAATACCTGTCGTGTGTATTATAATTACTGGCCACTCACTCTGGCAGAGGCCGCCTCCAGCATGCACTACTGACTACAAGATGACTGGAGGATGCCATGAAGAAGGGAAGCAAGTTGGGGATGATGAGTGACGTTAGAAAAGTTTTCTTCCTCGTCCCTTATTTTTATCAGAGATGAAAAATGCATATCATCTTTTGTGTTAACAAGGAGGTTGCCATCCTCTTTACCAGCTTTGCTCCCTTGGGATCCCACCACCGAACAATTAGTCACAGACTTGATGAAATTGTATTTCTACAGTACATCTCTGTAAACACGTTGAAACACTCAAAATTGATATATTTAACATAATGCATGTGAAATGTAGGGGGACATTTTTTCAATTCAGCAAGACAATTTATTTTGTGCTTCCAAATAGAAATGCTGTAATCTGCTGCTACGCAAGTCGAGTAATTTGCCAAGGAAAAGTATACAAACATTCCAGTAGAGTTTCATGATCATAAGTGTACTTCAAACTCATAATTGGCTTATGAATTTACAATGAATACAATATTATGGATGTTTTCCCTATGAAGAGACAATTTTCACTACATTGTGAGGTTCAAGCAGCAATCGCGTAAATATAGTATATCACCATGTAATTTCTGCCTAGCTTTGTAATTATAGGTACTAATAAATCTGATCTAAGATTTTATTCATCTTATCACCTTTAATCAAAAGAGATGATGTGTTTATCAGTTCAGCCCTGTAACTCCTGCATCCATTCCACACAGCGCTTGCGTACACGCTCATACACACACATGCGAGCCTTTTAATCTCGACTGTTCTCCCAAACACATTCTTCTGGTGTGCAGGGGCTGGTTAAATAGTGTGACACTGATCTGGAATGATTAAAACAGAAGAGACCCCTTGCCTCCCTCCCTCTACCCCTCTCTTCCTCCCGCCCATCCTTCTCATCTCATCTATGCTCCAGCAGTCACATATTCTTTGAAGGAGAGATTTAATTGGATCTCCTCAGAAGGTGCTGTCGGATTAACCAAGCAGAAAAACAGAGTTTGGCTGGTCATGCTTCTATCTGGGGCCTCAGATTGCTTCCAACAGACACTGATCCCAATAATCCCGCTGCAACATGATAAAGGGGCAGAGATTTTGGATCAAATGCATTTTGACTGGGCTTTGAAGGCACACATGGTGAGGCGATGACGAGATAAGTAATTATATGTGGCCTTGATATGAAACCGAGTAGGAAGCGGGGGTTAGAGGTGTTTCCCCATTTACTGCTACCGTATGTTTGTGTTCAATGGACATTTTAACAATATGCTGAAAGAAACATTTTCTCTACTGAAGTGGTTCCACCGTAAACACACAGCAGGGATAAACAACAAATAAATGTATACTATACATTTGAGAGAAGTACGTGAGTGGAATTTGAATGCATCAACCAAGCCTTCTGTTATTTGGGTAAATGCATCCCTCTTGATGTTCTATTACTTTCTATCCCGCTCTATACAGTTACCATTTTATTTCTGACTCTATGTATATCTCTCTCCCCAGTTGCCATGGGGAGAGTGTAGAGGCATTGTATGCCCAATAGAAAACTCAATCTAGGAGCCCGCATCCATACGAGCCCCAGTTTGGCATTCCCTGTTGAAACAATGCCACTCTACTAACAGCTTGTTTGCAAGTTGAGATTTTTGGATTGAAGACAAACCCTTTTCCTTTCAAATTCAGTAGCTAAACTATTAGAAAAAAAGATTAAATGTGGAAGCTAAGCCAAATTAATAAATATGCTAAACAGTGAAGAACTGTTTTTAGAGGTGGGATATGAGAAAAACTCATTCCACTTTTACAAGTCAAACACTTACACAGTTCAGAAGTATGTGTAAATGACTTGAATTAGCAGAAAATGTCCTTACATAATGCTTAAATTATGATGCAATTGCAATTCCATTACACTAACTGTCACTAGCCTTTTTTCCATGGACAGTGGAACAGCACTGGGACCCAAAACATAAAAGGTTAGACATGCATTCTGTTGGCAACAAGCATATCCACAAGGCAGGAAAGTAAACTCTTTGGCGATTTTGGAAAGGCAGAAATGTCACAGCATTGTTGATCTAGAGTGACATCTTCGGTGTTGAAATGGATACTTGCCCTCCCCGCTCTCCATCTTTCCTTGTAGCTCGTGATATCGGAGGGGCTAACATTGGCACACGTGGCTAGGGGTTCATCTCCATCCTCCTCATTGGCTAATACTTAAAAAATAAAAAAAAAAATACAAAAAATAAAAATAAAAAAGACAGTTGGACTTAGAGACGCAAGCAACCAGGTCACGCGTTGCCAGTACAGTGAGCCTTAAGGTTTACTGATACGTGACTCCATTGTATGTTTTGCTGAACTCCCTGGTGACCTAACTTTGTGTTCTCAAACTCCTGCACTCTACGAAAGCGACCACTCTGCTCATACTGCAAAGAACAGTGTCCTGAGACTATGTCAAATCAAACTGCAGCCCTTAGCTTCTACAATGTGAATCCTTTTCGGTTCAGCGCCGTTATAACTTCTTGACCCAACATGAAAACCCAGAGGTGCTAATTACACTGCTCTCCAGTCTATTACCACAGTGCCTTAGAACAATAAGTGTCAGGTTAGGTTTTTTTTAAATATCAAAATGGCTTTGAAAAATGCCAGCTCACTCTCTAACAAAATGAAATAAATGATCTTATTTTGTCCTTTCACATAGATACCGCCTGCTGACCAAGTTTAGCTCCAAGTCTCTCAGCTCTCCCAGGCCTTCGGGACAGGAGTTTTGGCCTTTGAAGTGCTTTTATTTAAAACCACTCCCTTACAAATCCTCAGCTTCGCTCTACTGTAAGTATGAAACAATTCTCGTTGCAGGGGATTTTAAACATTCATTGTGAAGACCGCTTCCAGCTCCAGCACGTGTTCTAAGGCAGCTGATTTTTACAAAATCCGCACACAGCCTTATCTTTGTTGGTAATTTTGCCATCTATGGTGTAAAACCTAAAATACTTGCTCGCACTGCTATTCTGATGCTTTGGTGTTGTAATTATCAGGTCAGCATAACTTTGCTCGCAAGTGTCCTCCATGTTTATTTATGAGCTTAAATATACAAATAGGTCAAGCTGATAGTGAACAATGAAGAACGCCCTCTGCTGGACCACAAGGCAAACTATTTCAAATGGCCGATTGCGCTTATAGACTGTAAATTTTGATTTCAAACCCGTCAGGAAGAGTACAAATATTTGTTTTTTGGAACTAATGTTTTAAAAAAAAAATATATATATATATATATATATATATATATATATAAATATAAGAGAGACTTTTATATTTATATGGTCTAAGAACAGCAAAGCTACCACCCCATTTCTCTGCCAACAATTTAGTTTTCATTGTGTATTGAGCATTACAGCGTCGTGTGGCTATAGATTTGTATAGTTGTTTTCTTTTTTCTGCCTTTTTTTGTTCTTCCTAATGAAAAGAGCTGCTGTTAGTAGCAGTGCGGGGCCCATTAAAACAGCCCCCTTAGGGTGCTCTTAAGGGCACGGTCAGCGCTGCATAGCACAGTAAACTAAGAAGCATTTTTCTTGCTATTTTGCATCATGTCAATCCAGCCTTAAATGATCGTGACAGCTCTGCCAGGGGCTGTGGAGTATCAGTGCACCAGTTTTGGTGGGCTACTGGACCAAAGTCCAGGTCTGTTTTTGTCCAGTCTATCCCTGGTTAACACTGGTGATAATCATTTTTCAACAACATTGTTTAATTTATAAAAAAGAAAAAAAGAAGCGTTTTTCACATACATGCTAATCTAAAAGTAGACTTGTGTTTGTGTGTGTGTTCACACATGATTCTATTAAATTCTTTATGGTTGTTTGGTATGAATAATACATGACAGTGATCCCCCCCTCATTATGTTATGGAAATTTTAATCAAGGAAACGTATGAGTAGCATGAACAATATTTGTCTCCAGTGTCTCCACTTGTTGTATGTGTGGGTTATAATTTGATCATGATTGGGAATGAGGCTATAGATTACCAGAGTGGTAGACAAATGTCTGTTGATGGTGATATCTCACCCCGCTGTGATTAAGCAGTCTCCTTCTGGCAGAGATTACAAACTGCCTACATAATTGAGATTTAAACAATTATGTATAGTTTACAGCCTGTTTTTTTTAAACTGTGGGCTGGGACCAACAAAGGAATGGAGGGTTGCTTCTGCCGGATAACCACTTCTTAGGGATAACAATACTAAAGGAATGGGTTCATTGTATTGAGTCTGTCACAGTGATTAATCAAACCGGCCCTGACTAAACAGAAAAATAAATTGTGTGTGTTAGCAGGCACACCATGTAGGGAGGAACTCAATTCTTTAAAGCTGAAACCCAGCAACTTTGCTTTTGGTGCTCCAAATGGCACAGAGAGGTCACGGTTAGAAAAAAACCAAACTGACAACAATGTCTAGATATTATGCAATGGGACACCTCATTGCACACAGCACGCTTAGGTTTACCAACCCAGCTGGTCTGTGATCCCTCTGGACCAAAGAGGCATAAGATCCATCGTTCGTGAGTCTAGATTTCTCTAGAAAGATGGGGGGGGAAGCCACCCAGCACTGAGTATCCTACAGCATCAGTTTCCTCTCTCATAACATCTGAGCTGACAGTAGAATAACTCCATCTTGCTTATGTGTATGCCATTGCTTTCACATAGGGCTGGGTAATGTGAATGAAATCAATATGATATCAAATAGGTTTTATTATGTTATTTTTTCCATGAGCTATGTATTACACAATGTAAATAATGTATAATAGATTATATAAAATACACACTAACATCAAATGGACTGATGAGTTATGCGTCACAATTGTAAAACAAAACTTTAATAACTTAGTTTAATTACAATATAGCTGGAATCACTAATTTTGAAGAGATTTGCAGGATATAATCACATCACGATATGATTTCACAAAACCTTAAGTATGATAATATTTAATTATTTTTCTGTTTGATGTGCACTAAGCAAATCCACTTACAAAACAGTCGATATATGGATAACTATTAATATGATCAAACCTTCCAGGATTAGTAGCAAATTAAAATCCAGTGGGAATACAGTTTTAAAAAGGCAGTTTGTTTTTAAATGAGTCTTTCAGGGTCCGTGTGACTTTGTTCAGTACATGTCTCAAAAGTAAAACATTTTTTATAAGGTTTGTCTTATTAATTTAATTATTAGTAGTAGTATTTATTGTCACAATCATTATTACATTTGATTTGACTACAGGGTCAGTCTTTTATCCTAAACTGTATTTTTGATTTTTTGATTTTTTTTTTTTTAAGTACAGTACACCATGTAACATATTTGGTACATAGATATACTTTAGCTGCATGTCTGTGTGTATGAGAATGAGCTTATGTGACAACCTTGTGTAAATGGACATTATCTATAATGTAGTGACGACATACCTTCACACTTAACAGCCAGGTACAGCCTTGGTCTCTGACTTCACTTCATACCACAGCATTGTGCACGTGAATGATTCATGGGAGGAACGTGTACATTGTGTTCGTAAGGAGACACTGGGAGCCGCAGGAAACCTGAATACTAATGGAGTGTGTGCGTTTTCTGCTCCGGCAGATAAAGTGACATTGAGATGGTGCTGTTATTTCAACCTCTAACATCCAAAATATGGTAATACATATGTCTGTTTTTGCCCATCGGTCCACCTGTGTTCTGGTTTGACACAGAAACACAGCTGGACAGAGAATACTGGATGGTACAGCCTTGTGTGTGCAAGATGTGTTTTTTTTCTGATTTTTAGAATCTAGTGTTTAATTATTAAACATTCTACATTAATTATTTTAATGTAGAATTGAGCATATTTGGGATAAGATTTAATGTCATGCAGGTCTTCTGAAGCCGGCTGTATATATTCTTGTAAGGTGAAAAATGCATTAACATTAATCCAACCAATAAACAAAATAACCAAACGTTACTGGTTGCAGCATACTGCGGCAAAACAAATCTTGAGTAAAACTCATTACATTATTCATCATAGCTTTCAATCACCCACATAATAGCATACTAATTAACCTTTTCACTGGCGAAGATGTACGGCCAATTACCCCACTGGATTGGCACAGACTGTTGATCACCAAAGATGTAAAATGGGGAAATGTGATAACCGCGGCTGGCTGTACTGATGGGTCTGACCAGCCCTCGCTCTCTAGGCCTTATATGTTCCTGTGTGATCAGACTCAAGCACAGAGCTACAGTTTCTCTCTGAATAAAAAAAATAAATAAATAAAAACTGCAGAGAAATGACTAATTGAACCCTGTTAACCAATGGTGTATTATGCATGGAGTCCATGTGGAGTATGATGAACCCCCTTGTTGAACATTTCTTTTGGTAAAGGTCATACGGTGAAAGACTTGCTGGATGCTGCACACATTCCATTTTCTGCTGGCTTCTGTTGCATTACAGTACTTCCACTGTCCAGCTGTCAATTGGTGGATTGTTAAAAGGGAAATGAACGAATCTAACATTGCAGATACATCAATGTGCTGTCCTAAATGCAATGTTGTCCTGTTGTACCGTTATACTTTAGGCTAAACAAATCAAAAGCATTGAATTGGTTCTAAAAATCGACTAGAGCAGAAATAAATTCCCTTATTTTGTTTGTTTTAACAAATTTACCAGAATTAGCATTTAAAATACACCACATGTGCAAAAGCATGTGACATCTGAACTTTACGCCCATGTGAGATTGTTGAGCAAAGCCATGGACATTAATATGCTGCTATAACAGCCTCCACTCTTCTGGGAAAGCTCTCCACAAGATATTGGAAACCAGCTCCAGGTATTTACTCCCATACGGCCACAGGAGCATTAGTGAGGTCGGGCACTGATGTTGGGTGACAAGGCCTGCCTCATGGTCGGCATTCCAATTTGTCCCAAAGGTTTTGGACGGGGCCATGGTCAGGGCTCTGTGCAGGACGCTCAAGCTTTTCCACGCCACACTGGGAAAACAAATTTCCTGATGTCAAGGTGAAACAGAAAAGGGCCTTCACTAAATTGTTCCAACGAAGTTCGAAAAACAGCATCGTCCAAAATATCTGCATAACATGATGTAGCGTTAGGCAAGAGTACACAGACATGGGTCTCCACACATGTGGCCATATAGCATGTGGGATGTTTAAGGTTCACGTTATTGTATCAATACACAACATGTTAAAAAAAAAAAAAAATCTTTGGATGTACAACATTACTTTTAAGTTCATGGAGCCAAATCATGTGACAAATTGGGCTTTGGAACCTAAAAAGTATTGATTGTTCTATATTGATCCCCCACTGGGATAACAGTCCCAGCTTCCCTCCACCCAGACGACCCCTCTCTGTATCAACAGTCTGCAAGCAGGCCAATTCTCAATCCCATGCATGCGTCTCCTCCCTGTGGAACGGCTGACACTCTGTACTTTGATCTCTGTAGCCATTTCGCATGTCTACAAGGAGCGAAAATGCACCAGAAGGGCGGACTATCCCTCTGTCATTTGAAAGGAGGAAAAGCAGACGTGTCCTTTAATGCTACGCAGCGGGTGAGGGCGATTCATCTTTGCCTGTGTCTTGTTTCCTAATCAGCTCGTGAAGTTGCAATGCGCTGCGCTATTTGTGAATGGTGCTGACAACAGAGGCTGCTTGGCTGATCGTCCGCTCCATCTGCCATGATCGACACCGCCAGATTGGAGACGCTTCCTGGGTCTTCACCACATGTCCATGCACTCTCTAGATGACTGGGTCCACACCAAATTACTTGTCACTTTGGTATCAGAGCACACATTAGTCCCCTGTTATATTTTAGAAGTATCAGAAGATCTGGTATGTAATCCCATTATTCATAGCTAAGCATTTACTGTAGGATAACGTTCTGTGACACATTCTGCGTTCTGGATCACACCATATGTGTGATTAAATCCATGCTTCCTCTGCTTTTTAAAAATCACACTTAAGTGTCAGCACTAAGCAGGTATTACACAACAATTATGAGTGTGATTTATAACACTGTGTCCAAGAACAAAAAAAAATACTGCAGTATGATGGGGTTTGTGTTATAATGGAGTTGAATGTAAGCTTTAAAGTTCACACTTGTATGTAAATAGTACTTGTTAGAACTACACAACGATAAGGAAATACTTCGAGTGAACACATTATACTGCATAGTAAGTGCCTTTCAGAGCTTCTAAAGGAGTGATAAAATTAACTATGCCAGTGTTTGATTATTGAATTTAAAATTAAGGAGAATAAACACTATATGAAGGGAACATTTTCTACAGTAAAATACTGAAGTGGGATGCCTTTTCCTACATGGGTTTCGTGAAAAAAAACAAAAAAACCCAAACATAGCTTTGAAATCCAGGGCTGTCCTTGATCTTCACTGCTACTTGAATATTTTCGAAAAGTGGAAAAGGGCAGTGAGACATAGAGCTTTGGCACTAACCTACATAGCTTTCGTCAAAATAAATTACTTTGCAGGCCGGGAGTCAAAAATATACAGAGTTAAAAGTTGTCAAGTCTGTTTTAGCCATGACAGTAATGGAACTCGACTGGCTAGAAAATATAAAAGTCTAGTTAAGAGGGGTAACATTTTGGTTTTGAACTATATTCCACGTGGAATTGAGGGAGACAGCTTTGAATGCTGGGATCATAGTTCTGGGATTTTAAGATTAAACATGTTGCATAGTGGACATAACCTAAGCAAATATATAGCAATATAATTTAAAAAAAAAAAAAAAAAAAGAGGAGGCATTAGATTTCTTTGTAAGTCTTTTAGTAATAATACCAAACTCAGTGCCAACATTTTCACCTTTATATTTTACAAACTGATCATTTCATTAGTAATAAATCCTAATCGGTTTTGCTAGTGGTTTGTAGGTGGAAGTTCAAGGGAATGCCATGGTTTTACACATTTAAGTATGTTTACTCATCCTTGGAGTACTACTGAGCCTGTGCAAACAGTTGTATAATGGACCTCGGCTCTAGGGGGAGCTTTTTGAAGTCTGAGAAAATAACCCAAATGATGTCATAACTTTTTCTCAGGTTGGGCTTGAGACAGAAAAGCTGTGTTATAAACTGGCAGTCTGGAGTTTCAAAGAGGGAGGGTTTAATGATAGATGCTACCAAGTTGCATTTTGGGAAACGTAAAATACAGGTTTTCAGGAGCGTGACTATTTAAGTTATTTATTTTCTTTCTTCAGTTGGGCTTTCATAAGCACTAGCTAAAATTGCTGAAGTACCACTTTTTTCTGTTTTCCTAGTACTTCTGTCATGATAACGGGTGGAAGTACAATACAGGTTAAAGAGCACAAAATAATGAAAAATTATTCTGGTGTGTTTGTCTTCTTACTTCCTGAGGAGGGTGGGTAGAAAAGTCACCAGAAAGCATATGGCTCAGCAACAGAGACAACATTTTACATTAAATCTGGAATAATCCGAAAAAATAAATAAAAAAACTGTTGCTAGAGGTCCAATGCATTAAGTTCATTTGGTGTCTGCAGAGTCGGTCGACTACCTGGGATTCCACATATACTATTGCTGTTCTTCCTAATGTTGAGAATCTCTCTCGAAATGTTGTCTGAAAGGTGGGGGTTGGCCTCTACACCACCACCTGCCTCCTTGGACCCCTATCAGCTAAATATTTTAAACATGTCTGGCCATTTCTGGGAACTACAATGCTGAATACTGTTAACTTACGACTGGCACTGTCCCCACTAGCTTTAAGACCGCTGTGGTTAAACCACACCTTGATCCACGTTCTGAATAATTGACCGCTCTCTAATGTTCCATTCTCCAACAGTATTAGAATGTTGTGTCTCAGCAACAGTCGGCCCACATATTTAACAGCAATCTTTTGAACCATTTTCTGATTTCAGGACCTGTCATTTTACTGAAACGGCACTTACTAAAGTGATAAATTATCTTTTGCCTATTATGGACTCAGAATCCACCTCGGTGCGGCTTTTGACACCAATTGTTTCATCCAGACTGATTACTGTAACGTTTGGTTGTCAGGCCTGCTGCGTGCTAGTACTTAAAGTCAAATGGTTCAGAATGCGTCAGCTAAAATTTTAAATAGGAAATTTGATTGTACATATTACACCAATTTCGGCTTCCCTTCAGTGGCTCCCTTTCCACGTCAGATCAGACTTTAATTTGCTTCTTAAGACTTACAAAATTCTAAATGGGTTCACCCGTTCATACCTGTCCGATCTCCTTAAACCTTACGTCCCCTCCCATGCACTCTGCTCTCAGAATACTGGGCTCCTGTCTGTCCCCAGAGTTAAAAAGAAGTCAGCTGGCTGCAGGACCTTTTCCTGTCATGCTCCCTCACCCCCCACTCTGATAAACCATAAATTCAGTGGCTCATGTCGCTATTGAAGTGGGCGTGGTCTCATCTAAACTGGGTTGGATAAAACGATAGATGGACAGGCACCCAAATGAGCGCCTTTGATTGGCCAAAAGGGTTCTGATCTCTGAACAGGGCCTGCCCCTAGCTCTACAGATACACAAATCAGTTTTGCGCCACATTTCACTGAGATATGTGGCGCAAAAGAGAGCAGGCAGACATTATTTGAGTTAAAAAAAAAAAAATAAAAGCCTTAATCAGTTTTAGTTATTCAATTTGCATAGTGATTTGCAAATGTGCAAATTTTGTCCATGACTTGACATTTTTTGATACGGGTGTGTGAATGTGTTTTGCATCACATTCACTGCAGCAAAACTGTGATCGTACGAGTGTTTTAATATTTGTTCACCTGAAATTATGAATTTTAAAAAGGTGTAACTGGTGTTGTGTTTGTGGGGGAGAGAGAGAAAAAAAATAAATGTTTGTCTTCATGAGTTTGCAACTCCTAAAGCTTTATCTCTGTGACTTCACATTTACTGATACACATGTGACTCTTTTCTACAACTACAGATTCCACTGTCACAGGTGCTCAGTTGTTCCAGTAATACCCCTCAGTGGGGCTGTTTGGTGTGCACCCAAATTTGAATGGCTTTGTTTAACCAAGTGAACCAAACGAAAGGAGTTGCTCCAGTCTGAATCAACTGCTGCAGATATGTTTGGAATGATTCACCCTAAGGCAGATTTAAGCAATGCTAACATCCGTTTTGTGAGCCCAGTCCTCCGTAAATTACATTTATTTGCAAAAACCTGACAGTTCCCTGCAGAGTTAATAGGTAATTCCCATCTTGGTTAATGCGTTTACCATATGTTGGAGGTAGGATGATGACAAATAAAAAAAACAAAACAAACAGACATAATCTTTGAACAACAGTTTTCTATAAACAAGCAGGAAGGAAGACAAGGCAGGATTTAAAGTATTTAAAACTGAAATCACCTGTGGAGTTAATTGGAATTATAGTCAAAAGTAATTATTGCCGATGCTTGTTGATAAATGATAACGCCAACATTATTCAATGATGCATTACTGTGTCGCTCAGTTGAGTGGATACGCTTAAATGTGTTCCCACCCACAATAAGGTAACTTAAGAAGTATATGCAAAGTAGATGATTTGGCAGGTCATTGTTATTCATGTGAATGTGCACATTTGAGAACTACAAATATGAGACAGCGGAGGTGTAGTGGCGCATATGCATACAGGTATATGGCATATACCCATCTCTTTACTGGTGGATTTACTGTACCAGAGATATGTATCACTGTCCGTCTTGCAGAGCAAGGCTGCAGCTATCAATGTTACACGCTAATCTATGGTGTTGGGTACTGTGCACAGGAGATGCTAAAGTTACCAATTATGTTTGTTTATTTTATGTTAGCTACTTGTAAGACAATGAAATACAATCCAGAAAGGCAGGTTTCAGTGGTACATTAATATTTTGAAGGCTAATCAATGCCAGAACACTTCATAGTGGTTTATTACGATGAAGGATTTTACAACTTTGGGAAGTTAACATTGACATTAGTATTACCCCAGTCACCTTACAAAGTAATCTTCCAGCAATGTGAGCGTCAACACATTTGATTGGCCAACATGTGTAACCGAATGACGTTCCATTGCGAAGTGCAACAAAGGTTAAGGAAGGGTCAACTTTTTTGCATAACAATCCTGCCTTAAAGTAAAGTTGCGACCCGGCAACATTAATGATATGGTTCGTTCTTACTGCTCTCATCAGCATAGTTTCTCCTCGCAGCAAAAGGAACCTCCGACACTGTACACGGCACCAAACGGCAGACAAACAAAGTGAGCGACAAGCTGGTGAACATAGTGGGGCATTTAGCAGCTCAGGAGCCAGATACTTCCCTTAGGAGTTGGTGGAGACCAGAACAAAGCTAAAAGGAGAGTGCATATAGGACTTAAGACGGGCTATAGCCCCAGTATGCACACCTACTAAAACACCGCTACACTACTGTGAGACCGGGAGGGCTGAGTCTTCCCCAATATAAAGCTTTCAAACAATTTAATGTCCATCACAACACAGTCAACCCAAAATTTAAACCAAAACAAGACACGTCTTCCATAAAATGAAACAGAAATTACAATATGATTTCAAACCATCAAAAAGATTTTATTTGCAACCCTCATCATTAAAGTTAGGGTTAGGGGTTAATGCAATATGCAGTGTTGGTTTCAACAGTTTTTATTTGAAAAAGAACAATGACTAAATAGCAAATATCTGATAGTTGTAACAACCTCCAAGGAAATAAGCCAAACTCCAAGTGTAATGAAGGCACCACTCTAGTTAATTAGTGTCTGGGGTTCGTGTATATTAATACAAAAAGAGTTCAATAATTGATAGCAAGAAGTGATTTGTTTATTCATCCAGCTATACTTCTATTAACATGTATGACAGCAAAATTCTGCAGGGTTTAGCTGAATGCACAAAGCTCTGTATGTTTGTTAACAAAGAGACGTTTCATTACTTTTCATGGCAACCATAGCTCGCATGTATACTGTATTAGAGTTACGTCCTTGTTTTAAATGACTCAAGACATGCATATTTCAACAGTGAGCAGATTTAAATGAGTCACTCTCCAAACACAAATGGCTAATTATGGAAATGAGCTTGCGTGATCCCTATTTAACCCATTCTGATTCATTTCATCAGATTGACATTGTTTTTGCCTCCACAGCAGTGAGCTTTCTCATTTGTGTTTACCAACGCTGGCAAATGTTGAATATTCCGCAGATAATCATTTACTGGCAGAGAATTGGTTTAATGTTAATCAAGACGTACAGTACATTTAGAATAAAACATTATGAAGACATTCATCTGAGGGGACTTGAAATAGACTGTCAAGAGCGCTACACTCATTAGGTTTATGAAAAACAAAAGTAAATCCACCCGTCGGCGACTGCCAACTTCTCAGTGAATGAGCTGGTGTTCACAGGTCATTCAAGGACTTATCAAAGCGCTCATGATTCACACAGCTAGATGCAACATTCCCAACAGCTAAAATGGACTAGACGCCCCCAAGGTCGGACAGTTATTGGCTCACACCCCTCAGCAAGAGTCAAAAGGCGATGGGGATGAGCTACCATCAAGAAACGACTTTGTTTTTTTAGGTGAACCGTGTGCTGCAAGTCACATCCAATGTCAGAGAGAAAGGCCTGGGTTTCAAAACGCCATTAGTAGAACAGTTACATTGTAAAGTACAGAAAAAGTGGAAAGAGAAATTTAGGGCAAGTAGTTTTTAAAAGAAAAAAAAAAGGTATAATTAATTTCCATAGCTCAAAAGCACCTTATATGATGTCACCACAGGACAATAAAAGCCTGAGTAGTGATCACCAAAACCCTTACAAATCAAAAATGCATGTCTCAAATAGCCTACATGACTTACACAATTTAATCCATAGGCTTGGCATTCCTAAAAAGAAAAATAATAAAAAATAAAAAAAAATTGCAAAACTGGACCTATTCCAGATTATTCAAAGCCTCGGCATGCTTACTTCTTCGCGACTGTCTGTGTAGACAGCAGTAAAAACACAGCAATTTCAGTGTCCAGGCAAACAAGTTACAATGCATAATAAGACCTCCAAACCACCAACAAGAACACAGCAAGCAATTAAATATGCACAGGGCGCCACAGAGACATTTAGCCATCAGGAAACAAACCAGCTCGCGAAGAGACAGACAGGTACAGACCGGTGTATCAGACTCACGTTTTAGATGTCAAAGTCCCCTCTCCTTTCTTTCATGTAGATGAAGTAGAACATCCCGTTGCACTTGTGATCTTCCTTGTTTGTTGATCGAGCTTCTCTCTCTCAGTCACTGCTAGTTGATTTCTTATAGCTCGTTAGCCGCTGTCACTAGCACCACTTGAAAACCAACTAAACGAAACATTTATTGGCTTCACTTAACAACAGAGTTTCTTTTCTAGAGTTCTTCATTCAGAGTTTTGCAATATGGCTCCGCGACACTTTGTTCATCTTTGTTCATCTTTATTTATTTATTTATTTCTTTCTTTCTTTCTTTCTTTCTTTATTTCCTTCCTTCCTTCCTTCCTTCCTTTGGTAGACTTGACACCATGTCCTCGGCTGTAAGCCGGTTTTTTTCAGGGCAGACGTTTAAAAAGAGGAAAACCACAGGTGAAACTAATAACGTTAACGATGACTCACTTCCACTTAGGTAGCCACCATGAATGGAATGCATTCATAATGAGTGTTATTGATTACACCCATAAAATTGCTGGGGGAAATCCCCCTATCCACCTACAAATATTAAAAACCATGCTGTGTATTGTTAATAATATAACGATAAATAATTGTGTAAGTTGTAAAACAATACAAACCCAAATGGGGCAAAAAAAGTTTTAAGTTTAGAAACATTTTGAGTCCCCCCTCCCTTTCCTCACAGTGGCTTGGTCCACTGCCTGCTTTCCCCCTTTTAGGTCACCTACAACCACAGGTCCGGTGGGTTCAGCAGTTGTGGAACTCTATTAACGCTTTTTTTTTTCCTTTATACATCGGATGAAGTGATTCCTTTAACCAATGTCTTTTTCCATGAGTCCGCTATGTTAGTGATTATAACGTTACATTGTTTGTTTCGTAGCTTGTTGAATTTAATACCCCCCCCCCCCCCCCCCAACTGTTGGATTAAATTTAAGCCCATGATTACAAAAATGTCTGTGCCTACGCACTGACCACACTGACTAACATTTACCAGCTGTTACCCAGAGGTGGGCAGTTACACTCATTTGAGGAAAATTAATGAAAACTGGGGAGAGTGGTCCAGTACATTTAAATAAGTAGCATCCCATATAAAGATGCAGAAATGTATACCTTTTTTATTTCTGGGATTTTTTATTTTTTTTTATCACAGTAACAGCTTTTTTGGATAGGTAGGGAGGCTTTTATTTGGTTTCGGAGGGGAACAAAGCCACTGCATTTTAGGAAGACCATAAGTTAGACAAAAGATTTGCCTGCTAATAGATTACCAGTAGCCACTGTTATCTAGCGTTTGCTTGTGATAGTCAACACCTCATAAACATTTGGAAAGTGACCAGGTTTCAGGATAAATTCCTAGCAAGCATGTTCAGCTGAAGTTGATTCAGTGAAATACCAGAACTGGAAAAGTCACCTTGCATATTATGCCACATGTTTGTTGACAGAAAACCCATCACACAAGTGTCTGATGTGGAGACGCTGTGGGCATGTTGTGCCTTAAAAGGAGTGGGTTCATAAAGACACTTTGATGTCCTCTGGTTTGCCCCGAGTCCCAGAATTATGAAGCAAGCATGGAAGACGGAGAGCTTATGTGATGGCTATATTTGTATTTTAAACATTTCATATAGGGGTCAAACTGATACATACTGTAGCTTATCAGAGTGAAATGTTGTGTCTGATAAATTTGAACAAAACATGGTCCACCAAAGGTGGCAAATATCACCCTACCATTGCACCGCATTCACTGCAGCAAACCTGTGATCGTACGAGTTTTTTAATTTGTGATTCGTAGCAGAGGATTTGTGCACCTGCAATAAAGAATTTTAAAAAGGTGTAACTTGTGTTTGTGGGAGAGAGAGAGAAAAAAAATCCTTAATGACCTTAACTCGCCAGATAACCTTATTGTTTTCTCAAGAGTCACAACATGTGTTCTTTCACAAAGTTGCTGATGCAACTGAATAATACATAAGGTCACAAATCACTTGATCCATTTTTAATGCAACAAAACAAGTGGGCAAGCAAAATAAACATTTATGAAATATATATTTTTTTTATTTTAACAATATTATTTTGGGTATGTACAACATGGGCAGTTCCTTATACTGCTTTTATGGTGAAGGGAGCCACAAATTCAAATCTTGACCCCAACCTAGAGAATAATTATGTAATTTGATCAAGATTGCATGGGAGTTAGCCTTGCTCACATTCTGTTACTGTCTTAATTTGCATGTATCACTATTACACATCATAAAAACAATTAATTTATATGTGCCACCAAATAGGCAGCCTTCATTACTTCCACTTGATTTTACACCTGGACAAGATAAGGAAGTGTTTAAGCAGCACTCAGATTAAGTGCAGCCACACTGCAAAGGCCAGTTTCACCACTGTGCTACATATCACCACACACTGAAGTAAGTGTGTGATAAAAGCTTTAAGTAGCTTCATGTCCCTGTCAGAAATGTCTGTTTAAGATACAGTGGTTAAGTCAGTAGCTCTGTTTCATCTTCAAAAACAGGCAAAGGCACCCAGGCAAGCTTGACATGTGACAATGGCACTTATTCATTCAGCTTCTCATTTTCTCCATTTTCTTTTACTTTCACTCTCTCCTCTGTCACTCTGCCAAGAGATTCAGCACTTTCCTCTGATAAACAGCTCAATCTAGAGTTGAATGAGAATAGGCAGAACCCTTCCTTTATTCCCTTTCCCTTACAAAATTTTGAGGCCCTGATTAAGTTAAAGCTGACCAGCTGGTTATCAAAACTTCCATGCATCCACATATATCCAGAGAACCTGTACCCTATCAGTTCAGTTCTATTAAATACCTTTAGCAGAAGTCTGTTTGCCCGTTTCACAGCCTGTCAGTCATTTTAGTTTGTTTGGCTTTCTGTCAGTAAATCGCTTTGATTTTTCTGTATCCATTTCTTTGAGTTTCTTCTGTCAAGTATGTCTATCTGCCAAACTGTCAATAAGCCTGTCTCACTTAGTTTGTTGGTCGTTCTTCCTGTATGTAGCTGTGTACATAATATATGTGTGAGCAAAAGTAAAAAAGCGATTCAAATCACAGTAAATTCTAGTGTAAATGCATGCAAGTTTGCATGCATACAAATGTATGTCCATTAAGGAAGCAGATGTGAGATTCCTGAGCCACTGATGTAACAATCATTAGTTGTGCCCTCCAGGACTATTTGCTTTCCTTACACACAAACTATTGCACTTCTAAAGACCCATCTATTTGTAGTTCATGACACTTGTGACTCTCGCTTGTCTTCTAGTTCAGGGGCTGGATCCTCCAAGGTCTGCATTTCTAGACCAAATGCATCGTAACACATCAAGAAGAATGTCCCAATTCAAATATTTAAGAAATGCAGCCTCCTTTTTTCAAAATATGTAGGACACATTCAGCCCTTAGTACCTCATAAACCACTGAGCACTGACCAGTTAATTAATGAAGCGGTCAGCCAATTCCCCCCAACTCGTAAAGTTGGGAAATATCATGTGACCGTGTTCCATTTACCAGGTATTTGCACTCAGTTGGTCATCGATCACTGGTTTTATATCGCTTGAACCAGACCAATGAAAAATCCACTGCAAGATGTAAATAATGGAAGAGATAAACTCCACTGTGGAAATGTTAATCACAAGGCATTACAGGGAATGGAAGTTGTGGATATATTTACCAGTTCATCATGCTTCTAAGTGAAATGTCATACTGTACAACTCGTACTGTAAACTCAGGTGTCATGCCCTAGTTTCACAGTGGCACTTCCCCGCTTGTGGCCATTTCCTCATAAACTTTTAAATATTTGACATTATGAGTTGATTGTTGCCTCTTGATTGCATCATTAGATTCAATCTGTCAGGCTGGACAGTGTCATTTTCAGAGAAGGCATGGGGTCAGCCTGGCCTTCGGGATTTATAATCTCTGTCGGGCCGTGTCCATCTGAGGATCCAGCCCATGATTTCAGCAAGCTTCTGTATACAGATGGGGAATTGAATGGCTAGGTCTCTGGTGTGAACCCACCCGAAACAGTGGAGGTAATAGTTGACTTCAGGAGGAGTCCTCACTACCCCCAGTAGTACTGTGAAACACTGGCAGTCATATGGAGGCCTTTGGCCCTTGGCTACAGTGGCTAGGAACAGTTTATAGAATTTGATAAATGGTATACGTGACCATAACATTAATCAGTAGATGTAAAAGGTATGAGGCACTTTATGACAGCTAGCTTATGAGGGCACAATTAGTTAGAAAATAATTACCTGAGTAAAGCAATGTAGTTAACATTTTTACTTGAAGACATTCTCATTGAAATGTCCACTGCAAGCTCCTATTATGTAATGAAAATATTGGTAATTTTCTATTTGAGACATATTTTCTTGTTTTTACCATCATGACTATTGATTATGTTTATGATTTCACTATTGATATTTTAACAGAAACAAGGTTCACTGCTCTCTAGTACACAATGCCTCAAAATCCCCAAATTTCACACATTATTCAGGAGAGATATGAGCACACATAACACAAAGTCATAAATCAGCATTAAATACATCTCCAGTACACTCCCATGACTGTTTTGTCAGGGTCGTTTGTGATCATGTAATTACACCTCGTCCTGTGCATCAACTTTTAAGAATGATTTACAGTACAGGGTTCATCTGGCCACATTAATCATGTTCATGTTAATAGGTTCCACTGTTGCTTGTCTCTTCCAGGGCCCAGGGTGAACGGAGAAAAATACCAACGAGCTCCAAATTGATTTTGAGCCGTTGCATGTCATTACTCACTGAAGAGTAAATTGTCAACGTGGATGTTGATTGGGCGCAGAATGAAAGTGGGCATTCATGATGTAAAGGCTGTCATTGTTCGTAAAATGTACATGCAGTGTGACAAACACAAATACTAACATTAACATTCCCCTCAGCTTTGTCTGTTGTTTTTATCTAGTGTTGTTTTGGCCCAGTCATTTACTAAAGGAAAAGGTCGCCGTCATTTATTACTAACATACAGTAATGACTGTGACTGCATAAGATCAGTCCATATTAGTATACTGGAAAGCTGAGTATCAAATGTTATTTCACAATCCTGCTTGTTGTCATATAATAACAATAAGGGTTCTCGCAGCAGAATCTCTCTAAACAGATATGCTTGATTTATACTACTATAAACCTATTCTTTAAAATGGGTGTCATGGAGTGTCCCTCACCCCCTGATTCCGTGGTCCCACAAGTCAGACATTTCGTTTCAAGTTCAATGTAATCCAACTATTTTTGATCCCTCGTTGTAATGCCGAGCTTTAAGTTCAGGGTGGTGGTTGCTTTATTTAATGAGCACAACTGAGAGCCAGATAGCCTGTCACGGTTTGGCAAACAGGCAAACGCAAAAGGACCCAAACGCAGACAGACGTGGCAGGATGAGGAGTGTAGATGTATTGTCTCTTGGTAGACAAGCAGCCAGGCAGGTAGATATGCATCAAAACTGAAGAGGCAGACAGAACCAGCACAGCAACAATGAAGACCCAACAAAGAAACAAGGGAAGTGAACCTCTATATATACACACACAGAGGGATAAGGGAAAGGGGGTGCAGGTGTGTGGTAGAACCACTCACTGCAGGCTGAGGGAGAGTAAAACCAGGTGTGTGAGTGGTGGAGCAACCAGAGGTTATTGCAGGGCAAGATAGACTAAATAGCAGGAAACAAACATACAACATACATGAGGGAAGAGACAAATAACACAATAAAACAGGAACTACCAAACTAAACCCAAAACCCAGACAGGGGCAGACATATACAACATACAACAGGGACTCAACAGCTCATGAACACAGAAACCTGACATAGACAAAGTCCTACATTGTTCTTTTAGGAATTAATAATTCCTATGATGTCCTGATAGCTACGAAGACTAATCCTTTGCTTTTGGAATTTTTACATGTGTATGTGTAAATGAAGAGGGACGAACATGCCATTTCTACTTAATGAGACCCTATAGATTTGCCATATTTGCTGAAATGAAATAATTCTTTTGGGTACTATATTTGCATTGTCAACCCAAAGGGAGTTATTAATTAGCAATTCAAACTGTTTACTTAACAGCAGTGGCAAATATAGTTAACCTGAGTCTAGCTTTTTGATGGTGTGTCATAAGATTTGTGGGAATTGTAGTTCAAAAGTTTCACTCATCTTACAAAACCATTTGGGCGCACCACATTTGTAAAGCTATAAACCAGATGGTGCTCATCCGTCAACATAAAATATTTCACAAAAACAAAAGAAATGATTTAATGTTTCCTCTTTGGAGGAGTTTTTGTATTTCCAGATGCATACTGTATGCACATAAGAGGATTTATCTTGGGGAATTGCTGACAATATCTGTTTTCTTTTAAAGGCATGGGTGACGGGTTGAGGGCGGTGGGCAGATCTTTGTTAATTAGGGAGACAGCTCTGAGGAAGAAGCTGTTCATGCATCTGGTGGTCTTGCTTTCGACAATTCTATAAGCACTTCCCAGATGGAGGAGTGTGGCCAAGTGCTTCCTAATCCTGGTGCTCTATAGTTCCTGGAGGGAGGGCAAATTGCTGTCGATGATTTTTTTTTTTTTTTAGCTGACGCGATAATGTGATGCCGCCTGGTTCTGTCACACTGGGTGGATGTCTCAGACGGACACAATTATTGCAGAGTAGAAATGTTCTATCTGTTGAGCTTTTGTCAGCAGAGTAATGATGTAACTCGAAGGAGCTCGAATTACGCTACAATGCTCACTGTACAACTGCTGACGCTGATGGGAAGCAAAGGAGGATTGGCTCCTCCTGAAGTCTACCCTCATCTTCACGTTTTTGCTGCACGTAGTCCCAGGTTTTTTTGGCTGAACCAGGCAGCCAGCTGTTACACCTCATGTTTGCACGCTGACTCGTCACCATCATGAATAAGGCAATGTGAATGGCTTAACAGTTGTGCTGTCAGCAAATTGTAGGAGCTTCACAGAGAGGTCTTTGGAGGTGCAGCCATTTGTGTAGCATAACACAGATAAAAGTGCATCCCCTTGTAGTGGGTCCCACTGCTGAGGATGAGCATGTCAAACATTGGTTTTTCAAGCTTCACTTGTTGTGTCTTACCAGTTGGAAAGCCAGTGATCTACCAACAGATGGGATCGGGCACAGCCATCTGGGTGGGCTTGGTTTGCAGCAGCTCTGGGATGAGTTGCCCTCCACTGACCTGTTGGCACTGTAGGCGAACTGCAGTGGATCCAACAGGGGTCAGTGATGGATATGAGATAAGCAGTACAAGTCTCTATAAGTTTTTTTATGACCACAGAGGTCAGAGCAACAGGTTGCTCTGCCTCTTGGGAGCAGGGATATGTCGGGCTTTTTGAAGAAGGCAGACAACAGACTGTAGATGCTAATAACATGAATGACATGAAAGCTGATGCTATTTTAAAAAAGAAAAACTAAAATCTATGTGTAATCTTTGGGTGATACATTTAGCTTTTGATACACCTAAATTGAGATAAGATGAAATCCATTGTTGAGTCTTGATACAGTTTTTCACTAACCACATCTTGTAATAAATTTGGATTTGTCTATAAGCTCAAATCATAATCGGTCATGACACCATTCATGATTACAGTATCTCTCCTGCTTTGCCTACCACTCTTCAACACAATGCATATTTAGCAATCATGTAAATTATTGCTTGCTGGCCAGACGCCCTACCCATAGCTGGAGGTGTAACTCTGATTTTGGTCAAACTGAGGATGGTCGTGTAAATAAATTGTGCTTCAGCACTTTAATGTACGAACATTTGTGGAAAACAGATTCCAATCACTGAAGGTTTCCTGGAATGTCCACTGCAGGGTGTTTTAACAGCTTAAAAAATTGAAGGAATATGAATGCTGAAGTAGCAAACATATGGCCTAATTAGTATTGTTTATTGTTAAAACATTACAGCAATTAACATTAAAACCTGTAAAGAGAAACTACAGTATGTTTTCAGTGTCAGATGGATCTTGCATCATTGAAATCTCTCAAGATCCTTTGTCTTGCTCACTTCTTGCAATGCCTGATTTATATAATCCAATATAATTATACACCTTGCCCTCGCTAACACATTCCTCAATAGAGCAGGGATATGGTTATGCCCCCTCCAGACATTTCCCAGAGTTAAACTAACCCTATGTAACTTGGTGAACAGCAGCCACTGTGGTCATAATTATGAGATGACAGTAAATATTTAAACATAGTGTAATAGTCTCACAAGAAGAGAAGTATCAACACGCTCAGTAATGTCAGTTAAATGCCAATACTGACATAGATTTTGCTAAAATTAGCTCACATTAGCCACCGTAAGCTACTGGTCATACCAGACCAAGAAAGGTTGTATCAGCAAAACCTGGAGGAACAGTGCATTTTATTGCTTATCATTTCTACTTTTCATTTGGGAAATAATATGATATTTCTTCTCTCAAAAATTACAGTCTCACTGTAACGCTCAGTTGTGTTTGAATACATGTTTAAAGCAATGGGAAAATCTTCACCATGCCTCCCAGCTTCCAGACATGGGAGTAGTCTATAACAGCAGAGGGGTAGAGTAGGGTGTTGCCTGGGTGTAGTTGGAGCTCCATTCCTTTCCGAGAATTCCAGCATGGGGAAACTGGTCACTTATCACTGGCTTTGAAAATTAAAACTTTTATTTTGTTAATATCCATGGAAGTCCATTGCTTGCTATTAGGAACTAGATTTGTTACAAATCTTGGGTTCATATAATGTAATCAGCAATGCCAACCGAGAGCCAGTCCTGTACTGTATAGCTTCCATAGAGTACTCAAAACACAATCTTTTGAGGTTAATGTGCAGCTGCTTGACAGTTGGCACACCCGTCAAGCCTGGAACCTGGAAACATATGGTTGTCGTTTGATCTGTAGAAGGGGGAATCAGTGGAGTTTTATGCACCCTCACCATTGGCATCTAGCTAGTCCAGTGCCGTACACCTTATATAGTGAGAAAAGCCAATTTAGAAGAGTGTAATTTAGAGCCGTGGTAAAAATCAAAGGTCATTTTAATCAGGGTGCTGGGATATTGTATTTGTAAATTCCACAAGATCTCAGTGGTTGATGTTATGCAATTCTAACAACAACAGCCATGACTGGTGAAAGCAGTTAATATGGTTGAACCAGTAAGACAGCATCTGCCCTTGGGAAATCTTGTCTCATACCCTGAATTATACCTTCAAGAAAGAATAAAAATGGCAAGGTCCTTTCCCTTATTCTCGTCTCTTTGTTTTCCTCAGTTCACTCACGCTCCCTGTAGAGTCCAGTGCAGGAGCTCCAGATAAAGCCACACATTAGAGTCCAACTAGCCTATGTCCTGGCCAATGCAGGAAGATCATCCGTCTTGTTAGCCAGCGCTCCCACATCCCCTATGACAATAGATGGATGTAAGGATGTTTTTTTCATTTTTTCTCTTAGGTCTATATTTACTTTATCTCTCACCTACCTCCCCCACCATCCCTTTAGTAACCCAGCAGCTCAGCCAGTAGATTCTTTGGGCTGCAGGTGCCTGATGCCCTCTGGGTTCAGTTCCAGAGCACGTCCCAGATGTATCTCATTTACAGTATGTTACCTTAGTGCTGTAGAAATGTGGTACAAATAGACTTTAAAAAAAAAAACAGACAAATGTGGCAGTTCTTTGAAGCATGCTTGAGGGCTAAATGGAAAATAATTAAAAGAACGGAGAGCCACTGCAGTGGTCTTCAGTTAGTCTGGCACCATAGTGGAATAAATACAAGAGTGTTTTTTTAAAGAGACTAGTTTCTAGTTTACACGGGCAGAATCAGGAGTGAGTTGCAGACAGGAGATGATTAGAGATCAGACAAGGCGATCTAGGTACCTAGCCAGGGAATATTCTGGTTTGACCAATGTTTTAAAGCACAATTCTGCAGGAAAGTTTTGTGGCTACAATGAGGGCTTCATATGACAATTTGCTGCCAGGGATCACACAGAGATGCTTAGTTGTCTGCGCAGGATTCACTATGTTCTTGTCACTGGTGATAACCTTAAAGCATCGGGAAAACATCCAACTTGATATGTCAGCTAGTCAAGCAGAGAGAGAGAGAGAGATGTGTGTCTGAGGAAGAAAGAATGATGGAAAAGCAGACTTTAGTTGGTACTGTGAGGACAAGAGAAATTGTGGAATATGTGACACAACAAAGAAATCTACTGGAGCAGAGGGAGCAGCGGGAAGGAACCCTGGGGAATTGGCCAAGAGGGTGTGAAGTAAAGGCACAGATCCCCTTCAAAAATATGATCTGAGGGGTCAAACCATCAGGGTAAAGACCCAGATATTCAGAAGACAGCAAAGGCACCAGGAGGCTACTGCTGTTTTGAAGGTGGACTGGAAGTCCTAAAAGGCCAGAAGGGAAGCAGCTCTCCCAGTGCAGAGTACCTCATTGACAGCATGCAATCCAGTCTGAGCATAGGCTGTCTAGAGGCCAGAGTCTTTGAAGTGCAACCATTTCAGTGAAGGATTAGACAGCTGATCGGTTCATTTGAAGCAGCTTTCCACAAAGAAGTGAAAGACAAACACCCACCCTCCCACACACAAACAGTCACACATACAAGGAGCAGATGCTACATCTGCAGCACAGTGTTAATGCTGCACTTGGCAACTTCGCACATTAGCAGCACAAACATAGCATAAAACCGCAGCATGTGTGTCTGACTTATATGCTGAAATCATCCAATTACATAACGTAAGAAAGTCCATTCATCTGCACACACACGCTCAAAGTTATTATTGCTGACGATGCACTTTAAAGTTTCAGTTTCACATTTTCTGTTGTTAGAGAAAAGGTAAATCTAAGGGGTCTCATTGTGGGTGTTTAATAGTGCAGGAACACTTAAGATCCAGCCATTTGAATGTAAGAGTTTGCATCAAAATATATACACTATTTCCTATAGGACATTTGGGCCATTTTATTCTTCTGCTCTTTTTTCTTCATTCACATTCAGAGTTGTAATGTATTTGCAACTGTATTGGCATTTTGGACAGTTCAGCAGGTACGTGACATTTTAGGGTCCCATCCCAAGGCTGCCTGCCAAATGTATTGGTCTTTCATTGCGCAGACTTTCATTTGATAACAATTAAATCCATGTTATGTTTTTGATGCTGTTGAATGTTTGTTTGCACTAAAAAGACGGAGTTTTTTTTATGTATAATCAACTGAAAAACGCAAAATGTGTATCACACTCCTCAGTATGTGAGTATACTGCATTTATATTTTCACACATACCTATTGGGTCTTTAGCATACAATGTACTTTGATAGTTGTCCCATCATCTTCTACACAGCATGTTCCCTGAATAATGATTAGAATTGAAATACATTAACTAGAGCCAAGCGCAACCTTAGTCATCCCCATTATTTCGTTGCTCATCGTCTGCTGCCTATAGTGTGCCTGACCTTTGAGAGGACTTTTTGATTATAGCAGACAAACCATGTATATTTAAAAATTGCTTTTGAAGACAGTCTTTGACAGCAGTAATATATGTTTGTCATGCATTACTTTTATACTGCAGTGATGTAACAATGTCTTCACTGGAATTAGTCTCATTTAATAATGTTAGGGCGTTTGCTGCCATGTCATATCTGTATTTGAATTGTACATTATGGCTGGGTTTGCTGGACAGACAGTTACAGCACACTGTACATGTGAAGCACCATGTGCAGCTGAGTAGGATTGTAGAGAGAAGAGTCAGCGATTTTGGTTGTGTGTCATTTCTAGACTCCCAGTGTTCTTTAGTTCTTTAAATATCTTGTTAGTTTTAGATTAGATATTTTATATTTAGTTTTAGTTCTTCAATGTTACATTTTTAAAAACATTTGCAATATTAAACCATGGAAAGCAACACCTTCAAGGAATAGTTTGACATTTTGGGAAACATGCTTATTTGCTTCCTTCAGAAGACCAATACCACTCTCACAGCTGTATGCTAAATATGAAGCTCCAGCCAGGAGATGGTTAGCTTAGCTTAGCACAAAGACTGGCAGCATTGAGAAACAGCAGTGATGACAAAACTCCATCCTTTTATATGTTTGAAAATTATTCAAGTACAATAAGCAGATTCAATCATAGTCGCATTTGCTAAAATCCTAACCCAGATTCCTGCCAAACCACTGACATTGCACTAAATGACCAAAATACATTGGCATTAATGGATAAAAGATGTTTTTGGGAACATAATTTCATGAGCTTTTGCAAGCTTTTTGCCAGAACACTGCCAAAACATAGCAATAACTACCTGGAAATATTTAGAGATCCACTAGTAAGAGAATAATTCCAACACAATCAAATGATGCTGTGTGAGGATCTCCCAAACCTTATGATTTTGTCAACACCAAAAAACTATTTCTTATTTTCCTCGAGCATCCCTATTACAAAGACATAATAATGGCATTATATACTGGCAGGGGCATGCTGATTCGGTGGTTAGTCCTCTCCAAGCTCAGCAAGGAGCCATCAAAGCTACACAATACGGCCCCTATTACATTCCTCCTAATTACCTTTGACTGGAGTGGACTGCAAACTGATTATGCTGGCACCATGTTTAAAACACTCTGGAAAGGAGAAGGCCACAGAACGAGCATGCACTTTTGTCTCCCATGAAAGTCAAGGCCAAGGCTGAGAGCTGGTGATTAGGTGTGAGGGTTGATTTTGCGCATGACTGTGAAGTTTCGGGGTTGTCTTAATGAGAGAGTGGACTTCTTATAGGTTTTTCCTTTCACCGATGACATGCAAATAAAGCATGGCAGTATTGTACCATACATGTCCGTTTACAGGTTTCTACTTTCATAAGGTCCCAATTTTTTTAAAGGTTTCTATGCAATAGCAAAGGCTTTTAGGGTGCATTTACAAAGACACGCCAAACGTGTGTACAACCACTAGCGTAAGATTGAGTGACACAAATTAGTAAAGACTAAAGACATAACTATTGTGGAAATGTTTGAAAGTTCTATCCTGTACATGTCACGGTTACATTACATTGTGCTTCAGAAATGTCAAGGCACACCCCGTTGTATAAGAAGAGAAGATCTTAATTGATCTGCTGAACTGCAGCTGAACATGACAGCAGTTATCTTCACTCCCTGTCTCTGGCTTTCTCTCTCTGCTATTCGGTCTTTGGTCTCACTTCTTTTTTTTTTCTCTTTGAATTGGGGATGTTTGTCAGGATCCTGTGAATCCAGGCTGCGCTCGCTCCTCTCACGCTGCTCTGAGGGCCGACTATGGAAATAATCGAAACCGTGTCACCAGAGCTGGAAAGGTTAATCTTTGCAGACAGAGAGTGGGCAGTGCAGCTGAAGAGATAGACTTTGGAGTTTACTGCCCTGCTATTTGTCATACTAAGTCTTTGCTTTAGACAAGGCAACTGGACACCTTGATCCGCTTAAATTAACTGTCAACATAAATGCAGCGCTGGGGAAAAAATAAATAGGAATAACACCCCACCCTCCTGCACCCACAATGTCCCATAACAGGAGTAGTCTTGGATGGAAAGGTCGAAACTGTGTCGACTGCAGGAGTTAAGACAGCTCAAAGAGATGAGTTTGAGATCCATAACAAGCCCTTAAGGGCTAGAAAGCTACAGAACTTGACCTGAGCCCCCACAGACTTTCCTCCACTGTACGTAATTGGGAAAAAAAAAAAAAAAAAACATCAATGCCTGCCAGCCCCTCCTACATAGAGCAGTTAATTCAACAAGAACAAGAATAGGAAGAGGCTTATGGGGCACTGAGTGAACGTGTGAAGCAGATGAGAACTTATGGCCGGTGAGCCGTATTTTTATTAGAGAGATACAGTCTTGGGCAACTTATGAATGGGAATGTTAGATTGGGCCTCAGAAGTTGCTGTTTTAATCAATCATTTTGAAGAGGCTATTTACTGAGGCAAAAACAATAAAAAAAAAACAACAATACAAATCTACAGCGCATACGATATGCTAACAATTTTCACTGAGGAAAAAAAAATCTATTTATTACCAGAAACAAACTATACGAATGAAAGGGGGAATAAAAAGATTGCTACCAGTATACGAAAATGCAGAATATATGCGTTATTATATCTAGAAGAGTAAGTACTATATGCAGTGCTGCAGGAGTTTGGAAAGAACATTACTTCAATAAAATGCATTTGATCACATAGCATTAAAAGGTAAGCTATCTTTGCTGCCACTGCTATCCCGATGGACCTACCAATATTTTCAATTCACAAATAAAGTCTTCACATATCTTTGAGAACCACAATCCAAATAGGTCATGGTGTGTTTTTACATCCTCTATGCTGTAACTTCTGCATCTTTTAACCGCATACACAGCACCTTTTCTGCACTGAATAAAATCCCCATTGGCCCCGCATCATGTTCTGCTTCAATTCCCGTGTTCAAATTCCACTGTGAATTTAGCAAAACGGATATTTTCCTTTCGAAATTTTTAGACTGCTTATTTGGGGGACATGACAGTGTAATCAAACAGTACCAACATGCCAGGCAGGTAACGGCCCAGGTAAGAGTCCAACTACGGCAAGTCACACAACCCCCTCTTTGTTTCCCCCAACCCTCTGCGTCGGTAATCAAGGATGAAAAAAAACCCATTCAAAATGTACTCAGCTGTCTTCAGACCTTTGACCGCACGTCTCCTCTTCCACATAAATGCACCTCATAGTGGATACCTTGGTTTTGATGTGTAGATTTTTTGGGCTTCTGTTCAGTTCCCTTCAGGCGTTTTGTGCAAGCCTCCTGAACTCATGCTGTCAAGAGGTTTGAGTTCCAGCGAAGACTCCTCTCCATCTGCCCGGCGCTCTCCAGGTGGACTGTTCTGACATTTTGTTCACTCACTGGCAAATAACACAAGGCAGGGAGGGAAAAATGTTTTATGGTATCACATTATAAAGCCACTTTATATAACGGTTGCCTTATTTTAGCTCTATCTTGCATTTTCCCTTACATTGCAATAATGCCTTATGGGGTTTTCACTGTAGTTGGAGACTCGGATATCGACATTGGTGTAAGACTGAATCTCTCAGTCTGTATGATAAAACCTCCTGTCTATCTGCTCCCCTACACTTTCCTGAACTAAGTGGCACACCCCGAGTTTGTAACGCACGCTTACTGTTTTAAGTTAGCAGTCTCACATGCTGAGTAGTACCCATGATTAATAAACTGATATGTGCTGAAATCAGTGGAGTATCCTTTCTTAAAAATACTTCAAAACAAGCGAAAAAAACCAAAAATAATTTTCTCACACATACAGTATTTTGTGGAAGATATTGTTAATTTTAAAAAAGTTGCAGCGACTGGGGAGAATGGATGACTTTCACTGAATTTTAATTGCATACTTCTGTGAACTGGTGCAGGCACATTGGTGCCATTTTATACATTTTGATTTATCTCTTCAATTAAATCCATACAGCAACTTATCAAGCAAGCGCAGTTCTGTAAGAGTCTGTGTGAAAGGACGATTTTTCCTGTTCAAAGTGATTTCTCCAGTTAAGTCTCTTTCCCGCATGAGACGAAACTTTGGCTGGCTGTTGGCAGGGTCGGCGTCTGACTCCTTGGAGTGGTCTGCACAAGCTGACAAAATCAAATCACATTTTGAAAAAAAAAACCCAAAACAAACAAACACAATGCTACTAGTTGGAGTCATTAGCAGGTCCAACACTTCCTGCTTTTTACCCTTGTTTGATAATTGTAAGGATGGTCCAGTTGAGCTTTAAGTGAAATCATCTAGTGTGTAAACCTCAATTTGTTTGTGATGAAGCATATGCCAAGAAAAAAAAAAAATATGGCCAAAGCTTTTTGAAATTGCTACATAATGCCGAATAGCTGTTGCTATTTCATCAGCAAACCGATCCGGGAATCAAATAGGTAAAAATCATCCTTTCTTCCACATACTTAAAGACCTATATAAATCCACCACTATCATTGTTTCCCCCCTGAAAATACAAGCAATTATGCGTACTTCCTAATAGAGCCAGTGTTGGGAGGTCAACTCCAAACAACTGCATAGTCAGACAAGCAAGTTCAAGAGAGCTTTTCTGGTATGAGGCTAGTCTTGTTCACACCTCTGAAGACGAGATACACACACACACACACACACACACACACACACACCTGACCAAGATTGCTGCCTTCCAGAGCAACCAAAACACAAAAGCTCTAGCTTCAAACCCAAAATGTGCATAGTGATTGTTCTGCATACGTTTGACTTGACTGGATTTGAGGCTGAGCTGCGCCGCTCAGCTGGTGATTCTCACTGGGAGAAAGCACAGTGCTCTTCCATCACTTCTCCCAGCCGTCGCAGTGATATTCCCGTCACAAGCGTGCTTCTTTAACCAGAGCGTGTGGTGCTGCTTTTGTTGATTTGCAACAATGTTTAACTTAAAAAAACCAACGGCATCACACTCATTCAAAAGGAATCATTTACAGGGACACCTTCATCCATCCCCTGGGGTTTTATCATCAAGCTCTGTATTTATCTAGATTTAACTACCCTTATTGATTAAATCTTTACTCCCGACATTAAACTCAATAAGCCAAGACGTGATTTACGTCAACAGTTAGTGTTGTTCCCATTTTGATCATTTATTTATCATGCTTGAGAGCTTTTGGGGAATGCCGCAGAAAAGAAAAGAATAAGAGATCAGAAACGTTGGTGTTGATTGTCAGGACTAAGGAGCAAAAAGGACGAGGACGCCGTTGACAGTTTTTCGTGAAGGAAGAGGATCAGGGATGGTGTTCAAATACAGCAAGAAAAGATGCAAAATCTCACAGGGCTACACTGAGAAACTCAAAGTTGTGTCCTATTTTGCAGCCTGACAGTAATGTATTGTTTAAGAAAAAAAATTAAAATAAAAAGTGCACACTGGAATAACTTGGGATATTTGCCTGGAGTGAGTTTGAGTCAATTTCCAAGCATGCATATAAGAAGGCTGATTTTATTCAGCAAGGGTAAGCAGTAAAATAGACCACACAGGTTAAGGAGGTCTCAAATTGTTTGCGGCAACCTCATAAAAGATGGGAAATTGTGTTGGTTTTTCAGCTGATATGCAGAGCCAAGGTGAAGGACATGGTTTGGTTGGAACCACCACACACACACACACACACACACACACACACACACACACACACTGCCAGAAGCAATTGCCTTTATCATGCTATTAATCTGATAAAGCTATGTTAAAAAAATGTGTGATTGAAATTCATGGCCTTTTCTTCAACACACTATACAATATGGATCATAGCCTCATGTCTGTGTATTTAGAGTAGTGTTTTGTCCGTCTACTTACTTTCCCTGGGTGAAAAATGACTTCATTTCATCTGAATGCTGCACGTTTGAGTCTCTATTTGAACAGCTGATATTAAAATGAATTTCAATTAATGCAGATGTATTTCCTCAGCCATGGTACAAGTTATCATCTTAATTAATTTAGCCATTTTAGCAACTAAATCATATCATTTTTTGTGTTCTAAAATAAAAGAATAATGGGAAGCTACTTATTTATTTCTGCTAGGTTTCTTCTGGCTGTTGCCTTCCAATTTAAGCAGACAGTAGTGCCACATAAAGCCACCTTTTATGATAGAATCACCCCCGATGGAAACATAAAACACAACAGATAAAAAACACACTGGCAAAGACATTCTAAAAAGAGCAGCGGGCAGTGGCAATAAGTTCAACAGAAAATGTTCAATTGACTATTGAATAGTGTCATTAGGAGTGGATTGCGCCATTTGCAGTGCTTCAAAGCCTGACTGGCTTTTAGGGTCACAGGATAAGTGTGACAGAGCTCAGAACTGTTTGCAGGAGACGAGGAGTGGTGCTATTTAGGTATTATGCTTAGCTTTTACTGTGAGGAAGCCCACTGTATGTGTACTTCCTTTATTTGAGCCCCTTCGCTGCAGGAGCGAAGAAACCACACTGTGCAGGTGTAGTTGTTATGCTATTGCTCTAGTCACATTGTCTTGTCTTGTTTTTCTTGTTACTTTTTTCTCCTCCTCCTACTCTCTCTGCCTGGATGAAAGGGAAGAAAAACAAAACTGCATGACATCATAATTATACTAGGTCACATAGCATCTGAGGGGGAATACAGCTGAGTCCAATGCGATTGTGATTAAAAATGAGAAAAGACGGACTGATGATAAACAAGCTCCCCGGAGTTAAACCGCGGATGTCAGATTCGGTCAGATCCAGCAGCAAAGCCCTGGGATTTGTCGAACGTGGCCTGGGTCTTCCGACCTCCAACAGAGTCGAAAGTATAATCCATCTTGTTTATTATTCAAAAAGACCATCAACTAAGGATTTAGCAAATACTTGACTAAATTGACACGTTCTGCTTCCATTACAATCCGTCTGCAGCGAAAAAAAAAAGCTGCGCATAAACAGTAAGCCATTGTTTTAGCAGAGTGATTTCCTTCATATGCGTCTCTTAAAGTGAAATCGGGATTAAAATGCAAATCATCTAAACTTTTTTTATCCTCTTTTCATGAGAAAAAGCTCCAACCCTTTGAAAAGACATGAAATAAACACTCCAGACCCAGTCGCTAGCTTTGTGTTAATGATTTCTACCAATCAGCTTTGGAAACTAGTTTACTGCACTTCAAACAAAACGGAGGGGGGCTACTTTTTGGGAGAGCAGCGGAAGGTCTTTTATCTTTTTCCTCATCTTTGCTGTACAAAAAATAAATATATTTCAAATTGTTGTATCAAAAAGACTACTTTCTGTGCGCTGCGTGTCATTAAAGTGCATTTGGGCACATGCAGAGGACAACAAAACTGTGCCTGTATCAGGGCTTTTCCCTCATCAAAATCAATAGACATGGATCTTTAAAATTATTAATGATTGAACGTTATCCATGGAGCGCATCATTTTTTAAAAACAAGCCGACACCCACCATTACTTCATTCTGTATCACAACAGTAAGCAGCACTACTGTAAAGTTACATTTGTCACATAACGTTAGCCTATAACACAATGCATGTTCAGCATCACATTTATTTAGCAGCAACAGGAGCTGGAATATGGACAATCCATAAATATATTATTTTTTGATATTGGAGGGAGGCTTTTTCAGTTTTTTTTCTAAGCCAAAGGGAGAGTCCAAAGGAATATTAATAAGAGTGGGGAGGGTTTTGCTTTGTGTTAACTGAAACAAAGAAAATCATTTTCTATAGAGTGCCTTATTACAGGGCAAATCTTTTAAAACCTTCCTTAAGAGAGCCTAATACACACTGAGAAGGCTGATTTTCCACATGCATCACTATACCACTCAATATCCCCACAGGAAACAAACAGAGAGTCCACTTTGTTTGGCTGACAGTTGTTTGGTAACCATCCACATACTGTACATCACATTAACTGGTTTCCACATTGTTTGCTATTAGGCTTATAAAATGTCAGCAACAATGTTTCAGGATTTGGTGAACGTGGCCCGTGTCAGAGGACCTCTAACCACAGAATAGCTTTATAGCATAATCCGCTGAAGTCTTGTTTACTATACAAAGCAAGCACCCTCCTCTGTGGGCTTTAGAGAATGCTAAGGATAGAATGGAAGCAATGCCTGTGAATGTGGCTCCTCGCTTGTCACCGTAACAGCCTCTCCAGAAAATTGCACAGTTGCAAAGTATGTAATTAGAATAATTGGCGGCGAGCAGCGGGGTAAATGTTTGACAATATACATACACTGTTTGGATGTACATTATTTTATCAGCTTGTGTCGAGGGAGCTGAAAAGAAGGAACTTGCAAATAGCTGAAAGAACAAGGAGAAGGTCAGGAGCCTTTCAGCCACTCATGTTTTCCAATGCACCATTCGTTATAAACATACAAGTATAGGTAAGACAAGATTCTACTGTTTAATGGTGATACTTTTAAACTATATATGGTGCAATAAATGTAATGTGCATTGTCCCTGTTGAATATAAAACAAATTCTTTATCCATTTGTATGTTGTTTTGCCCAAATTTTAACCAGGGACTTGAGCTGCAAATTAGTTTCAACTGGACACCCTGTATACATTTTACATCAGTTGTATCCTATTTCTTTTTCCTGCGTAAAAATGTGTATTGACCCAAATACAATTTCATTATGGTAATTGATTTAAAGTTAATATGGGTCCCATACCAAGCATTATCTGTCATTTACAAACAAATTGGAAGAAGTTGCTAGCTGCAATGGGTACTGTAATTTTCTGTGGGTCAGTGGATGGTGGGAGATCAACAGTCTGGGATACGCCGCAGTGAGTCGGAGGGCCCTTGATGGAGTACAGCTCTTGTGTTCACTTGTGGTAGACTCCATTACTTCTCCATATATAGATGGCAGTAGGGAGAGGATCCCCAGCAAATTTGATCGGCGAGATTACAAGCCACCGCGTACTAGATCATTTAAACCTCATCTCTGTTGCCTGCAAGGACCACAATACATTACTCCCTCCATGCAGGGCATCTATCAGTCCCCTTCGCCTTGCCACCCCAGGTCTCCCAAGATGAGATGAAGACGGAAGAGCGTGCTGACCAAAACAGGGGTCTCGACCCGACGGGGTCAAGCGAATGTGAAGCATGGTCGACAGCGTTCCAATGGCGCTTTGAATGGGTGCAGATTCATCACGCGGGGGTGGCAGTGGGCAGGGAGAGGTGGCCTTGATGGTAGCTATCTGTAATGATAGACGGCCGTACGAGTATCTCAGAGCCCTCTGAGAGTGCTCTGCTCTCGTCTGCACATTGCAGGACACATAGTCTATTGCTCTCATTGGACACCAGGAAAAGGGAAATCAACAGTGGATTTGTGGATCGGATCAACCAAAAAATAGAAAATGTGTAAAACTGAAAAAGGGGCTGCGGGAAGGTTTGAAAAATATCAAAGTATGCCAAAAACACCAGAATAGTCCTTTAGCATGCTTTTAACACTTAAGCTTGACTTGCCTTTGTCTAAAGCCCTGACATTGTTTCACATCTACCACCCACTGCCACATGCGCTTACCTCATTTGCATGTTGGCCCTGTTTCTGTCTTAATGCTGCAAAAATGTCCCAGGGATCTAAACAGGTGGGGGATTGGATAACTGCCCTCAATTATTCATTTATTTGCGCAGATGCGTGTCCAAATTTGTAACCACATCATCAGCCTGACCTCTCTGTGAGAACACCTGTGTTTGCCTAAGTATTAAAATGATCCCCCTCTTAAACGCCAACTCCTGACTTGTGTTGTTTTTAATTCAAAGGGAACAACCTTGATGTATATGGCAGCATTAAAAAAAAGAACAATCCAGTTTCGCTACCCTCAGCCCATCCTCGGGAGAAACAATTATCATTCTTTATTGTGACTTTTAAGAGCTGCTTGAGGGCCAAGCAGAAACAATGACAAGGACGTCTCCCTGTTTATGGAATTGTGTGAATATTATATTTGCTCCCTGCTGAGAAGTTGGACTATCAGACTGATTTGCCTGCTACAGTCAGCCTCGCTATGCCACCCTTTTGTTCCCCAGCATCTCCAAACATTTTCTTTGCAGCTGTTTGAGTTAATGCTGTCATTAGACTATTGGATCCTGTAGCCAAATTATAATGTGATCTCCCGCATCATCTATTCTTCTCTTCCCTCTGAGCTGATGAATAGCTTAAGGTCAGACTATCAAATTAGTGGCTCCCATTACTCCCCAGACACTAATGGCTTCTTTATGAAAAGGAAAGATATGTAATCTCTCCAAAAGCCTTTTGGAGACCAAACAGTTTGTCTGTAGATGAAATGTGAGTGCAGTGCTTGCTTGAATTGTAAAGTGACCTGGGGGGGGGGGGGGGGGGGGGGGCCTGTAAGTGCCAAACCCAGTTTTCCTCTTTCCTTCACATGCATACTGTGCGATGTTTTTAATTCATCTCACCCTGCTCTTATTTTTTTGTCAATCTGCGTGTGTCACTGCACTCTCAGTTTGGGGAAATCTCATTTCATAACCGCGCAAATAAATTTAAAAAACAAGGTCGGATTAACAGAATAACAAAGCAACCACACGTTTGTGATCAATAAAATGGTTTGGGTCAACCAAGCTCCCTTCAACTGACCACATAATTAAAAATGTTAATTATCCCACTATGTAAACTCACTGTTGTTTGAGGACCCCATTTCAGTGGAGTCTCACTTAATTAATCCATGTTTGGACGGGTTGCGCCTGGAGACCAGCCAAGGACACTTTGATTAGACAATTGACCGTTGAGGAGTCACCATGTGAATCCATCGTGATTAAAAACTGGTAATATTCTATATTTTATTGTATATTGATTTTTATATTATTGCATGTCTTATGGTCAACAAATCCCATTAAAATACCAACGCAAACAATGAACTGACTGCACTATTGATTGAAATATTGCCATAGAGCTTCATTGTTATCCAAGAACTATTAAAACCTCTTCAGCAAACCACATCATTGTACTCGGCCCATTCTCATTCCCAGGGCGTCATATAGCGATGTTTTGTCACGCCACTCAGCGTTGCACAAGGTACCCTTGGAAGGAAGTCAGGGGAGGTAGAACAGAGAGCGAGTAGTCCACGTAAGGAGGTGGCTGGAGTGGATGGGTCACACAAACAAGCGCAGGACTTTCCCCCAGGAGCCCGGGGTCCGTGCCCCGTGTGAGACAAACGTTGGGTTATATTAAGGTTAAAGTCACGTCGCATCCATCACGTGACTTCCCACTACCTTATGCAGTAGTTTCTGAAGGCGTCTCTGACAGACGCTAAAGGGTACCACGTGCGTCTTTATACAACGCCGAGGGCGTGACAAAACGTCACTATATTCACCCCGGGATGAGACCGGGTTGTTTTCTTGACATGTCTTTATCACCACGACCAGGGCACTGTAATTTATTTATGCCATCCTGCTGCCAAGAATATTAATTAGCGCTGCAAATGTGTATTAATTCGCAACTAAAAATAGGCCCTAAAATATTCAGTAGTCTAGTTTGACAAAGGTTTAATAAAAACTCTACGGCCTAGCTGTTTTCAGATATTAGTGAGCAATTTTTTTTAAAAACCTTTTTTGACCCAAATGGGCTTGAGGCCACGGATGGGAAAGAACTAATGCATTTTTGGCTTTGGTCTTTTCAACAATGAGGAAACTATAAGATAATGCCAGCCTTATCCTTTAAATTGTGTTCAATTTGTCTATTATCAAAAAATGATCAGAAAAACAAAAAAACACAACATGAGAGATCAAAAACAGAGATTCAACTTGTGTTTAATTGTTGGTTTTTTTGGGACGATTCTGAATGCTGTCACCGTACCAAAATTGAGCTGTCACGCAATAAATTCCATCTCTCTTGCCGTCTTTAGAATTCCGACATCCTGCATTGCCAAGATTTTATTTGAATTCCCTGCCCCCCCGAGAGGCCGACACGGGGTGACTTGATCTCGACCAGGGCTAAAATCAAACAGCTTGGCTTCAGTGAGAGACCCCCCGGACAGCCGCAATGGAAGTCCATCACTGGGTCACAGCCTCAATCCGTCACTGCCTGCTGCTGCTATCAAGAGCAGGTCCAAGGAGAAAACAGGAATGACTCAGGACCGCAGCGTTCCAGTTCACTCTTTGGGTCAGACACTTGATAAATATGTTAAATAAATAAATATAAATGCATTTTTCATAAACATATTTCTTGCTATGCACCCTCACTAAATTTGTACCAGCCAGAAGCCAGAATATGTGAGACAATCTGAATGTGAACTGCAACTTAATTTTAAGCAGGGGTCCCTAATATTTTCATAAAATGAATATAGATTATTTCTCCTGCAAATACAGAGGCCCGTGCTGCCTGGGAGGCTAGAATAAAGAGACTGAATCGTCGCCCAGACTGGAATCAAACAGTTTAGTTCACTAAAAGATTCCTCCTCCCACCTCCAGCTGCAGTGGAGGTCCAGGTTATAACCTCAATCCCTCGCTCTGAGGTTGGAGATAGACTGTATTCACTTTCCACTCAGCCTGCTTTAATGTGCTCTGAATTCAAACTGAAATTGCATACCAGAAACCTTGAGATATTTTGAGTTCATACAGACTGAATGTACACCTTAAAAATATTCTTCACCTGGCATTTGCTTGATGCCGTATTTTAAATGAAATCATTTCATTTCTTGGAAGGATTTTGGGACTTTGTATATTTTTTTCATCAGTATTCTGTTTTAACCACCCACCGCTGTACGCCATTAATACTCTGCAATCACAGTGCAGCACTGTATTTCACTTTTGGCCATGTCAACTTGTTATTTTGGCTCTTTAATGATACTTTCAGCCCAGGGGATGGGATTAGCTGCGACGGGGGTGAATCCAGTTACTTCCACAAGGGCAGAAAGGCTCCTTTTGGATTTAGCAGCAGACTTTGCAGACCTTTCTCTCTCGGGCCTGAGTGCCAATTCTGACCTTACAAGAGGTGAAAGCCTCACAATAGGATTGTCAGGTATCTTTTTTTATTCCTTGTTCTGACAAAATTCCCCATTCTTGCTATTACTGAATCTCTTGAAAAGGGCATGCAAAAAAAGCTGACAGTTAAAGGGTCTATATGGGCAGGACATACGTAGCTTATTATCTGCTGTCATGGCTATTTGTTGCCCCCCCTACCTGAAATGAGAGCGGCAACAACAGGATCAAAATACTAAATGCTGGTAATAATATTCGCAGCAAACCCTGCAGACTTTGAACTAGTGACCATTATTAAATGATAACACCCAGTTGTAAATACTCACGGCATCAAATTCTCTAAGAGGCAATAACTTTCTGAAGGCTGTTGGAAGCCTAAATTTAATTTAAGGCTTTTTTCCCCCCCATCTTCCCGTCTTCTCGCCCTGAGTGGATGAATGTCCTTAAAGTGTGATGATCTTTTCCAAAAGGGGAAAAAAAAAAACATCATTCCAGGTGCAGTTGTCTACTTCAGATCTTCTTGGACATGAGTAGATATACTGAAACAAAGACTGAGAGTAACACAGGGTTATGATTAACACTGAAAGGCCTCTCAGCACAGGTTCAGACATTTGTAATATTAAAGATAAATAGTGTCTTATTCCTCCCAGTCTCAAATGTTTCCAATCCTTTTAATAGTATCACTGGCTTGACTTGGGACTGTGCCCTTAAATGTGTGCGCCTGTGATATGACAAATACTGCACTTATCCTGGATCCTTAGAGCTGGACGGTTTCCTATTAGGAAACCATTTCGAGCTGGAGTTCAAAATCCAAAGTGTGCCTTCGTGATTTAATTAGGGGATTGCAAACGAGGAGGCAGGTAGGTCTTGAGGTGGCAGGCTCATAACTCAGCACTTCTGTTGCCCCTCGCTCTCCAGTCCCCAAGACAAAGTAAGAGTTCCTCATCATCCTGTGTTATGGAGTTACAGAATCCCCTTTGCAACGGCCATCTTGGATCCATTTCTCTGTACCGCTCCTGAAATTGGTCACATTCTATTCCTGTGTTTTCTGAACTTCTTATAGCTTCAAATGATGTTCAAGTTGAATTTTACACCACTGCTCCTTCAACCCCTGTTAAAGACCTTCAGGATTTCTGATGCTCACAAAAGAATCCAGTAAACTTTGTTTGGGAAAAGACTCAGAAATTGAAGGAAAAAAAAAGAAGGTCTGTCATTCTTAATTATCTGAATCTCCAGAGGGACTCATTTACTGCATGCTGATTTAGCACTGGAAGTCCAAAGGCAACAGCTGTGTCATATTCCAACAAAAACTCTTCAAAATTGGCATCAAAATACATTAAGAAAGGTGGTTCCTTGGTTTGAAACCTCAGAAGAGCACAGTTTGTTTTCAGTTCCAAAATGATTGATTTCTTCTCAATTCTTAAAGGATTTTCAATCCTTAAAGCTTTTGTAGCAGCAAAGTCTGCTAATACTCATTATAGAGACAGCAGACAAGCTGCAGAGCCAGACAGATATCTGCCAGTGGAACTTTTTGGGGCTTTAGTTTTGTGCTTATTGTAGTGCTATATTACAAGGCAGGCCTGTAATGTAGCTCCAATTATATGGTTTGCCTAAAGGGAAGAGCAACGAGGCTTGCTTGAGCATCTGCTGCTTTTTGATGCAGTTGCTGACCTCACACTGTCTCCCCCTTCTGGGGCAATTATTTATCATTAAGAAACAAAACAAAATGAACACAAAGAGTATTATTTCAACTGAAAAATAATGATAAAATGTCTGTATGAGGTAACCTCTACCTCATATAACTAACATGCATGATGTAATGAAGCTCTAGCGAAAGGTCAGTGATGAAGACTATACTTTTAAATGCTTAGACTGTACACATACCATCCTACCATTCTCACACATGCACACTCGTATTCCCTGCTGTCATTATCTGGGGCTGTCCATAGTGTTATCATCTGTTCCATCAGGTGGCCAATATCTATCCAATAGCACAGCGACACACCTTCACTGTTAACCTCTCATCTCGCTGCTGTCTGTTTAAATACAATTTGCTCCCTGTCTTCAGTGCGTTCCGCGCAACTGTTGCGCACCCCTCCACCTCACCGTAAACGCCCAGTCGTCGCAGATCCATCAGCTCATAATTCCATCAACCTCTTCGGCCATCAGCCTCAGCAGAGCCATCAGCCACCAACACCACCAGTGTCTGGACTCCATGGGGGGGATTTACTCTGCCGCTGCTCAGGGAAGATGCCGCTCCATTACCAAAATCCCCCTGTGAAGTCTAAGCACCAAACTTTGTCAAGGTTAATGTCACACATCATCTGTTTCAATAAATATTTACTTAATTCACTTGTCTCTCCTAGTAATAGTAATTAATAGTAGTTAATTTAAGTTATTTCTGTTATTCAGCAAGTCAGTAAGGTAAGGGTAAACAAATTTGAACCTAAAAATGTAGGCTTCAAAAAGTTGAGACTAATAGTTCACGTAAAAAAATGTGAATTACATTTACACAGTTTTGTTAATTTGACTTGAAAAGTCTGTATCCCAGAGGATATGATGCCCAAACGCCCAAAACAAGTACTGAAAATCAATAGGAGCTAAAGGTGAAATACAAATTTTTTTTCTGAATGGTTAAATGCTTAGTTTAGTTGAAATTAATATTCTACTGTGAAGAAAGCACTCCAGATAAAAGTTTTACCTCCCAATGGCTCATCAGAATCAGATGAGGAGGAATCAAGCGAAGAATATGGAGCGGCCGAGGATTTATACATTGTGCCGCAGGGAGAACAGTATCCACAGCAGCGTCATCATTCGTGCCACTATTGACTCTAATGATGACACAGAAAATGGAGCACACAAAAACAGGAAATAGAAAGTTTAAACCAAAGCTAGAGTAAAATCAAACGGTTTCTTAAAACTCTAAGCTGTCTGCCCCAACTTTTACAATAAAAAAAAATGAATGACTAGAGAAGACAGTTTGAAGTCAGAATCTCACTTTTTCCTTGAATTGTGGACTGAGATAATGATCACTGAACCTGGAGAGTGTTTCAGTCTTCCTCTGTCTGTCTGTGTCACTGTAAAGTCAAGGCAGGTATTTCCTCTGAAATTCTCTCAAAGAGGCACTTGATCCCAGGATGTCACGGAAACTATGATATTGCTGAATAGTGCTGAAATATTGCTGAAATTCTACAGCTGAAATGTTTAAGGTTTCCAGCTTTTATTGCATTGTGAAAGAATCCTTGTTTTTGTGACAATACACCCTCATATCAAACTGTTTCCAATAAGTGTCTAAAACATTCATGAGGGTTTTAACTCTAAGTTTTCTGACTTAAAATTCCCAAATCATTATTTAAATATCGCATGTTACATTTGTAATCCAAATCATGTGGACTGACTGTAAGCACACTGGTGAAGGCTTTTTATGATTCTGCATGCCTGACCTTATTTCCCACTCAGTATACATTATGCAATCAAAATGAGGTTTGCGGACGATGTTAATGAAGCCAACTGCATTCCAGTGCGGGTCTCCCGCTTGGTCAAACAAACATCTGCTAGTCAGCTAAAAGGGAAAATAAGGGGCACCAAGGAAGATATTCAGGCTTTTCAGATCTCAGGCCTGAATGCTTTTTCTTCAGTGCTGTTCTCCTTGCCGAATGCATCGTGACTCTCAATCACACAATAAATCTTGTCTTGTATCCAGAGTGGTTATGAGTCTAGATTATTAATGGCTTTGAGACCTGCATTGAGCAGAGGGAACTCCATTACAGTGGATGCAGGGTACACGTTATTCCTTCTGACCTAAATGGCCCCATTTACTTAATAGCATATAGCAAGAGAACATACCGAACAATCTAATTATATACTATGGACCCATACACAGCCACATCGCCGATCTTTTTTTATTTGGTGCAATCTCCGACCTTAGCTGATTTTGTAATACTTACTCTCATAAGGACAAGGAAGTCCACGCGTTTATAATTGTAGTACGGAGGGTTTAAAATGGAACGTGACATCCACAGCCATGCAACAGTAGCACCTGTGCTTAGCATTTAGCTCAAAGCATGCTCACAGTGGCAATGCCAACATGCTGATGTTTATCAGGTAAAACATTTACCACATTCACCATCTTTTTCACACCTATAGTTCATTTGCTCTGGACCGAATCAGTTGATGGGTTTGTAAACTTGCAGTGTTTTCCTCTTGGTTCGGTTTCTTTTTACACAGAAAAATCCAAGTGAACCAAAATGTCCAACCACTCCGAGACCCTTGAGTTTGATGGACAGCGTTCACATACATATATATATATATATATGTTATATATTTCAATTTGTCCAACACTTTGGTTTTGCAGATGTTTGTCCAAAGTGTTGGACAAATTGAAAGATTGACCTTATGATGGCACTAGATGGAAATTTAAGGGGATCGCCAAACATATTATTATTCATCCTGAGACACATGAGTCAAAGTGGGATCAAGTTGACGAAAGTGACTTTCTCACTCAGAGATTGGGCAGTATTTCTGTTACTTGTATATGAAATATGTTTTTCAATTAGTTTGGAGTATTTTGTAATTGGTATTTGACAGGGCTGGTAAAAAAATTAAATTAGTAATTAGTAACAAGATGCTTCTGACTAGAGTAAATCTGTATTACCAAAAGAGTCAAAAAACATCTCCATGACTCAGAAAAAAACAAGACTGGGTCAAGCTAGTATATGGCTGGCCCATGTATGTAACCCATAGGGTTACCAAGCTCCTTTTTGCTCGATTTAACACAACCTTCCCTTCTTCAGCTGAGTTCAGCTCTGTGAGATAACCACGCCCCCTTCATTTGAATATAACAAATAATGTGGCATTATGAAATAGTCTCATGAAATAAATAAATGTGGCATTACGAAGTGGGAACAGGCGTGAAGATGGGTGGGACAGTCAGATGTGGGAAAGTCCGAGGGCACCTGCTGAAGAGAAGGAAAAGGGCAATGAAGGAGTTTGGGGAAACACAAATGTTTTAGGATAGGAGGGACATGGAGACCGACTGTGACGGAATGCCCAATGTTACAAATCTATTTTCCTGTATTTCGAAAATACAAAATGTATTTTGCATTTTATTTTGATACATTTATTTGAGGTGGTATTTTCTAGTTTATAGCAAGATACATTTTCATGCATCTTTGCCCATCTCTGTTCTCACTGTCCATGCTGCTAGCATGGCTAAACACTCTTCTTGAGCAGTGTCTCTCTCTAATGCCCTTTTTTTAAATTGTTGAAGCACAGTAGACGCAGGTGGTTAGAAACAAGTTGTACACTTCTGGATTACTTTCCCCTCCTAATTTTATTTCCTTTTACTTTGTTATTTGGTAATGGTTTTTTATGCAGTTCTCCTTTAAAAAAAAGGACATCCATTTAGTTTTCTCCCTGAAACATTGTCATCTCTCTAGGAATGTCATTGCGAGGATTGGATATTGCTCGACTAGTCTCAAGAGTTGTATTCTCTCTTTAACAAGAAATAAAATCCAACAGCAGCTTCTGGTTGGAGGGCAAGATGCGTCTCTATGACAACAAACAAGGGAATATGGAAAATACTATTGTTACAAGTCCCAGAGTTGGTGCCACAGCGACAATAGATATATCCTCTAAAATACAGACAGAGTTCAGCAGCAATGAAGACACAGAGTGTTCAATTCATCATCCAGATTGCATCTCTTTTTTTAATTCACAATAAAATACTCAATACATAACATTTATCTGAGTGTCAGTCTCTGTTTCAGTCCATAACTGTGGCTTAAGTGCATAAAACAGCCACAAATCCAATTGTTCCATTTGCAGCTGTAGCTATCTCACATTCCTGGTGTACTTCTTACAGTTTTCTACTTTAAGAAACATTCTAATACACATTATCACCTGTCTATAAATGAATCACGACTACTATAATAGTATAGTGCAAGTTACAGCAATACTTAAGCTGTACTTAAAGCAAGCAACGTCTAGTATGAAATGATTCTGGCCTTACATACTTAAAGTATATCTCACAGAGAGATACAAACCACGTTCAATGTCAATCACTAAATATCACAGTGATATTTTACTGCATGCATTACAATAATAACATTCTCCGCAAACCAGTGCAGCTCTGTAGAATTTAATTATTTTGTTGTACAAGGCACTTAACAATATGCCAATATTCCTTAAGCCACTGTAGGAGTGCTAACTCTGTGCTAAGTAAATGAACCGAAAACCTAGCGACCTGCCTGCAAGATTATACTCAGGTAAAAGAAACCCATTCAAGCAACCCAGTGGCTTCTAAACCTGCCATCTAATGGTACCTGTCCACAGGATCTGCCATTTCCACGCTCCCCATTCATTGTCTGTGTACGCTGCCATGCAATGTATTCTGGTAGCGACATGGTGGGGCATCACGTTGACCACTCCTCATTTGCATAAAGTTGAGGTCAAGCTGAGAACACGTACAATTAGACAGCGGCAGAATTTCAACAGGGCAAATAACACCGGAGCAGAGAACTTCACTGTAGAGCTTCACGACTCTCTTTACTTTGTCTTTCCTGTTGTATTGTACATTCATAGAATTTCATTATTTAGATTAGACATTGATCAGTCAGTTTATTAAAGTAAGGCAGGTAAATGCAAAGAATTATCCTTTAGCTTCTCTGCTGAAGTGGGATTAGATTTCTGCTTGTCTCGGAAAGAAGCTGAGTAAAGCCAATGTGAGCTGTAACTGATGGTAATCCTATTCCCTCTTCTTTTGAGACATTTCTTTCTCATCTCACCCACGAGTGGATGACCTTGGTTAGCTTATAGCTCAACAAGATGCAGCACTTTCAAATCTTGCCAAAATAAATAAACTTGTGCAAAGGCCTGCAGATTGACAGAAGCAGGCCGACTGTTATTTTTCTCATGGTGTTCTTTGAGGTCTGGACATGAAAGTTCTCCCCATTCTTTATTTTAACATCTTGCAGGCTTCACTGGTGGAAGGAACTTGTAAAGAGAAGGTCGGACTCAAAGCTAAAGATCAACCCAGTGTGGTATTGATTTCAGTCTACTGATGGTTTTTCTCCAAAGTGCCTCAATATTAGAATTCACTTGAGACGGACCAAGGCTTTCTGCACCAACTCTGCCTCTGTCTCCCAATCTTCTTCCTCCCCATATATATATAAAGACGGAGAGAGAGATAAAGAGCAGAGACAGAATCAGAACAGAATGTAAAAAACTGACATGTCTTCTTGATCAAGGAAACAGCATATCTCGTCCAGATGGCACAGATCTACAAACACTGGTTCTGCTGTTACATTAAAAATGTGACACCGCTGATCCAGAAAAAAACGTGATGGTGGAGAGTAATTGGGACATCATCGCTTCACAAAGTTATTTCTTCAGATGACTCTTTTCTTTATCTGTTCCAATTTGAAATTTGCATCAATAATCCCAGTGCCACAATGAAGAAAAGGATTAACAGCAGAATAATTGAAGGAATGGATTTTGGGATTGATGTTGCTTAGCAACCCCTTAATTTGAGTTTCTAATGGTAGCTTTAATTTCAGTCAATTCAAAATCATTTTCTCTTTCCACCTTGTGGAAGTTAAAGTTATGTGAGTCAGGGGTAACACACACTGTTTAAATACCATCAACTGCTGCACGTAGGCCTATTGCACTCTTGTGTGCCAATTGTTCTAAATGGTGCCAGCTTGTGTTTGTATCTGTTAGCCTCACAAAGTTATTAAATCATAATTGTAATCGTTAACCTGGGCCTCATATCCCTTTTGCTGACAGATTCACATCAGATTTTTGTAATTGCTCCTCAATTCCACAGCAGAAACCAGCAGGCAGCGGGCTAAAGGTGAGTAAGCAAAGTCATGGTACTTATTCAGCTTTCTAAAGACACGTTCCTTCTGTTGTTATGGTGCTATTATATTTAAAGGGTGGGTTTTAATCATGTTTTGACTTTGAGCGTCCCTTGACCCCTCCGCAGTGCAGGGTACCCTGCAAATACACAGTTCAAGGGTTGAAATAAGTGGAAACACTTACTGTAATCAAATGCCCCGATGGAGGAATAATGGAAAATCCGAAGAGATCCTTTGTGATGTGGATAGAACCCCAGCTCCTAAAAATTGCATTCATATGTAACCAAAATGCATTATCAATAAGTCCTGTAGGAAATGAAATGGCACCTGGATATCCCCGATATATCAGGGGCATTGGTTGTAAATTGTAAAGTGCAGATTGGATGTAATTCCTCTGGACAGTGCTGGTAAATTTTGTCAACCAATGTCAAGATTTCTGACCATGCTGTCTATTCGTTCCTACAAGCGACGACTGCAAAACTAAATCAACAGGTCACCGTTTAGATTTCCAGTTAGCATGTGTGGAATGCACTTGTGTACAAAGACACCCGTGTGCACAGAACCACGAGCTTGTGTGCTGCTCTCCACATCTGCGACCATATGAGTGTACCGGCGTTCTACAGCTGTAAAAAAAAAAATAAATAAAATGCTTCTAGTAAACATCCAGGCAGCAAATATGTTCCCTTCAAACATAACGGCATAGCAAAAGATACTATATAAATAGTGGAGACAGGGATGAGATAGACACCTGCAAGGACTAAAAGTCTATCCTGTGTTTAATCTAACAGCCGCTCTGCATCAGTCTCTGTAGGCCTACAGGATGTTATTTCCAGCACATTACGTCGCCATGCCTTTGAGTAACTCATATTTTCAAAATTCATTTGACTCGATGTCAGGACATGCAAATACAAAATTCAAAGCAAAACATTTTCATTTTCAACGTGGGCGTGCATGTGTGTCCTCCTTTACGGTTAACCAACACTGATATCAGACTTGTTGTTTGCACAGCTTGAGTGATGTGGCTCCAAAGTGACCTACAAAACAGCCGTGGTGGGGCCATAAATCACATTGGGTCTGGAATTAATCACTGTGTAGAGGACATCTTGTGCCACTGCTGTCCTCTCACAATCACTCTCTGCAAAATGCTTGCTCCCTTCCCTCCTTCCATCCATCCTTCTTTTCCTCCATCGCTCCATCAGCCTCCAAAGCGACCACCGATTGGTCTCGAGAGGAAGAAGGAAGAGGGAGATGTCCTTCCCAGCACTCATTTAAAATGCAGGTTAAAGTTTATAGGGAGGCCTGCGTGCCAGCCATCTGAAATGCTTTTCAGCAGAGAGGAGAAAAAGAAGACAATGAAGACTTTGTTTTTTGAGATTAACCTCAAGACCACGTTTTATTTCACAGCCTTCACCCCACGGTGCCAGCATTATGATAACTGTCAGTTTTATTTCAGGTTGGTGACTATGGGGACCAGGGTGGGAGCAAGAAAGGGTGAGGAGGAGGAGAATGGTCCGTTTGATTTATTAGACGACAGACACAGTGGGGATCCAATCAACATTACATTACATGCCAACACCATGTCAGCGTGAGGGACTTTACTTCAAGGGCAGCTGCCGTCAGTTCAAAGAAAAGCAGGCACAGTGGCCATTGTCTTCACTGTAAAGCTCAATCTGCCAGTCTCCACTTCTGCTTCAACACTGCAACCCTCCACTGGAAAATTACAGAGCTTACAATAATTGCCATTTTTTTTCAGCAGTCTGTCATAACAACTTGACAATGCGTGTGTAGTAGTTTTCAAACAAAAAAAAAAATAAAAAAAGGTGCCACACCAACAGATTTAAAACTGTGGAACAGTCTTGGCGCTTAGCAACACTTGCGTGACGGCTTAGCAAAAAGAGGAGATGGCCTTCACGTATGAATGCCGCCAGTGATTCAACATCCCACTGTTCCTTCTGTTCTTAAAACTGTAATTATTTGGTGCATGGATTTGAATGGGTTTGTAGAAATTCAAGACCTCTGCGTTGTCCTGGTCATGCCAAAAAAAATATGCATGTATATAATATTGTGTATGTATAAGGAGTAACAGTGCAGCAGTAGAGTGGATAAGTAGTGGAAAAAACGTGTTTTTTCACATGGCTAATGGGAAAGCTTTTTAATTCCCCGCAGTCACAACACCTCAGCAAATTGAAAGTGGGAAGACATTTGATCCACAGGTTATTTAACAGCTGACTTACTTAATTATCGGTGTGCTATTACACATGTGAGGCATCACAAGACAGCGCTGCTGCCTTTTGACTACAGCTGTTTCTTTTTTTCCGCGCGCAGATTATCCTCAGTCACTTCACTGATGTCAGTGACATTGAACTCCTACTTCCCTACTACCCAAATTGCTTCATAACAAGAAGTATAAAAATGGAACAAAATAAAAAAAGGAAGATGGCATAAAGCCCAACAGTGTCGACACTTCTGACATGCTGTCATGACTATAACAAGGTCGCTTCAGGATACTGAGGATCTGTTTTCCACTGCTTTTCCAACTCTTCGTACTTTCAGGTTGGTGACTTCTTGAACGCAGTCTGGTCACCATCCATCACCTGCCAGGTAAGATGGCTCCTTTCCTCAATTTTTCTGCTCCTCCATCACAAAATCTCTTACTTTTGTTTTAAAATCTAGTTAGGTTTTATGTGACAGGGTTGCCCAACCTTCGTCATTTCTGGTTCAGGGAATTCTGCTTTTGGGTCTGTTTTTTCCACCTCCAGAGTCATTTGTCCCCCAGGTGGTTTAATGGATTACAATCTCACACTACAGGAGACTGGACAGGTTCAGGGTGGAAAAGCCGTCTGTATATGTCAAGCCAAATTTGCGGCTGCTGCCGCAGGGCTGAGAGGCATCGCTCACCTCTCACCCCGGTAGGTTGAGGCAGATTTGATAGCTGACAGCTGTCTAACATATTTTTTTCAGAGGTCAGTCGAAGGCCTCAGTGTGCGAATAATGTCCAATTTTCTCTGAACCTATTGTTTTTGGAATCATTCACATATACTACTTCATATAGTGCTTCGGCTAGGCAGTCTGCCAGGAAAAAAAAGAGGGGCCACAAGTGCAAGTCAGGAGTGGATTTCCCAATTTCCCAAAGATATATCAAGAAGCCTATTCTTGATATATGAACACTCGCAGAATACACTCATCCAAGATGAGCTTTTTAGTGACAACTCAAACACAGGCCAACAAGGTATCATCACCTTATTTTCATGTTTTCTGACCTTGCACAGTGTTCTATGATTCAGCCCTCCCACACTCATGCCGTCCTATTTGACTGCAATAAACATAGTCCAAAACCAATGTAGCAATAAATGAATGCCCCGCATGTTTGTGTTAGCAAACATACTGATGCTTGATGACTATTTTTGATTGCGTCAATTTTTGACCCCCTTTGTCAGATATCTGGAATTGCACTGTTGAATGGCTTCACATTTTCCAGGAGTGGGTAACTTAAGTGGTTGCTGTGAGCAGTTTGTGTTTTTCACTGCTCATTTAAAGCCAGCCAAAAGCCACCTATAACCTAGATGGTGCACAAGTGGCTCCAGCCCCCTAAACTAAAAGAATAATCACTGGAAATGACCAAACGTACAAACTAAACTTCAGGACCTGTTGCCCCGATGCTAGATAAAGTCCAGATAAAAAGCACTTTCTTGAATACAGTGTAATTAGTCGTGTTGTGGCATTCGGTGTAGTGCTTGCAAACTGTGTGAGGTCAATCAGAATGGACCCCACTGCATAGAAATGCTGAATTTTAGATCCATGTTTTTAGAATTGTCTGCTTGATTTCTAATTCAGAAATACACTAAAAATGTTGCGTTGGACAACAAAAGGATCAAAGGTTAACTTGACTGTCCATTTAACATTTCATCAGCCCCAACTTCCAGTATTTGTATCAGTTTTTGTCTTTGTTTTATCTTTTTTTTGTTCACATGTTTTACTTTGTTCATTTTTACTAATTAAAGGCTTCGTGTTGTTTATCATTGTGTTTTTTGTAACTATTGTGGTCTCTTTCACAGTTTTTCAGATGAAAACTGACAAATAAATCATCCTTTTTTGGCTGTTATGAAAATTCACCCTATATCCAATGTTAATGCAAGCCAAGTAGGTATCCCCTTTTAAATCTCTTTTCAAAATGCCTGCGTATATGAAAGCCTTGTCATATTGTTACCCTTCCTTTCTTTTATTAAGTCTTTATTTTGATTGTCAAATTTCACCTCATTGTTTTTCTAATATAGGCATTATTTTGTTTGTATTCCCTTGATTTTCTTGTCCTGGTCCTTTGTGTACTGTAGAGCACTTTGTAACTAGAAAGTAAATCATTTGATTTGTTTTTGTCTTAAAATAAGATAAAGATAATGTACGCTAATGTATTTATTTATATTCTTCAAGGATAAGTTCATTAAAAAGTCACTCTTCTTGTATTTTAGAGATATATACTTGTGGTTAGGTTAGGGGACTATACATAATGTATGACTGCAATAGTCATGTATTTGCACTGGCACAGGTCTAGATCCTGATAATGGTTGTTCTTTTTTGTTTGGGGAACAGTTCCCAAACTTAATTTAAGCCCAGATTTTTTTTTTTTTTTATTGAAAAAAAACATAATCATCTTTTGAAAAAAGTAATACATTTTTCAAGAAAGAAAGAAAAGAAGGAGGGATAATATTAAAGGAAGCGCTACCTTCAGAGTGCTTGAGGTTGGACAAAAGAACTGCTGACCGGTTAGGATTAGGCAATTCACCAATATTCTAGGGTTAGGGTTAGGAAATGAAAAATGGTGTAGGTAGAAAGGGTGGGATGAAAAAACTATAGCGGGGAATTAATATTGGGTTTAAGGTAACTATAGACAACCTGTTGAGATTTACAAGGATGATCCAAAAGACATGGTGGGCTATCACAACAATGTTAAAGGAATTCTGAATCATCTTGTATTTTTTATTATTTTTTTTCTTCTTTTCAGGTAATATTTCTGGACATGATTACTCCAGTATAGATCTAACTCCGCTCCTTAAATTCTGTGGAGTTCTATTTAAATAGAATATAGGTGCTAGAATTTTGAGAAAGTACATGCCAAATCTCAAATGCATATATCACATAAGAAATATTATCATTGCTGCTGCAGAGATACAATACAGCTTAACTCAAATTAAATTTTTCTACAACTATCCTTTCGGAATTAGAAGGATGATGGACTCGATGTTGGATTTCAGCTGGTAAGAAATAAATACCAAGTGCTATTGTCAAAGTCATAATACATGCAAATAAATCTTGAATTAATTAATAGGTGCTATTATCAAGTAGTCATAATTCATGCAAGGAAATAACAATAATAATAATAATAATAATAAAGGATCTGTTCTGAATTTTAGAAGATAAATGGAGTGATAATGAAATTTAAATTAAAAATGATACACAAAATAATGTGTATATATATATATATATATATATATACACACACACACACACACACACACACACACACACACACATGCATATGATATACACAAATATTTACAGCTGAAACAAAGTCCACTGAGCCACATGTGAGAGATAATAGAATTAAAGGCCAGCCTCACAGAATCAGCTGTTTTATATCTTTTCCATTTTCTTTTCCTACTTTGTCATTTGTGCTCTAGTCTAATTTGTGTTGCTCTCCAAGCCCATGTAGACAAGTCACTTCTGGTCATGTCCTTTAAGATGATTGTACAAAACTGTGGATTTACTGACTTAACGCAAATGATACATATGCGGACACAGTCTGGTTCGTCAGCTATTACCGGTTTCCCCAATGTAAATTTCATGACAAGAGGTACAATGCATAGCATAAACCAAGTTTGTAGTGTTTAATGAGAAAGCTTGGCAGATGGGGGCTCCTACTTAAGAATACTGGTTCTCTAAATAAGCACATTTCACATATTGTTGACTTTAGGGTCCAGGCCTTCTAGTCGGGTTTAAGAGCCGTGCGAACCAATACATCTTTGAGGTTTTTATTCTTTCTATAAGCTGTAATCATTTTAAATTCCCCCTGCAGCAGGGTCTTGCTACCGTGAGTTCCCCGGCTTGAAGATAGACACTGAATCGTAGCTGCAGGTATTGTTTCTTTATTGACTCTTCTTTACACACACACACACACACACACACAATACTGCTCTGGGTTCCTCAACTGTTAACCATCACGCTGCTGCCCAGTTTTGGTGCCACAAGGACCTTTCATCATGCATCTGCTGCCCACATGCACTCACACATTCACTTTGTCTGCTTCTCAGAGGTGTGTGCCCCCAGGTCCATGCGTTGATGGTCTGAAACATAGTGTTGACCTCTCTTTTCATGTCCCTCAGAAAACGGGCTGAAGCGCCCCAGGGTGTCATGGCAGTATATACAGTGCCAGTGGCCAATTCCGCATCCTCCCTGTAAGTACATATCCTATGAAACCTGATACATTGGGATTTAATCTCCTAGCTATATATGATGGGGAATATTTTCTTCCCATTGCACAGCCTGAAATTTACAGGTAAAGTTTCCCATCAAACTCATTTCTGACCATTGTCAGTTTCAAAATCTCCAATATTATATTATCAGGGCGTGAAGCATCTGGATACTTTCGAAAGCCTCATGCTACTGCCTGTAGGCCTAAGTTAGTATCAACATTTGTGTAAAGTGAGTCCACAGCATTTGTAAAAACACAAGTATTTAATTATACTTATGGTTAGGGTTAGGGTTAGCCTGTGCTGTTTAGGTTGTGGGGTCGTGTGACTACTCATGTGTCAGCTGAAAGCCTGTATATCTGTTTGACTTAACTACATCCAAACAAAATAAAAAAATAGTCTCAAGGAAGTGCGCTTTTTCTCTCAAAACAATCAAACAACCTCAACCTTTACAACCTTTGTAAAAAGTCACCCCAGGGATCAAATGCATCATATCGACAACATCTCACTGATTTCCCCTGTTGTCACAGCAATTAGTCGGAAAACAGCTAATCAAGATCTATGAAGGCGAATCCTCAACAGGACACAGGAACTGTCCCCTGACTGGTGGCTGGAGAGTAACCAATGGCTGTTAGAAAGTCAATACTTTCCAATTAAGGGACATTTGCTCCCAAGTGATAGTAATGTCCCATGGTATGTCCCATCATGTGTTGTTTTAAGTTGACTTATTAAATGCATGTCTTGTTTGACTTTTTTTCTTTATTATCCCTCAGTTTTCACAATTTCTATCAGGCTAAAGAAGTAAATCCAAAAAGGCAATATGCAAAACTCAGAGGAGCACTATGAATTTGAGGCAAATGAAAACAACCTCTGAAAGACTGTACAACAACCTGCCAAAAATGCCATCAGCTTTAATATGAGCTTTTGCGAAACAACAATGTTATGAGGACGCAATCTGTTTCAATGGCCCAGTTCAATTGAAGTTGACAGTGTTGGTATTTCATCCAGTCAGCTGCAGACACACACAACCATGAGCGGCCACCCGCCGCCTCCACCTCAACCAAGGCAATTGCTCCACTCCCTGAAGCCCAGTAAGCAAAGTCAATTACGTTATTGGGTTAGCAACCATAATGGCCTCAGAAGGGCAGTAGAAATTAGGCGCTGCACTTACATCAAGGTGGGCTCGGAAGATCGGTAAATGATTGTAGCATTAGCTTACCGGTCACCTTCCTCCACCTTTGGCGCCGTCTCGTAAAACACACGGAAAAATGCACTCCAGTGAATCAGACTTTACTCTTGTTAAGCAAATTAATGAACTGTTTGCGGTTTCTATTAATGTCAAGCCATGACATACATGTCTGAGGCTCGCCTTTATGGTCTGCACTTCAAAAAGCCTTTGTAACATTAAGTGGGAAGTGCATTTTTTATGAACAAGAGGATTTTTTTGAACATTCATGAATCATTACTCGCCAAATTATGGACGCATTTTTATCAACTAACCTACTAAAACACTATCGTTGCTGGTGCGTTATATACAGCGATCTGTGCATACTGGTAAAATGCCCTTTTATTTTCAGAAGAACTGAATCAAAACTGATTCCGAGTCATAGAAAAAGCATCAAATCAGAGATTGAAGGGGAAGATTTCTGCGGAGTGCACGACAATGTTTGATATCTGAATGTCTTCAATGCAACAGTGATTGCGCTCATCTCAGCAATTCAGAGACAGCCGGATGTCTGCGAGTATGCTGATTTATTTTTAGTTTGTTCATTTCATCAGGGATATATAAAAACAAACACTGCCCATCCGGCGTGCCTGAGGACGTTTGACAATTTGTAAAAGCAACATCCATCTTCAAGACAAAGTATTGAACCTCGATGCTAGGGGAAATCAGCAAACACATTAATTTCTGTCAAGCAAAACTACTGTGGACAGGAGAGGTGTATTGTTTCTATTTGCCAATGATCAATTTTTGATGAGAGCAGAAAGATCATTTTTTGAATGGAAACAAAAATGAATCTTTTCAGAACTAATGAGTGTTGTGTGTTGGGGGAAATGTTTATGCATGCATGGTATTAAAGCCAAGTATATAACCTTTTTAGTACTGGCTTTTTTGCTATGCTCATTGCTGTGCGCTGCAAAGTGGGAACAGTTGATTTCCATTTTTTAAAGATATGTTAAACCATATGTGCTTTGTCTGAAGGGCATGCAGCAGAGAGTGATAGGGATACAAAAAAGTCAGTTTTAGGATCCAAATTAAAAATGAATACGGGGCATGTGCACAAGCCTGCTGAGTCCTCAGATGTCCCTTTGACTCCCTGACTCTCCAAAAGAGCTCCAATGCGAGCAAATTAACTCCCATTTACAACTTGCTCATTTGAATTTCTCATGATTTTTTATTAATAAACGGTTGAGTTTCTTTGTGTTAAGGTCAGCCAGTCAGTTTTATGGAGCATGGTGGACTCCGACTATTCCTTTATCTCTCCTTTCTAGGATTTTATGACATCATGAAGTTGAGCTCTTACTAGATTAGCAGTCAGACTCTTTGCATCATACAGGTTCTAATTTTCCCTTGACAAGGTTAGACCCTTTTCACAAGCGTCACAGGGTTGACACGACGGTGCACAACAGCCAAACATCAACTGATGCACTTCTTTCTTTGAAAAGAATAAAGTCTCTGTTTTCATGCTGCTACAGATCAAGCACAGTGACCGAATACTGGCGATGTGGTTTTTTCATTGAGCTCAAGTGGATTCCATCCCACAACTTCTAGGCACTGACACAGGTGTTCAGTGCTACGTTTTGTCTTGTCTTTGTTGCTTACAAAGGAGCACTCAATAGACCCTAAGGAATCACACAAAGGCATGTTATGCTTTTTAGAAATTCTTGTATTATTCCATTTCATATTAATGTCAGTACGGAAAAGAGTCTCCACTGGGTTAGATTATATAGATTTATACATCACATTGCCTCGTCCACCTTTATGATTTCTTGTATGTGCAGTCATTTAGAGGACAGGACGTGTGTCCCATAATATGTGGAATGTGGTGCACATTGCTAAAATGCTGAGGCAACTACAGGACGTAGTGTTTAGGGATTTCAGTAGGTTCTGCTTTTGTGGACATCAATCAGGTTGGTTTCTACAACCTGGTGCTAATATTCCACACGGCTTCTAGAGTATACACAAGACATATTCTAGTTCTGTCTACAGTCAGACATTCCCATAAACCCCACTCCTAATCCAAATAAGTGCCCAGCCTTTTGGGATGAGATCAGTTGATCTCATTGGCTTTGGTCAAATCCAGACCTTGCAACATAACTGGTAATGTTTTCCACCTCCAATCCAACTCCTTTCACAATTCTAGCACCAGTGCACTTCTGCTGGGCCAGTGCCTCTAGTCATAAAATTACCAAAGAAATCTGTTGGACACACTCAAATGAGCTTGCGCCACCTTCTGTGTCTGCCTGGGTGCCTTGGTTCTTGAAAAGAAGGGCCTTAGTGTGTGCTGCAGTGGATCACACAAGAGCATCAAAAACAACTGTGTAATGCTTAATATTTGCAAAGTAGAATTGATTACATCATGTGCACTCTCTGTGAGTAAGGGTACATTTCAGTCATATTTAAAATTGACACGCTTACCAGCAAATCACTTCCTCATAGAGGGTGGCACATATCTGCTAATGAAACTTCCCAAACAGAGAACTGATGCTTTGTTTTATTCTGCTCTCAGTTCATAGCTGTCAAACTGAGAGCTGTAGTGAAGCAGTGATCTACAGTCACAGAGGAGAGCCCCGTCTTACCAATCTAAACTATCAGGACCCCACAGAGAAAAATGTGCAGGGCACAAAGGATGAAGTCTGAAGAAGATCTCTGGATTTGAGTTCAAAACTAAATGTTACTTTTAACAAATAAATGTGAATTTGTGTTGTCATTCATGCCCTAATGTATTGTTTAGAATTAAAATATTTCAAGCTATTCATTAAAATACAGTTCAAAAATCAGACATTAAACATGGTTTTAAAGGTTGTTGTTTTTTTAATACACAGAGCATTATCTTCAGACCAGCTATGAAAATGTTGCTAGTCCTGCAGTTTTGTCAACTTGTCCAAGGCTAAGAAATGTCTAGAAGATACAAACCAAGGTGATGCTGGGCGAGTTTGTATACGAAGGACTGATCCGTTTGCTACCACGCAAGCAATCCGTCTCTCAAACCCTCCTACACACTCACATGCGTTACTGTGGACACCTCCTTGTGATTACTATTCCTGTAGAGATATCGAAAAGCCGTTGATCCAGAAACACACATGGGCAGGTTAATGACATGAACCTACTGTGACCTCATCCTCTGGGCTGTTTATGCCTACCATCAGCACAGTTAAAAATAGCTGAATCACGCTGTTTACTGCGTGTGTGTGCGTGCACTTTTTCCATATGTTTATTTTGTTATTTTTTTTCATGTGCATTTATGTATTTCATGCGTGTGTATATGCACGTGCATGCGAGGGGTGTTCTGGACACCACATTCAGCAAAGCAGAAATTATGAATTTTAGATGGAGATTGTTGGTTGTTCGTGCTTGTTTGTGTGCTTTCTGTTTGCAGTGGGAACAAAAAAATTTAGTTTCATTATTAATTTAGCAAAAGTCAGGCCCGTTTTTCTTCGTTTCTTACTCCAGTAGGTTTGACTCCCTGTCCTCTGAGTCGAAAATAAAAATCTAATTTCAGAAGAGGCAAAGATAACAGCTATTCATCCTGATTCATGTTGATTTAAACATGAAAATATGGTCATTAAACAAAAGACAAAAATGGAAAATATTTAAAAAAGGCGAATGCATAAAATCGCCTAAACTGTTGAGGAGTCTTGTGTATGTGCGTGTGTATACTGTATGGGTTTGTTTACGGCCACAGAGCTTTGGCAGAAGGCCTGATGCGTCATTCCCACTCTTCCTCGTGAACAGGGGAGCTTGTAACATTTGCATGCACTCCCGGTCACTAGAGGCCTAAGCACTGAGCATCGCATGCCGTCGGCATAAGAGCTGAATCCAAATGTCTGTTTTCATTTCAGCTGTCCACAGTCACAGAAAATGTCCTGACAATAAACCGCATTGATTTTTTGAAGTCTTATTGTTGTTTGCACGCTCTCCAAGTGTCACTTTTTATCATTTCAGACAACCATACTCTCTCCTCAATTACCATTCTTTTTTTCTTTGCTTTTGCGTTGAGCAAAATTGTGTCTTCATTTCCTTAAATGTCAGTTTTTTTTTCCACTTCTACTTGGATTGACACCATTGCCACCTAAAGTAAGAACTGAGATGGCAGCATGACGGAAAGCAACGCAACATAGATAAGGGGGGAGAGATGACACTCCATTTGCACTTCAATATGTCAACTGTTGGGCTTGGAGCTACAAAATGCATCCATGCACTTAAACTCACTCTTTAAAATCAGTTACTCACGGCCATTTAGCAGCCCTGCAAACTGAGTTTTATCCCATCCATTCATGCACATGCAGTACCAGTGAAATCAGATTTCTGCCCTGCTCCTTATGTGTTGAAACTTTCCAGCTTGTTCACAACTGGCAACACCCTTATCAGTAAAGTCACAAAAGTTTTTCTTTTGCCTTTGACTACTGGTTGAAAACACAAACTGTGCGATCGCGGATTGGGCTGTGGTGCACTTTTCTTCGTATTAGCTTAAAATAGGGAAAAGGAAAATGGAACCTGTATGTAGTTTACAGGACATGTTACTAACAGAGATTGAGTCTCCAGCACTACAGTGCTTCAAATTGGGTTACACAGACACAGCTGCCTGATACAACACAGTCTCCACTATTGGCCACTGAGCAGTTCCAGTGGAGTAATTGGGGATTGAGAGCTTTGCCCAGGGGCATCTCTATTGTAGTTGTTGATGGAAGACAGTGTTAGTCACTTTCCCTGACATACCTAACGACTGTGGGGATTGATTGAATTGATTGTAGTCTTAAGAATCATACGTTTGTAGTTTTGTGAGTAATAATTACCTAAATCTCACATTACATTACTTATTTTGTCCTTGTAATTTTGGATTGCTTCTAAATAAAATACATGTCAACTAACAAAAGCTGGTTGGTTGGACTGACAGTAAAAATGTGTGGGAAAAAAAGTATAATGGCTATTAGGATTCATTTCAATGATCTAAACTCCAGTTGCTTGTTGGTTTTAGAATCTCCTAAGGAACAGAAATTACTATAGCCATGTCCCATTCAGTTGCATTGGGGTTCGGGTCCATTAATTCTAATCATGCCCAGGATGTGCATGAGGACATAGGCTGTAAGAAGTACAGACAAACACAGTCCCTAGATGAACTGTAGCAGATCGGTCCAATTTCACTCTACTGCAATTTTTCATCATTTTACACATACAGTACAAAAATGCAAAGTAATATAAGTGAAGTTTCATCTGTTAGTTAAACTTGTGTTAAACTGTGTTTTAAAACCTTAGGCATGCAAACAAACCTTTCAAGCTTCAGAAAACTATATACCTTATTTTAATTTGGTGGCAAGGCATGTCAGTCAATTTGAGAGTGATAGTAAGTCCATAAGCTTGTTTCGTTTAATAGATTTTCCCAGTAGGTCTACATATCCCAGAATTACATTTGAAATGAAACATCTGTGATCAACTTTTGGTGACAGTAGTATGCACTGCGGGTAGTCTTTTTAAAAATGCATTAGAGGAGGAAGAGAAAGTATCTGTACAACCATGCTGCACCCACAACCCAGGGTTGCCATGGTTAAAGGAGTGCATAGAGCATTCTTCTTTCACGATATTCTATTATTTCTCCTTTTTCCTCCAAAGTATTCTACAGGTGTTGCTGAGTTGGATTTAAAAACAAAATATTTGATGTGGGATAAAGGAGACAACCTAAATCGAACAAGCTGCCTTGGACTATCTAAATTAATTGGGTGTCAATTTTTTGGCCACACTAGCAGCTTGGTTGTATGCCAATGGAAATAGCTCAACAACTTTTGGATTTGTCATGACTTGCGGTACAGGCATTCATGGTCCCCAGAGGATGAATCCAATTAAATTTGGTTTTCCTCTAGCGCCACCAGCAGTCAAAATTTTTACCCTGTAAAATATCTAAACATCTACTAGATGGATTGGCACATTTGATGCAGACATTTATGGTACCTAGATGGTGAATTAATGACTTTGGTGGTCCCTTGCCTTTTTTCCCCTGGATATTTTGTCCAGTACTCTGGTTCATGACCAAACGCCACACCATCAGCCTCAGCTGTGCTTTGTGTTTAGTGCTAATTAGCAAATGTTAGCATGTTGACTAAGATGATGGATATGGGGAACATAACTTCTACACATCAGCGTATGAGCACTGTCATTGTGAGCATTTCAGCATGCTAGCATTAGCATTTAGCCACCATCTGCATGCAAGCCTCACCGAGCCACTTGCATGGTTGTCAACAATTGTTAATGTTTGGTCATCGGGGGCGGCAGTGGCTTGGTGGCAGAACAGTCGCCTGCCAATTGGAAGGTTGGCGGTTCAATTCCCCAGCCATGCTCAAGTATCCTTGAGCAAGATACCGAACCCCAAAATGCTCCCAAAGCTGCGCCTTCAATTTATGAATGTTCTGATATGTAAGTCGCTTTGGATAAAAGTGTCTGCTAAATTCTGAAGAAGAAAACTCTTGTGGATTCAAGCATGCAGATACATATTACCTAAATTATATATAAATACAATGCAACATTAAAGGCATACAGAAGAAATGCAAATGTGTTAAATAAATTAAGCAACTCCACACATTTTGTAAACAGTGCATATAAACAGTTCTACCTAAGTCCAGGGTCCAGCAGACTTTGAGTGCAGATTAATGTGAATGGCCAGGACACTAAGAGCTATAGTACATGTACATCATGTCCAAACACATACTAACAATTTGTCTATATCTGTCTCCAACACACTCACGGATCTTGTCTCTAGCTTTTTCTCCACAGAAGACCACTCTCTGCTCTGATTGGTGTGCTGCAGCAGAAACTCGAAGCAAGCTGTCAGGTACTACAAGCTCTTCATTAGACACAGCCCTTTCACAGCCATACCCAGCAACATGTAATAGAATTTATAGAGTGGTAGTTGAATTACGCATTCCCCTCCGAGTGGCCCCAGCTGAACGAGTGGGGAGAGATACTGGGACCATCGAAAGCCATCAACTCTGCGCTGGAAATTGATTTCAGGCTGCTTGAATTAGCAGATGGGGAGGCGAAGTGCTAGTATTTGGTTTGGAATCTTAAGTCGAAAACTCATTGTTGTCATACGTTATTAGCAAATGGCTAGGTGAGTGGACTGAAACCATTCTTGACAGGTAGTGCCTAGGCTGACATTGATTAACTTTAAATAAGTTCACGTCAATAGGACTGGGCCAAGGAATAGACCTATTTTTAGCTTGTATGCCCAATAGGTTACAAGCTTGGAGTTGCAGAAATAATCTCATTGGTTCTGTTAGACCAAAATGAGTGGACCACCCATTTTGTCTTTCTCAAATAATGTTTTTTTAGTGGTACAATTCCATCTTAAATTTGCAAGTTTGCTGATTCATACTGTGAAAAACTGGTCATGTTGCGTTTTAACCTTAAGTATAATTTTATTTTCTAGGTTTGGTTCCACTACAACTCTCCAAACATACAGTCATAAACTGAGATGTTTCTTTTCTTTCTGTTCCAAATAAGTGCCATTAATCAATATAATGTTCTTGTTTGGAATTATTGCAGTGCTCTTATGTGTGTTAAAGGGCTGATATTTATAAAACTTACAGATGCAACTTTTCAAGTGAAGTGTTTGTGAAGTGAACATTTCATTTATGGTCCATTAAAGTTACATACAGTTAAGTCAAGGTTTCCCACTTCATACATTCTACAGTCAATCAATTGAACCAATAATACATACGTTTCAACAAGATAATTGGGCTTTATTTACGGGGAGAAATGGCACAGTTTGCCTCTAACCAGTGCTTTGAACCTGGGCACAAAAGTTGTCATTGCCAGATTAAGGCCACTGATTTCAGGTTTTCATTGGTCAAGCAGCTCTGGTAAGGGTTAGTGCTGGACTGGAGAAGACTGAATGCATATTTCTCCATTCCTCTTTGAATTGTTGTTTTCTTTTCTCTTTGCAAACTTTAAGAATATCTTGCTGCTAGCATTAGTGGTATTTTTGCCATGTCACTGACTGACGGTAATGACTTGCTTTCATGGAAATTACATCACACTCCCTGTGCACATTCACACATCACACTGGCAACAATCAAATTCAAGAAAATCCATCCAGACATACATAATGTAATAACTGACACATGGTCTAGTTCGGATTGATTTGCAGTTCAGTCCTGAACCCGACCTTGATCCCAACTTTGAGAGGACCTGACTTAGACTGTGGATTATAAAGTGAGTTGTTTGCAAAATCGAATAAACATACCACAAACCAGTTGCAATTTTTTACTTTGCAAATGTTTAAATCTGGGAAACTCTCAAATGCAAGTGAGGGGGAAAAGAAGTACACATTTGCCAGATCATCCACTTCTAAATGTACCTACTTGCAGAAACTACCTGAATTCACTTGAAAGCATAATCTTTAATTGTTAAGACAATTTAGTGGGCCTCGGATTGAACACTGTGTGGGGATTAGGAGCAAGTGTTCTACATACTACGCAGCTGCTCTATGCCAATCTAAAGTTAACATGACTTCCATTATGTGCCCCTTCCTCTGTGAAGGTGGGACATCCCTGCCCGATGAAGATTTATTTCCACGTCTCTTGGAAATGTAAGAATCTAATAGATATTTATGGTTGGGCTCTTTTTAATCTAAACGGAGTAGAAACATCTGCGGCAAATTTTGGTTGAATAAGACTTTCAATTTGTCATACACATGAGCACAGGCAGTAAAAAAGATCTGTTGCTTGGAATAAGGTAGGCTGTAAAGCTATGTCTAAGTGCTTACATAGTACTCTACAGTAGGCTATGTGACAGACAAAACTATACTGACCAATTGCCATTGTTATCTGTTAACCATCCAGAATAGTATATCATCCTCGCTAAGGGATACATGAAGCTACAAAGTTGGCACATAAAATATTTAACCCCATGATCTGTGAGAAAACGTTCATGTGCAATGTTAATGACAATTCTCGGTAAAGGGTCATCTGACCACGTTATAATGCAATTAGTCTGACTTACAGGAAGTGGGCTGTAAGTATAATCCTGCCATTGGCTGACTATTTCACTCGGAATTCTCCTCCCCTTCTGCTATCTGCGTGTTACCATTTTCAAAGTCCCCTGTTGCTACGTGAAACAACAACACCAACCTCCTGAAAAGGGCAATTTTTGACTCTGGCAGCGACACGCAACACTGACATTGACCAATGTACTGATCCGTTCCATTTCACACAAGCTTCTGTGATAATCTATTTAATAACATTCTGCAAGAGCTACGTACTGCTATTAAATTGTCTGCGGTTTTAACGAGTCCAATGAACTCCTCTAGATCTATAGTATAGGCAGGCTTCACTTCTAGCACACAGATGATCAACTTATGTTCGTCTTTTTTATTAGTAAAAGTTGTATCGACATATGTTTTATGTGGCGTCTTCTTTTGCGGGGATTTAGCCATTTTAATGCCAGGGCTCAACTCCCCATGTGCATTGTTCCACTTAATCAACTTCCACCCTGACACTATGGCTATGAGAGAATATAGTACAATAAGTTTGACTAGAATAGTTATTTCATTGTAATAAAAACATGTCTGCGCTTATGACATAAAAGAGACAACACATATATACTAAAGGTCTACTGTATATACATGTTCCCAGTCTTTATTGGAAGCAATTGTTGCTATTAAATTCTACAAGAAGTCACATAAGGTGCAACTCTCAAAGAAAGGAAGGCCAAGGTCTATCAGACCCATTATTAAAATACAGATTGCTTCCTTCCCATAATAGGAATCTCACACATCTTTCACTAGCGAAGCATAGAAATGTGTATAAGGCTTGGCACTAGGTCGGGAAGAATTAGTTTCATTTGCATTATTCATCGACCTAGCAGGCAGACGCATCTATCAAGGCTTGGGTGACTTGCTGTTGCAGAATTTTAAATATTACCTGTTAAGATATACACAGGGTATTTACTGAGGCAATTTGCTCCGAGAGCGTTTTGTGGAGTGGTCACAGTATATATACACCCGGGACCTGGGGCTGCAGACAACAACCTGATGGGCTAATAATTGGTTGATTTCTGAACAGTCGGTGAAGTTTGTTTGGGGATAAAAAAAAAAAAGAGCTGAGTCCATTAAAAGAAAGCTTACTGTGCTCCGCTAGGGCAACAAACAAACAGCTGTAGTTAGAATGGCACTTTGCCAATGAATAGATAGGTATGCTGTATCAAATGCAGCATGGATGGCTAATCAATGCGGCACACTTTGCTTTCCGATAAGCCCATCAGTTAAGGTTGATTACTGTCATCAGCACTAATTAAGAAAACTAGAGTAACTCCATCCATATGCAGTTGATCCTACTGTCGTGTAGTGTAGAATTTATTGTTTACTCACTCTAAATAATTACTTTTTTTCTATTTACTGTATTTATCTAACCTTTATTTTGCCTCTTGATATTGAGATCCTAACTGAAGTTATACTTTTAAATATTTGCATTTACAGACTTCAGTAATGACAATGAATTCAGATTTGGAATCATAAAACTAGCTATATACAGTATATACAGTGAATTTAAAGAGCAACTCAACGCCTTATTTTAGCTTCAATACCACCAACAACAAACAGTGACCACTATATTGGGACCAGAATTAATTAATAGTTTCATAAAGTGCAAATAATAATTTTTTTTTAAAGTATATTTTTTGTGCTTTTCTCGCCTTTATTTGACAGTGACTGCTGAAGAGACAGGAAATGCAGGGGACAGCGAGGGGGGATGACATACGGCAAATTGCCAGAGGTCGGAGTCGAACCCGGGTCTGTGTCTGCGGTGAGGACTGTGGCCTCGTACGCGGGGTGCGCGGTTTTACCGAGTGAGCTAATCGCGCCCCGGCTGTGCAGGTAATTTACTACTTAACAAAAACAAACAGATTTAAGTTATTCTTTCATTTCAGCCATTTTTGTTTGTCCATTCCAAGCACATGGAGCTACCAACATGCATTCTCCCTGCCTTCCTTGGGCACAGACTGTAGCAGACAGAGCTGAAAGCCTGAGCTGTACTTCGACAACGTTCACATGAATAAATATGAAGAGAAAAATACTGAATAGCGGAAGCTGTTGAAGAATACTCTAAGAGCAGCATAGAATTTGTTTATGGGTGGTTAAATATGGCCTGCAGACTGTCTCATATAAAACAATGGTGGATATAAGGCTTGCAGAATCTAGCTAATGCTGTGAAGGGGCAGCAGCATTCATGTGCTGTGAAGTACATCTCTGTCATCTAAAGCTGGTGAGAAGGTGGCAGCTACTCACTATCTTTTTCCTGTCTGGCTTCAAATGACATAATAAGCCATGTTTCTGATATATAAAGTTACACTCTCAGTGTGTTTAACAGGCAGCCTACATGAGCTTATCGTCTGAGATAAGCTATCATCTTTTGACAGACCAGGTAAGTTGAAGATGGTGGCAACAACCAATAAGAGTGAATTAAGTCACTTTATGCATGCATTAATCCACCATATGCACGTGGATCCTGTTGAATGACTGTGTGCCAATATCTGCTCTGTAATGTAGCTGTTCTCTGGCTGATGGAGCCAAAAGTACGTAGATACAGATATATATCTGTGCTTATTTGAATAAAGGTGGCCCCAAATGCCAGCGCGAGGTCATGTTGAAAATGGTGTCAGCACACTGCCCACATCCTGCTTATTCATTTTGTCTGAATGGCAGAGAGCTGTACTTCTGTCCTAACTTGCATTTTGGGCAAATTGGGTGAAATTTGTCTGGTGGTAAATATTCTTTGTTTAAAGCAAAGTCTAAGCTATGAAGTGTGTCTGGTGCCTTTTGCAAGGACATGGAGAACTTTGAAATTATAATACAATCTCTCTGTCAAGATTTATAAATGTTCAATCCTCTAACAAATCTCAACATCTGGAATAGTCTTCTTTCTTATCCTGAGTTTTCGGCTCAAACCCATACTGCACCTCAAGACAGATTGCATCAGAGTCTCCATATTAGCAGGAAGAACAATAGTGTATAGGGGAAGGTGGGATGGTAATGAGTTCTGGATCACCACCCACATAAACAATACCCTTAACAGATGGGCGCCAACAAGTACCAGCTGCAGAGGCAGTGGAGTGAGGAAGAGACTTCGAGAGGGCTAAATGAAACCCTCTTCTGTAGGGTTTGGTCTTGCAGGGGACAGTAGCAGCGGTGACATCCTTCAAGGGAAGCCAACCTGTGGCCGCTGACGCAGGGGCGGCAGGTGGAATGAGGACGGCGGCAGACAATGTTGTGCCCCCACGAGGATGGCAGCTCCACTTTGATCCAATGCATGATTCATCACATCAAGGACAGCCAAGGAGCTTCCACACAAAAACTTTTCATCACCTTTCTTAAAAGTATTGACTTAATTTACACCTGAATACTAAAGGTGGCGGGTTTATGGAGAGTTCTCAGGAAAGATTTATTTGAATGTGTAAAGAGGGGTTATAAGGTGTCACTGATATGGTTTTGTCAGCATTATAGACTCCAGTATTGACACCCATAGCTTTCAATAGGGGTTACACGTAATGACTAGTTGTCCATTATGCCAGCAACAACTGAAATGCTTTAGCATCTACATTCTCAGCAAGTGGTAAACTTAAGACATTGTTTCTTAATTTCTGACATTTTTTTTTTTTTTTTTAGGAGATTAGATGAATAAAAAAAGAAACATGCACATAAAAGACTACAATACAGTGTTGGACCTTCACAGCATACCAATTGCTGTACAAACGCTCTATAACGTGTTTGCACTGCAACAATGTATTCATGAGTCACCCTGAGGCTCACAAATAAATGATAGCTCTCCTCATGATTCACTTGTTTGTTCAAAGAAGAAACTCACAATTTTGCGATGTCTTTTCAAAATCTATCCAAGTGAAAAACCTGCCCTGTCACACCTTTTTGGCACTGCTGTGAATCATTTAGTATCTATAGATGTAGTCTTTGCTTTATCTGCTTGATTGTGTCCCATTATCTCAGTCGACTGACCTTCACACAAGGTGAGTGCAAAACATTTGGACTTCTGACACAAATAGATGGTGACTCTCTGCATAATTATCCTGATCCAGTCTGTGAGTGATTGAAAATGCATTTGGCTGATATAGGCTTTTTAGGCACGACATAGCACAACAGCCAGCAGCATAAACAGGGGGAAAAAAGTGCCAGACGCACAGATTGCAAAGGTCCCTTTGATTAAGGTGGCATATTAGTCTCAATAAACAATCATTAAAAATAATACCCACTGGCTTTTAAATGCCTCGAAGAAAAAGCCTGTGCAGAAAACACAAACCGCCAGGGCATAGCCTTGTTTTGATATGTTGCTGGTTTATTATCTGTGCCTGTGCCCACCTGCAAAATGAAACATTTGGACAGACACAAAAGCACCTTGTGAAAAACTTAAGTGTGTCTTTGTGCGTAAGTGTTGTGTGTGTGTGTGTGTGTTTGCAGCTCCTTGGATTATTTCACGCAGGCAGTTTTCAGCCTGTGACCCTCGGGATCTTAAACAAGTTCACACTTCTCCGCACCTGGTGAGAGTACAGCAAAGGAACAAAGCAAAAAAATAAAAATAAAATAGAGGAATTTACTGCATTTTTAACAGATAACAGCTGATAAGATATGATCTTGGTTACACTGCTGTATGTAGAGTTTATAAGATTGGCTTTATTGTTCAAATCACATGTATTTATTATTAGTGATACCTCTAGCAGCCATTTTTGGGAGTATGGCTTCTATTATAATATAGCAAATAAATCTCACTGAAACAAATTGAATAAAATGTTTGGCTTTCTGAAATCCATTCAAGTGCTGGTGCAACTGAACAACAGAAAAACATACCCACTTTCAAAAAGGAAGAGCTTAGTCTCATTTGCAAAGGCTTTTAATTGTGTGTACTGTATCAACAAGTACATTTCTACAACTGTGCACAGGGTGATAGAATATTTTTCATTGCTGCTTATTTAAATAATTGTGTGTGTGTGTTTGGTAAAAGTCCAACTGAGTTAGAAAGGAAAAATGTAGTGAAGAATTAAGCCAAAACACATGCTATGCTCACTGCAAGGAGGGAGTGTTGGATATATTCACAATCTTGCACCTGGAAGCTGTAGCGTACACCAACAGCATTTGGCCACTGACCAGCTCCAATGGAGAAGTTGTGTATGTGTGTGTGTGAGCATGTGAGGGAGTCTTGCAAGTGTTCCCAGCATGCATTCAAACTGCTAAAGTTCCAGCTTGTCCAATCAGACGACTGCCTAATGTTAATAATTCAATGTCGAAATTTGATTAAAGTTAATTATTTAAGGTGGTATGTGTACTGCCTTACATATTGAAGCGGAAATCTGGATAAAAATTATGAAGTGGATAAAGGTCCCATAATCAAGTGATCTCTCAATCTTAGTGTCTATATATATATTTAGTAAAATTGCTTTCAAAAGTGGCACTTTTCAAAATTAAAACATGATGAAGTCCTCCCTGAATTTCTTCATTTGTGTTCTAATGTGTAAGAATATAATTAAAAGGCAGAACTGAGTAATATACATCCAGCTAAGAGAGTATAACTGCAGTATGCTGGCTGGGTTTTCTGATTAAGCAGATCTGAACTGACAACACAGCGTGCACTTAAACAAATTGTCGAGGGATTCGTCAGGGAGGTCATCGGGCCCCTCTTTGCATTTCAACCTGCATCTACCATGCATCAACGCCACAGACAGTTCTAGCATATTGTAACATAAACGGTCTGAGCAAACTAGTTATAGGACTTTCCTTTGTACCTTCTTACAGCTGAGCAATATTTTGATCCTGCTCCAGGGCGTGGAGCCAAGATGCAGCAGTAGTTCAGCAAGCAATGCCATATCTGTATACACTCACACATTTAACGGAAATGTACACCTGGGAGTGAATGTGTTGTTGTAATGCATTACCAGAGTCTTGTGCTGTTGGCCACAGAGCTCCTACATACTTATTAAATGGAATTCAGCCAGCATCCTCTTAATGTCAAACTCTTTTTAAATCTGAAGCATGCCCTGAATATTTTAAGATTAAGCCATATATATTTTTACAGGGTAAATGTATGCCAATTTTTCCATAGCTGCCAATTTCTGTCACCTCTCACCATCCGTTCGCCAATATGAACTCCGTCTACGGAGATTTGCTCTGGACACGAGTGGGGGTTACGTTTGATTTAGTGGTCAGAGCAGCCTGGTCATTTCACCTGAGCCAGCGTTATAATCCGGCTTTGGGTGAATTAAGGTACAGACCAGGGGTACAAATAGAGCTTGCCCTTCTACGCTTCGCGTGTTTGGTTGAGAGTTTGTGCCAATCTCTTTGATGTAGTGTCGTTGGAGTACAACTAATTGGTCAGAGCTGGTTCTGGGTCAGAGGACAGCTGATGTACAGCCAAAAAACACAATGTCAGCACACATGAGCCTCTTACTTTTTTTTTTCCCCCAGAATAAGAACAGAAGCACACGGTATTAAGGTTAAAAATGATTAATTATACAAATACGAGAGGACAGAAGATGAACCAGCAGTGTACTAGTACTGACTTGTGGCCCGACTGCTTGTTAGCTTCAACTGACACTTGACTTGTCTTAAATGGTAAATGGCTGCATTTACATAGTGATTCTATCCCAAGCGCATTACAATTGGCCTCACATGCACCCATTCACACACACACACACACCAAGCTACCATGCAAGGTGCTGGCCAACGGGAGCCATTTGGGGTTCAGTGTCATTGCCCAAGGACTCTTCAACATGTGGACAGGAGGAGCCAAACCCTTGCAATTAGTGGACGACCTGCTGTACCTGCTGAGCCACAGTCACCGCTTAGCTTCAATGGATAAACGGCTACGAGCTACAGCTAAAGTCTCCATTGTTTCCAAGTGCAAAACTGCTTTTTAAATGTTTGTTTTTTTCAAACAGAGAACATTTGTCTCAGTCAATTTAAAGTTAGGTTATGTTCATGTCAATAATCATTTCATAAAATGACACTGCTTAGCCTCTCAATAAACTTATATATTGTATTTTAGCTGCAGTTAAATGTGTGTTAAGCAAGAGCAACTTGATCTGTGCTTCTCTATATTTTACAAGTGCATATAATCGCCCCCCAGCCGTCCGTTTTAAATGGATTATATTTTCCCCATGGTGTATTGAGGTTTGCTAATACAGCTACGATGTAGCATGGGAAAATATTAGCTTTCTAACAGGGGAAACATGGAAGTAAAATCATTTGCCTCTTAAAAAAGAAAAAAAAGGAGAGGGCAGAAAACAGGGAGGCAAGTGAAAAAGTCACTGCCTTATATCACTGCAGACATGGACAGACTGTTCTCAAGGTGTTTACTATTCTTCTTGGTTTACGTGTGTGTACTGTATACCTACTTCGAAATGCACCAGGGTGATGTTGGTGTGGAAAATTTTAAATGCCCCTGTTCTTTTTTTAAGAAAATGTTTTGGGAATTCTCTGCGTTTTATTTGATGGTGGCAGTAGAGAGAGAGAACAAAAAGGGAGGGCAGAGACAGAGAGTAGGGAAGACATCCAGCGAAGTGCCCGGGCTGGACTCGAACCCGCTGCGGTAAGGACTCAGCCTTGACACATTGTGCACACTCTACCAGGTGAGCTACTGGGACGCCCCATGCCCCTGTTTGGAATTCACTTTCAACTGAGTTACGAATGCTCTAAAACCAAATAACACCCCGCAACACACGTTTTATTTTCTCATTCCATCAGTTGGGGGGCGACGCGCAAACACACACCACACCACAGGCGTCTTTGTGCAGGTTCATCTAAATGCAGCGGGTCGACGTTTAGTTTCCGGGCATTTCAACAGTGATGAACTCATTGGTCATCAAGAGGCATCAAACCTGTGACCTTCTGCTTATAGGGTGCTCTCTCTAATTACAAGGGCGTACTGCTCCGCTGAAACACCAGCATGACCCGCCGTATCACTTGAGCTGTCCATCATCAGCTGTCACAATGCACGCGCTGAGGTCAGTGCTCACTTCAGGGACTGATACTTGCGGTGGTGTGAAACTGGAAGTACGCATCACCCAAAACCATTCAGGGATTCTCCCCGGACAATTTGATGAATAATAATTTCGACAACCTACCGTAGATGATACTACAGTGATGCTATGCTTGAATTGTAGCCGAGGGCCATGCCACTTCTTATTTATTTTTCAATTAAAAATGACATTCAGAATGACGTCCCTGCTTGTACTCTGATGTATTTTGGCTTCGTGACAGATTCAACAAGGTATGGTACCCCTGACAATAACAACAAACTCCCCCTGTGTCTCCTCAATTCCAGTTTTGGGAAAGCTGCCAAACAGCTGCAACACTGACAGATCAGATAATTCAGGACTCACTCCCTTAACTCCTGCCATCAAAGGGGCCTCCGTATCACCTTTACCCATCGACTCGTGTTACAATGCATTGCTTACCCGCGCTATCTGATATCTAGTTAAGTCATGAAGGATGCATATCAACTCAATTTGCTATCGATTGCTCTGGTAATTAGGCATAATTTAATTTTGCCCACAACCCCCACCTCCCTCGATTCCATCTCGCTCTTGTTTTTTTAAGACCCAGAGGAAATCAAGAAGGCGTCTCCTGTGGAATATGTAATTTCTCTGAATATGTATTCCCCAGATCAGCTCAACCTGATAGAACACAACTTCATTTTTGGGGAGATTGCTGAGAAGGCATACAGCTTTGTAAGTGAGGACTTATGATGAGCCCAAGCTGTGAGCAATGTCTGTTTGTTGGCTCCCGGTATGTGTCTGACCTGCAAATGAACTTGTGTAGTAACTTGCCAATATAATAAGTGCAATGTGTGGATAGCAAGACTTATTATAGTATATAGTTGTTTCATAAGGTAACCTGCATTTTACCATTGTTCAAATGGAAAAAAAGACTATGTATTATAAAATATTTAATAGATTGAAAATGCTATTTAAAAAAAAAAAAAAAAAAACATGGTCATTTTTTGACTGGATCGGTGTTAAATTCAGCTGAATTTAAACCAAATCAACTACTAGTGTCTATATGTGCTGCTATTGTTTATCTGAAATAATGTAAATCTTTATTATTAACACATCTAATAATGGTGAAAGTATTCTGTTGCCCTGCCCTCTAAGCATTTCCAAAACCCTGTCCATTTGTGAACTTACAGTATTACTATTTTCAGAGGCCAAGGCCTGCAGAACATTTGTGAAGCATATTGTCAGTGGGAGTATCGGTCTGAGATCAGTGCCCAGTTTCTCCACACCATATGATATAATTCAGCATGACTATCAATCATCCTGTGAGATTGAAACTTTAGGGTTTCATCTGGTTTTTTCCCCCAGAATTCATGCAGATTTTTTAAATGACTTTTGAAAACCAGCCATGATAAGACAAATAAGTAAAATCCCAGGATTTACATTTACCACCCTGTGAATTGATCCAAGATGCCTCACAACTCTGCCTGCTTTGTTAGCTTTTATACATCGGCTCAAACTGATAACAATGGCTGCATCATCGCTGCAAGAGAGAATGATGCAAATAAGGAAAAGCATTTGCATACCCTTTCAATCAAATTTTCAAGCACATAATATCAGTCTGGATCTCTGACAGAGACCCAAATGTTGTCAGTATGTGGTTATTTCCATGGAGCTCTTAGCGTTTGGGCTTTTCTGCCTCTGTACTTTGACTTTCTGAGCCCAGCACTTGATTTAAGCATAAGTCAGAAACACATTTTCTGCATCCCCTCAGTGGCTGTTTCACAACTGATGAGCTTCATAGCGTTGTGCCTTTGTTAAGGATATTTAAGCCTCCTCAAGAGAGAGGTTTTTGTGGAAGAAGATGAGGATAAAAATTCTGTTTTAGAACCATTTAATAATAACCAGCAAATGGTAGCGGCCGTGTTTTCTTCACATTATTTGCCCAAAACTCTTCTTAACAAGGGGAAAAGCATTTACTAATTTGTGTTGCCTCCACTTGTTAAATATTCCCAAGGTTTCACACCTTTTTGTATATACTATAAATATCCATTCTGGCATCAACATGTATAGCACTGAACATTTTCACTGCTCTTTTTCTGTACTTTCATTGTACAGGTTGTCTTATTGCACCTGCTTATAATTATTTACGTTAATATGCAAGCCTTTTCTATACTGGCCAACTTATTTTTCAAGTATATCCACGTGTGTGGCAACTTTTAGTCTTCCTTAAGCAGATAACCACAAGGGACATTCAAACCAGCGAGTTCAGAAGAGTGAACCATATTTAGCATCACTCCATTTGCCCAGTTCCGTGACTATACTGTACAGTAATTTGTAGCGATAGCATTAGAGCAGAGCCCCGAAATGTAACAACTGCAGATCCGCTTGTCTTTCCTAAAGCACAGCCTGCAGCCAGTTTTCATCACTACTTCCGTGTTCTGCCAGCCATTGTGTTCTGCCCCTGTTCCTGCCACACTGGCTGACATTTTTGAACATGTGAGTCAAAGGGCCTGTCGTCATCTCTTGCAGTCAGAAGTCATGGAAGCAATATCAAGCCCGAATCAGATATAATGTACGAGTCAATCCGGGCTCTGTCGACGCTGAAGTAGGTGGCATGCTACAAAAACCCATGAATGGCTTTGAACCATTTAGATCACTGAGGGAATTGTGTAAAACCTCAAGAATTCACTGAGTTACATACACACTCCAGCTAGTCTCTGCTTGACAATTCCTACTGAACTATTGCATGAGCAGGAAATAAAAAAGGATTTACTCCTTGAACATGGAAGTTAATTCTTGACTTTCAGCGACAACGCACAGTTCTAACTCAAAGGGAACCACCAGGACCATCCCAATGGGCTCCCTTACAAATCAGAAGAATCACGACCGCACCGATAAACCCATAAACGACCGCCTAACACCTGTGCCGGTTCCATTCGCTGACTAAGAGTGGGATTCATTTTGGCATTATATAAAGGAGCGATCACTGACAAATAAACATTTTTAGAAAATGAAAAGAGAAATGAGGAATTTGTGGACAGAGGAAATTCTCTTGGAAAAAAAATTTAAGTAAAGTGCTACAAGAAATAAGAGGATATGGGGCCCCTATACGTTTGTATGGCAATTTATGTCTGTGGAAGAAGTTGTACTAGGAAGAAAAAGATGCTAAGTTGAGGGAAAAGGATTGCGCCGCTGACAACAGGACCAATCGCTAATAATTGTTGAAGAAATTGTCTTAACAAGGGCCTTCTTTAACAGCTCTAACAACTTGATACTTTATGACTTGCATATAAAAATGGCTTTGAACTGATGACATGTAGTCAGAATCAGAAACTGAAGTATTCATTCTGTTTGGCATGTCAGAGACCCCAACAGTACTTTTTATACGTAACCCCACCAAATCCCAAATAAGCCTATTTGGATTTCTGTTACCTTATTAAAACACAAAATTGTTACGGCCTGTGCAATAACCTCAGCATGGTTTTCTGTTTTCCCTGTCTGTTTCTGTGTGTTCTGTGTTCTGGGCGTGGCATTCCCTCTCTCCACGGGCTCTGATTCAATCAAGCCCTGCAGTACATCCACCCTGGTCTTCCTTCCAGTCACCGCTAGATCGTTGTTCAACTCTTGTGGTAGATCACGTCCCCGGCTCCTAGAAATATTCTAGCTACCTTGCATTTTGAATGGTGCTTATCTTGTTTCCTTGTGCTCAGGATAATCGCCTCTGTCTGCAACCGCCTCATCTGTCTGTCTGCTGCGTCCAGGAACAGTGCCTGCCCCCCAGCCCACTCAACTGCCAGCCTCGCTTACCCCCGGACTCGGACCCCCAACCACACCTCATTCACCCACGGCCCTCCTCGGTCCCGTCGGGTCTCTATCCTCTGGCTCCATCTCCTCAATCCCATCAAGATTCTGGTGAACAGTTCAATAAATCCCTCCTGTTAATAGCTCATTCCTCTGTGTCGGCTACTGCATTTGAGTCCCCCAGTTTTGTGAATCGCAACAGAAACATTTCCTTATTTGGTCTAATAACAGCACTTTTGTCACCTTCATCAAATGTGCAAACCCAGTTTGTGGCAAAGGGAAGGATTGCTACTTCAGTACTTTCACATTTTAATAAGTATTAAGACGTGGTTTAAATCTGATAAGTGGACAGTGAGTTCATTAGTTGCACTTGTAAGTGTAAGACACGATGAGGAGACGAAGTGGGGCACATGACCATACGTACTGACATGATTTCAGCTTTTAGCACCTCCAGAGAAAGGTTTCTGAGACTGAAACTCCATTCTGTAATATATTCAGCAGTCAGTATGTGGGTGCTGTGAAGCGGTGTGACAGTCAGTGACCTCCTGTCGTTCCTGCCCTCCCTCCCTTCCTTGATAGTGGTCGTGTTCCCTGCAGGAGTATAACTCGGAGAGATGATTGCCTTGGCATCACTAGCCCCTCACTGCCACTTTAGCCCCTAAGCCTTCAAAGAGCAGCTAACCATGGAGAGGGGCCTTCTAAGTGTACAAAGCACTCTAAGCCCTGCTTTTCCATAGCACTTAACCACATCGTTATTAGCATGGCTGTATTTGTGAGACCCACTCTCTCCGTTCCAGACTTCCAGAATGGGAAACAGGGAGCAATGGTGTTGATGTGTGACTGGCAGGATTGAGGAAGTTTATGAATCTGTCTCTGTAGTTTGTGTCTGCATTTAACTTTTGAAGCAGCGCATGCACAGATGTACATTGCATGTCAAATTATAACTCATGCATACTAAACGTGTCCTTTGCACTGTGCAATGCAAAAACAAGCTCCTACTTTCAGTCACTGTTCATCCGACCCCTCATGGAATATTTGCAAATACACAACTTTAAATACAGCTCTATAAATATGTGTAGCTTTTTATTTAAAATGAAAAAGGGGTATTTAAAAATCAATTTCCTCTGATACAGAACAGAGCAGAAAACACAGTCTGTTGTTAGTGATTAGAATCTACTGATATGTTCAAAGATTCTCATCTCTCTGAACTCCTCAGCAACGGTGTGGCTAAATTATACAGCAAGTTTGACGTGACAGACTTCCATTCCCCCTCCTCCTACAGCTTTGATGTTGATCGCAGTTAATTACTGTGATGTCCCAGAAAAGAAAAGTTATTACGCGAGAAGCTCCTGATTTGCTTTTGTTTGTTTTTCCACTCTCGCACTCTGGTTATGTCTCTCACTCCCTCTTTACATTCTTTTTGACCACATTGTGAGATATAGATCTCTTTAATTCTTGCCTCGCAGCATCTTGAGACATGCAGTTGTTTGTGTGTGTGTGTATATATATATATATATATATCTATTTATCCTTTTGCCTTTGTGGTTAATTATTTTTTATTTACAAGACGGCAATTATTCTAACATGAAAAACAGAACTGAATGGAGCCAAAATCACCAGTACATGTAAGGCGAGACAAGTCCAGAGGTGTACCAATCAATTTACAAACTGCTACTACAATTACCATTTTTGTTACTATGCAGACTTCATTTTGTAAATACTAACCCTGGATTGGTTGCACCCATGTATACGTCTTCCTTTGTTGGCACACAGCTGCTTTTGTTAGCATGTTACCATCCCCTATAGATCAGTGGAAAAGTGAAACCATTGGCGGGAATGAGCATTGCATTACTCTCGTGTGCTGGAACTAACAAAACAAAGACCCACCCATAAAAACAACATTGCATAGCTCCACTAGTGGTCAGAAACCCCACAGGGTTCCTTTAAGTAAACCCTGAAACTAAGAGTTACATTTATTTAAGGCATCTTCAAGGCAATCAGTTTCCTAGATTTTATTTGATCAACTTGTCAGATGTTATGGTCTAATGACAACAAGGAGAGTACACCTGTGCATTCTCATGCATGTACACATGGGGAATGTAGTTCATAACTGTCGTTCCTAACATCCAAATAAACAGGACGTTCCAGATTCAAGATATGACAAGAATGTAGGTCATAAAATGGAACTCCATCTATGGCATATTGCTCAAATTAGAAAGCCAACACTGAGGGGAACACCGGATACGTGTTTGCTTTGTTAATATTCAAAAATCCAATCTGGCTATGCTTACATTTTCACTGGGCATGAGCACTGAAAGAGTCAAAAAAAAGAGTCTTTGCTTCATAATGTTCAGAGTAACAATAAATAACTCGAGTGCACGCGGCAAAGACTTTCCACTCTGACGTTTTCAAATAAAGTGCACCATAGATCATGTTGCTGCATATTCCCCTCTCATAAACAATATGGATGCATTTACTGGCCTGCAACATGTCCAATCTCCCACATCAGTGTATCACCACTAATCCAGTTACCAGCGCTCATTATCCCCCGTATGCCGATATATAGTTTGATTGAAATATGATAGTCATCTGAGATTGAATTAGCGACAAGGTCACAGTGGTAACCTTCCACCAAATTAGTCCAGGATTTTAAATATCATGTGCACGGCTTAGAAGTAAGTCTGGTTAGCCGTGTAATTGCATGTGTCGCTTGGAAATGAGCACTGCACAAAGGCTCTCGTGTTTGATGTGAACTTCAAAGATCGATCTAGAGACGATTCACATATGCAGACGTGTTCATGGGTAATTGCTAATGGATTCTACGGATACTGCCAGAAACTTATGTGCACTTGTTTGTCATAAACACTCATTGTTGTTCTGTCACCTTGTTGTAAAGTTCTTTCATTCAGTTAAGAGATACTCGCACACTATAAGCATAGTGCAGTGCATGTCCCTGTTGGACATAAGGACAGTTTTAGTTTTAGAATGTCACTAAGTTTGAAGATTGGTGGAATACAAATGGATTAAAACATGGGACACTGATGTCATACAGAACACAGGAGGATAAACATCAAAATACTTTACTAACTGGAGATAACTCCTGTTCATCAGGTTGTACATTAAATTAAAAGGATATGGATGGTGGTATTCTATAAACTAATCAAGGTAGAAGTACACATACTGCCCTTACTGCTGTGACATCTCTGAAAATAACCCAGGATAACCTATGAATCCTACTACACGTGGAAAGGGTCATTGAAAAGCTGTTGAAGCAATACTACTATGTAAGCAACTTTCAGTGTATCCACATAAGTGTGCCTAGTTCAATCGAGCCTGGGCTGTGCTGTATTAAGTCCAAGTAATTTATTACCTTCTTAAAGTCAGTATTACTGGCCCGAATAAAAGGCCACATAATTTGCCCCCCCTAATTTCCTCAAGGACAAGACATTTGCATATTCCCCCAACAGCAGATATTTGTTCTGAATGGAAAGAGTGCCAGTATGAGACTAGCTCTTACAGTTACTTAAAGTCAATTTAGTTTGTTGGTTGGAGTAAGTCCTTAAAATGGTTTAAGAAACCCAGTTTAACCTGCAGGAGTTTCTGATGGCTTGCGGAACATATTCCATTACCATGCAGGAAATACTTTATCGAATAAAAACAAGTTAACAGTGTCTAGCGCCATCTTTGCTACAGAACCGGGGATCAAATCATCTGCCAATCGGCATTATCAGTGTCAGACTGGTGAAGATGATGATGCTCATAAAGAGTCGGAAAAATGTAAAATGATTCAGAGCCACGTCAAGAGCCTGACAGAAATGTGTGCATTCATGGGACGATAAAGAAATATATAGGAATGTGGGATTTGAGTTCTGCTTTGAGCAGAATAAACACTAGTTAGTTTGACGTAAAAAACTAACAAACAGAAGCCCAGTTAGGAATTAGCAAGATTCTTTTGAGGGAATATGGTGAAACTACAGAATGGTCACAGTCTACGTCGTCAAGTCAACTGACGGAACACCTTAACGTAAAATCTGGTCCAAATTTCAGTATTTTCTAATAGCAATTTGCACGAAAACAAACTGATTAAGCTTTAGACTACAGTGCAACATTACACTGAGTGTAGTAAAATACAGAGAAGTGTCTTTGGTGCCGTCTTGGCTGCGGAACAACAAAAGGCAAATTAAAGCTAATTAACATCTGTTTCTGGCTCTTCAGTGTGATTTAGGCTGTCAGGTTTCCTTCAGACCAACCAGACTTGCAGGCACCCAGAGGAGGCAGGAAAGAAGCTGCCGTCACACACACACACACACACACACGTGTGTGTACTTGCACAAGCAGAGCCACACAAAACAGATTTGTATCAGAGCGAGGGCACGAACGTGCTCCACAAACACACGCACAGTCATCATACAGGAACCTGCCACACAAACGCAGATGCACATTTACACACGCTGTACTAATAAAGGAGGTATTCATTTCCCCTTCTGCCCGACTGTTACAGAGTGTGTTGTGTGGGTGTATAAAGACAGCAGCTCCTGCTTTCACATCAGTACATCTCTTCTCGCCAAAAAAAAAAAAAAAACGCTTCCAAAAAGTCAAAATTCAAAGTCGACTTTTTCCAGATAAGAAAATGTTCTGCCGGTGTTTGAGAATTCTGAATGGGCTCAAAGAAATTATTCAAATCCAGTAACAAATACACGAACTGCCAGGGCCAAGAGATCGTTAAAGAGAATGAGAAGAAATCCTTGAAATAATGATCAACATATTTTCATGCAGGGAAGTCTGTTTCACACCAAGAGATATAACTTCCACCTATACATTATAAATATCTTACATATGCTGTCCTTAATATGGCCAAAAACAGCTGTTAGTTTGCAATTAAATGAGACGCAACGGTCTACATTCAGCATCTTTTTACCTTAATAGCGTGTTTTCAGATTCACATTTTCACGCTGAAAACTAGGGTTCTGTAGGAAAATATTCTGGAATAACTCACAATAGCGGTGTGTTTGCAGACGTTACAAATGTATTGCCATAAAGGGTGGGTTACCTAAAACTGACAGTCTGCCCCTGTTGGCTCAAAAGCTCCCTTACTTGCAGCATATTAACATTTTTTTTTTTTTTTTAAATCAACTACAAGGTACTTTCCTTTTGTGTTGATTTAGGCGGCCCCTGTGGACAAAAGCGTTAACCGCCTCATGTCGAGTGAAAAAGATGGACAGTTATTTTTAATACAATTATTTTTTTTAATATAAACACAGCTGTTTGCAGGATGCATAGTGATGAGGTAACGTATCACTTTTTGGCTATGTAAGATTAATAACAGTAATATGATGGGTTAACTAAGCAAACTTTGTTTTTGTACTGTTCATACGTGTAAGCCTACAACTAACCGATTCTGTTGCTCGGTAATCGTAATTTGTTTTAGAGAGCTAAATTGAGCAACATTCCCTTGTAACGCTATGTCTTTATAATAACAGCAAGATATAGCTAGGTCGTAAGGCTTACATAAAATGCTACGTTATAACACAGTTGTATTACAGCAGTGTATGTGACCTATACTTCCATGGACTGTACACAACCAAATAAAATAGACCTATTAAGAGGAAGAGGGGCAATTCAAGATTGGTTTTGAATCTTTTCAAATTCTGCAATTCTCTGTTGAATTTTCTGACCAAGATTTAACAGATGTTTTCGCCATGCTCTATCACTGGTGGGAATCTGAACCCGGGGACAGGCTTTTAGAATACATATATGGAAATAGCCAATCTTCTCGCTGATGGTCTCATTTGCCTGTGCAGGTCATATAGAGGCATCGGTATTAAATGGAGACCAGTTAAAAACTCCTTGTAGTTGATTTAAAGCTAAAACTGTTATTTAACCGAATCAAGCAGTACTTTGCGCTACAAGGGACTCCAACACCTGTCTCTTTCAATACTTGTGACTTTTTGCATCAAATTTCTATGACACTCGGTTAACCTCTCATGATCCTGCCCAAGGAAAAACGCTGCGGGAGATTCTGAATTTCCATGGAGATGCATCAGTCCAAGGCCACACAGGATGCATCTGTTAAGAGACAGATGGGCAAGGTACAAAATGTCAAAAGAGGCCAAAACACCAAAAAAATAAATTGGGACTCTTGGTCTTTCATTTTGTCTTGCACACAGACACGCACACATGCAAATGAGTGAAAGAAAAAGGATCCAACACATGTGCACATTTCCATGCAGTTACCATTGTTTTAGTAAGTTCTACCTGAGTCATGGTCCTCTTACAGAAACCGTCAACTTTTTTGCTTACTGATGCACGGCCATGTCTCCACGTGGAGTGACTCACCTCTCTTAGCAACATCAAGCCCTCTGAGAGAAGCATACAACACATTACAAGAGGGCTTGGTTTTGGGTTCCCGTAGGTGGGTGGAGAGGGAAAAGAGAGAGAGCGAGATCTGACACACACACACGCAGTCTCACTGGCATGCAAAAAAACACACACAGAGGGATGCTAATGTAACTTCACAAGCCTGCAATCATGCACGCAGACAGATGCACAAACACACACTCACTCTCTATGCACAGACGCTCTCCGACTCCACTGGCTTATCAGCGAGGCAGACAATACCATCCCACATGTAGTGTGATCTATCATTGTGGGCCAGGGACTGCATTACAAGGCCTTAGATTGTGGACTAGATGGGCCTCTCAAGGGGAAGGAGCGGGTTTGCCAGAACCGTGGAAGCGGGGCAAAGCTGCATAGCCAAGCAGCGGAAATGAAAGACGGCTTGGGCCTCTTGGATCTCTCTCTCCCCGTTTCCCTCTTGTGCTCTCTATGCCATAAAAGGGAAGATCATGCTTGACTGAAGAGGCGATGTTGGAGGGGAAAGTGGATGGGCTCTGGGGATAGAATGATTGAGGGGAGATTTCTGATAAAGATGAAAAGAGGGGGGATATAAAAGACGTCAGTGTTTGTTACGGCGGCAATGGGCCTGCGTCTAATTAAAAGTTTGCCCTTGGTGGAAGCAGAGTTTCAAAAAAATGTTGTCAAGTGAATACTCAACTGAGGACATCAGAAGCATTGCACAATGGACAACATAACAGTCAAATGCAGCTGTAGAATAGAAAAGCAGTGAAGTGTATTCAAGATAATAAAATGCACAGATTTAGTTTCCTATTTTACTTACATGTATAGGTATGGCACTATGTATACAGGCACTTCTGGATGAATAAGAAATAAAGCGAGATTCTCACCAAATTATGACAGTGAAAGCTTCCATTCTGAGAGCCAAAACACATTTGCACTGAATTGTTCCAACGGCTTATTCCTCATAACCTTAACCCTTAACCATTTCGTTCAGCCTGAGCTCAACACACTGATACTTTAATGTGTAGTGACAGTGAGACTGTGCATCTAGCCAGCTGCGTTGTGTTTGGCATCCAGATGCAGAATCATTCCAGACTAATTAAAACATGAACACGAACAAGTCAATTTATTTTACAAGCAGGATGCTTTCACAGTCTAATTGCAAAAAATAAAAAGCGTCAGCTGCGTATATTTTAGTTCTAGCCTATTTCTAAACGCTGAGTAATGCAGCGAGGCGTAGTCTTCTCGGAGCTCTAAAGACATGCATAAGCAATATCTGCTTGTAAATAATTGAAGATTGCCTAACGGTCGAAACAATATTATCCCACTTAGGATACCAGCTTACCTTGTATTATTACAGAAAAAATATTGGATCAGTGCAGGAAAAAGGCCTGGACTGAATCGATCAGCGCTGCTCTTTGTGGTAAGACAGTGTAGTGATGGAAAATTGACTCAGTGGCTGAGAGTGGATGAATAAGAGCAGGGGGAAAGTTTGACTGGGATTTCTGATGTTTGAACTACTTAGGTGGGATCTATTCTTTGTTATTATAAAGTTTAACGTCTCGAAAGTTGGCAGCTCTAGTTAAATGATATATTTAAGAAATCCTTGAGAGTTTAAAAAAAAAAAAAAAACACATTTGTTTAATATCATTCTCTAATCCAAGGTCACTTTCTTCTTCTGCACAAGAATCATTAACACAATGTGCATCAAAAGTTGCAAACCCTTCTCAGTCACAGCTAAGACAAACCAGACATCATACATATACTGCTGGAATCTGCAGGACTTCATCTTCACAGTGACAGCAGTATTTCCAGTGTCAGTTAATATAATTGACCACAAATATGCTTCGAAATCATACACAAAGTCACGCTTTATTGCTTCAGATCTTGCTTCATAACCCTCAGATGTAAACTTGTCAGCATTCAAAGTAGTTATGTGATTGCTGTATGTACATCCATTGTTACAGTGCAAAAGAATAATAGGTGAAAAAGTGAATAAATACATGACAGTGCTCACGCATAGGCCAGGGTTCACCTCCCTACAAGCAGCTCGCAGATGGTGACATCATCCTGTTTAAAAAAATGATTGTCACGCACAAGTTCAAATACATTTGCAAGTCCTACAGCACTTTTGCGTCACAGGTATGGTATTTCTTGGGATTAGTGAAATGTGTCTAATGTGAAAATTCTCTCATGTTGCGTATTTGGTGAAATGGGCCCCAGGAAGAAGAGCTTGGCTGGTAGACAATTTGGGCATAGTAGCTGCAGTCGGAAACTAATAAATATGACACCACCGTCCAGATCATAAAAGTGATCTAAATAATCCCTTTAAAGATTACTGCTGAGGAGAAATGTGTGGGGAGGAAAAAAAAAAAAAAAAAAAAAAAAAAAAATTGTCTCTTTCTCTTATACAAATCTAAATTTGTATAAAAAACAAATCCAAAACA